>BJKM01000125.1:632500-710000 GCA_015082035.1 Chaenogobius annularis | reverse complement strand
AGCTCACTGATTTCCTCTTAATAAACAACTCATTTGATGTTTTCCAGTCAGGTTTTAGACCTCATCACAGCACTGAGACTGCTCTTGTCAAGGTGACAAATGACATCCACCTGAACACTGACGCGGGCAAAGCCTCAGTCTTAATTCTGTTAGATCTGAGTGCTGCTTTTGACACTGTCGATCATGGGATCCTCTTACAGAGACTAGAGGACTGGGTGGGCATCATTGGCACTGCGCGCTAAACTGGTTAAAGTCCTATCTGGAAGACAGGAAATTCTTTATCAAAATTGGTAACTGTGTCTCAGACCAGATGCCCCTGACCTGTGGGGTGCCCCAAGGGTCAATCCTGGGACCCCTTCTGTTCAACCTCTACATGCTGCCGTTAGGTCAGTTGATACGCAGCGAGAATGTGTCCTATCACAATTACGCAGACGACACTCAGATCTATGTTTCACTGACGGCAGGTGAATATGGACCAGTGGATTCACTCTGTCACTGCATCCAACAGATCAGTGTGTGGATGCAAACAACTTTCTCCAGCTGAACTCAGACAAGACTGAAATCATCGTCTTTGGCCCACAGAAACAAAGAGAAATTGTTAACTGTCACCTCCAGAGTCTCGCTCTAAAACCTACACATCAAGTTAGAAATCTGGGGTAATAATGGACTCAGATTTGAATTTTAACAGCCACGTCAGATCAATCACATCAGCAGCTTTTTACCATCTAAAAAACATTGCCAAAATCAAAAGTATATAGTGTCTAAACCAGACCTGGAGAGACTTATCCTATGCGTTTGTCTCTAGTAGATTAGACTACTGTAACGGCCTGCTCACTGGCCTCTCCAAACGAGCTGTAAAACAGCTGCAGTACATCCAGAACGCCGCTGCTCGGGTCCTGACTAGAACCAGGAAGTACGATCACATTAGTCCTGTGCTCAGGTCTCTGCACTGGCTCCCTGTGGCTCAGAGAATAGACTTCAAAGCAGCTCTGCTTGTATACAAGTCTCTCCATGGCCTAGCACCAAAGTACATCTCGGACATGTTAGTGCCATATGAACCATCTCGGACTCTGAGGACCTCAGGGACCGGCCTCCTGCTGGTGCCCAGAGTCAGGACTAAACATGGGGAATGTGCGTTTCAGTTTTATGCAGCTAAAATCTGGAACAGTCTTCCTGAGGATGTGAGACAGGCTTCTACTCTGGCAATGTTCAAATCTAAACTAAAAACTGTTTTGTTTGGCTGTGCATATGACTGAAATGCTTTTCTTTGCACTCTTCTCTTTTATGTCTTGAACTAAGATTGTGATTTCTGCCATGTCTTTGTGATTTTAATGCATTTTTTCCTGTTGTGTGAAGCACTTTGAATTGCCTTGTGTACGAATTGTGCTCTACAAATAAACTTGCCTTGCCTTGCCTTGCCTTATGAACACAAGAAACTTTGTAATGTGCTTTTGGTGGCAGGAAAAAGGCCATCACTAAGAGATGGATGACACAAAACCCCCCGACGATTAAGGCCTGGACTGAACTAAAAACAAAATTAGACAAATGGGGAAAAAAATGACATTCAAACTTAATTTGGAAATTGACAAATTTGAATGACTATGGACAAAATGTGACTTTTTAAATTAAAATTTTTAGTTGATTTGTATTATTATTCTATATTTTGCTCTCTGTTTGCATTCTGTTTGTTTTTGTGTTTTATCCTTTGCAGAATTTTTACAAAGAAACTGAATCAGTTTTATTGCCATTGTCGGTGAACCATTTACAAACACTTGGTGCAACATAAAACAGTGTATAATAATATAATTGAATTATAATTGTAAAAAAAAGTTTAGACTGCTAAAATATGCAAAAATACAACAACAGGATCAGAACTACAGGATTATGAATTATTAAAGTAACAGGTGTTATTAAGGTGCTATGAAGTGTTCATGAGTCCAACGGCAGAGGGAAAGAAACTGTACTTGTGGCAGAAGGTTCTGGTCCGGATGGACCGTAGCCTCCTGCCTGAGGCAAGTGGCTCACCCATGTCCAGGGTGAGAAGGGTCCGACCTGCTCGTCCCAGTGTCCTTAAGACGTACAGGTCCTGCAGGGATGGAAGTCTGCAGCCGACCACCTTCTCAGCAGAACGCACAATGCGCTGTAGTCTCTGTTTGTCCCTGGCTGTGGCTCCAGCGTACCACACGGTGATGGAGGAGGTGAGGATGGACTCAATGATGGCCGTGTAGAACTGCACCATCATCTGCGCTTCTAATTGCAGAATCATCTTGAAAACACCAAATTATAACATCAACAACTCGTCCATCATGACCATTGTTTTTCCAAGAATAACTCAGCATTAAATTTGATATCAGTAAAAGACATATTTGATTTGAACATGTTTATCTCGAATCTGGGGACACAGAAAAGTCATGTTTTAGGAATGTAAAATAAAAATCCTACATATGCTTGTAAATTGAAGTCTTCATTAAAAATGCAGCTTTTCTCTTTAACCTTTAAACACAGTTTGAGATGTTTACTTGTATTTTTTTAAATGTGTGATTATTGTTCTAATTGTAGTTTTGTCTTGTGCGCCACAAAAAAATTTGGACTGGTTTGACTGGTTGAAGTTTAACATTGCAGTCATGTGCATCTTGTTCCCTTATGTAATCTGCAAAATTTACAAAAATAAACAGAAAACAAGAAAATAATAATAATAATTTAAGAAACAGTGAATGCATGGCTTTTACCATGCCGGTTACATTGCCAAATGTATTTATTTGTTTACTCATTGTTTACTCTCACTGCTGACAGTGAAAAGAGGAAAAGATGCCGTTTGTAGGCTTTGTTTTCCAAATGTTAACACAATTTAAAGTTAGAAAATATAAAATGCTAATCCCAAAGTGACCAAAAGCATGTTTAAAAGCTTAAAAGCAAGTTAAAGCCACAAGAAGGCACAATATTTCCATTGTCTCGTTTTTTAATGATTATGTGGTTTAAGAGAGGGGCATTTACCCAGAGGCAAGGAGTGCACTTAACATTATTTCATGGTAAACTGTACAAAAACATAGCAAAGAAAACACAAGTTTAATTTATTTGATGGCACATGTCCAAAGAAAGGGTTAACTTGAGAAATTCCATTTAGTCCCCTTGGCTCTAGACTAGATACAGCTCTTCTTATATGCTAACACTGGTTATCTTTTGCTCCGTTCGACCGCATCATAGAGCACTAAGAACATTACTTGTGTTTCTGAATTTACACCTGCATCATTAATAATTCATAACCTAATGGTCATGCACCGTCTGCAACAGAAAGCTTTATCGCTGCATGTCTTTTTAAAGCCGGTAACATGTCTGCGGCTCTTGTGAAAAGCTTTTAAAGTGCTACTCTCCATCTCCCATACCAAAAACAATCTGCTGCAAAAGTTTCTGTTCCAGCTCAGTGCAGTTCAGGACAAAAGTGGAGCTAAAACCAGCTCTGGAAGTCATCACGTTCTGCTGCATGACGGAAGCCATTTCAGAGCCACAGGGGAGTGAGGGAGGGATATGGAAGACAGAGGAGAGCAGAGTCGACAGCTAACACAGGAGGAACAATAGCTGACAAAGTGACGAACACAATTCCAACACACCTGCGAAGAAGCAACTGACATTTTGTTTCATAATTAACATTTGAATTATTATTTTTTTCATATATATATATATGGAAAAAATAAAAAATTAACCATAACAAAAATATAAACTAAAAATATTACATAAAAACCTGACGGCAGGTGAATATGGGCCAGTGGATTCACTCGGTCACTGCATCCAACAGATCAGTGTGTGGATGCAAAAGTACTTTCTCCAGCTGAACTCAGACAAGACTGAAATCATCGTCTTTGACCCACAGAAACAAAGAGAAAGTGTCTCTTGCTCTAAAAACTACAAATCAAGTTGAAATCTGGGGGTAATAATGGACTCGGACTTGAACTTTAACAGCCATGTCAAATCAATAACATCAGTAGCTTTTTACCATCAGAAGAACATTGCCAAAATCAAAAGTATAGTGTCTAAACCAGACCTGGAGAGACTTATCCATGCGTTTGTCTGTGTGAAGAACTTTGAATGGCCTTGTATATGAATTGTGCCCTACAAATATACTTGCCTTAAAACAGTGAGGAATAGCATCACTTCCTTTACGCACGTTTTCACCACGTTTTGAAACAAGCCAGTCAGTGAACAAAATTCACAAACTAGGAACTTGCTTTGGCATTAACATTGAATAAAAATAGTAGCAAAATATATCAAAAAGGGCATGTACAACATTTAGATTTTACAAATAAAATAAAATAGACTTGGTCTGAATATATACATAATTGGTCAGAATAGTGCAAAAAATTAGCAGCAGCAGATTGTTATTGGTTTGAATAATTGTTAAAGTGGCAGGTGTTAACTGTTCATGAGTCCAAACGGCGGAGGGTAAGAAACTGGACATTAGCCTCCTGCCTGAGGCAAGTGGCCAGGGTGAGAAGGGTCGTCTATGATCCGCCCTGCTCGTCCCAGAGTCCTGGAGACGTACAGGTCCTGCAGAGATGGAGTGAGTCAGGCACGTTGAGCTGGGAGAGCTTGTCCTGGAGCAGACCAGGCAGGATGGTGATGAATGCAGAGAGGTGGCCACAGTGGGGGAGGTCTCAAACCTTGAGTAAAAGGTGTTCAGTTCTTTGGCCAGTTTGCGGTCGTCTGCTGTGTGGGGGGCTCTGAGCTTGTAGTTGGTGAAGAACCGAAGCCCTCTCCACACAGAGCCCTCCCAGGGTTGTTGTCAGAAACATGCTACTCCAGGCGCGTGTTGTATTTAGATCCAGCTCTCGGAAGTACTGCTAAATCCATACTTCGCACCTTTGTAGCGCTCTCTGTCACCAGCCCTGTGCGCTGCCTCCTTCTGCTGCCTCAGTTTTGGTGTGTGTAGGTATAATGCTGTCCTCACAGAATCGAAGGTATGACGTCGGTGTCCGTGTTCTCATCCAAACTTTATATGGCAGCTCTGAAAACCTCCCAGTCTGTAATGTCCAAACATGTGCTGAGCTAACTTCACTGCCTCACTGGCCCACTTCTTAGAAGTCCTCACTACAGGTTTGGAGAGATTCAGCCTCTGTCTGTACCTAGGGATCAGGTGAACCATGGCATGATCTGAAAAGCCCACAGCAGCTCGGGCCATGGCGCAAAAGGTGTTACTGAGAGTTGTGTAATTGTGATCCAGTGTGTTCTGCTCATTGGTTGGGACTTTAACAAACTGTCTGTACTTTCGTAGTTCATGGCTCAGATATCCTTTATTAAAAAAAACCCTGGATAATAAACAAGGAGTCCGGGAAGGTCCACTTCACACTCAGAATCTGGTTCGCAAGCATGCCCTGTGTTTCCTGCACATTTGAGCTCAGTGGAATGTAAAGAGCGGCCAGAAAAAATAAGGCAAACTCAAGTGGAAAGTAGAATGTTTGCTTGCATGTAAACCAGACACCTTTAACTCCAAAATTGGACATCCTCTTCTTGCACAATTTCAGTGTAAGAGTATTCGGTTCCTTCAATAACTTCAAGATGAGTCGTGCATGTGTGACCAGTCCAGTACTTATTACTCTGAGCACATGTTTGCTCATATACGGCACTTGTCTTAGCAGAAACAGCCTGGGTGACTTGGCTAGGTCACATGGTAACCAGCCCTGTGGCAGTTGGACATTTCCAACACCAACATTTTCCAATTTGCTAAAACCCATTTGCTATTAATCACAGAAAATTTACTGATAAATCGCCCGTCTGATTTTAGACCAAACGTGTTCTTTTAGATTACGCAGGAAGATTTACTATTACGAAGAAGGAAGATCTCAAGTTGAACACAGAGGATTTGGTGTGGAAAATAAAGGTTGCGTGTGAGCACTAAAGCTAATAATATTGGCCAAATAAATAATAACATTAACATACGCATGCTGTGCGATTAATTGTGATTAATCATATTTTAAAAGTGTGATTCATCTGATAAACATGTTTTAATTGATTTACAGCACTACTATAATAATGTTCATAGGAAATGAGCAAATGTCCCAGCTTCCCCTGTTCTTGGACCCTCCTTCTCGGCAAGGAAAAACTAAAACCCTTTATGAGAAAGTAGTAACTTTGGGGAGAACCACAGTGATCCTACTCCCATGGACAGGCAGATGTGGAATTGTGGAACCAGAACCACTCAGGAGGAGGGACAGTTCATCCAGGCAGATGGAGAGCCGTTCATCTAGAGTAGAGAGCATTTTTCCAGGCGGTTGAAGAGCATCCGGATCTACAGGTCAGTATTGGCAGTGTCTGAAACATTACCACTCCCCGAGAGGAATGGAGGAAGGAGAAAAACATGTCAACAGCAATACATAGACTACAGGTGAACTAAAATATTAAATATTGTTGTCTAAAATACTGCATTCATCGCTTATTAGAATTTAAGTAGCTTTTTAAGGAAACAGGGTCACATTGTAAACCTTGTGCTGCTACAGTTTGCAAGGCTATATTGTATTTAACATAAAAATTATTCTCACTGAAGGAACAAGAAACTTTTACTTAACTGCTCATTAATACACAAAACACATCAAAGTCTCAGATTGCAACATTTTGATCATTTCACTTTCTGAATCGTATCTCAAATGTAAAATGTTTTGATTGTGGCATCTGCAAAAATATAGGCCACAATCTCAACCAGTTTCCCCATACAGCAGGCTTTTACACCTACCTCAATCTGATCAACTCACACCAATTTGAAATATAGGCCGGGCACATCCTCCTGCATCCACACCAATATGCAGTGAATATCAAATAGCTCACAACGGTCCGGATCCTCGTAGCCTCTGATAGCAAATCGCTCCCCCAGGTGTAAATAAGTAACAGGTTTTTCAGAGCAGTCACGCTGAGGTGAGCAAAATAAAACTCCCATAACATTAAACTTCATGACTGGAAATGTATGCTATTGAAAATGTGCTAAAGTTTTAGTAAAGTTAGATTGAGACTATAGCATGCTGGAACACTACAATTGTAATGTCATACCTGCTATTTGCATACTGCTGAAGACAAAAGTACTTAATAAACTGTAAACACACCTTAAATTTAAATCAGTCACGATTGTAAATCATTTTGTGGTTTAAAGGTTTTGTTGGACCGCTTTTAGCGTGGATTACAGCACTCATTCACTTTGGTGTTGCTTCAATAAGCTTCTGTCACAGAAGCTTAAGACTTATTTCCATCCAGTGTTGGATAATTTTGATCTTGAATAAGATCTTGTATTGATGATGGGACAGTCTGACCACTGTGCAAAGCCTTCTCCATCTTATCCCAAATATTCTCAATGAGGTTAAGGTCTGTACTCTGTGGTGGCCAATCCATGTGTGAAAATGATGTCTCCCTGAACCACTCTTTCACAATTTGAGCCTGATGAATCCTTGTATTGTCATCTTGGAATATGCCTGTGCCATTAGGGAAGAAAAGATCCATTGATGGAATAACCTGGTCATTCAGTATATTCAGATAGTTTGCTCATTATTTGGGCACTTAATGTTGCTGAACAACAGATCATAGAACTGCCCCCATGGGCTTGTATAGGCACTAGGCATGATCACTTCACCTCAATCTGATGTACCCATCACTCTGGACTAGGATGAATCTGGACCACATGACCTTTCATTCCTCCATAGCACAATCTTTATGCTCTCTTGCAAACTGAAGCCTTTTTTTCCCCGGTTTTCCTTTCTGGTTAGTGGTTTTCTTATGGCTACACAGCTGTTCAGGCCCAATCCCTTAAATTCCCTTCACATTGTGCGTGTAGAAATGTTCTTACTTTCACTATTAGACATACAACCGTGTTCTACTGTTGTTTTTCTTTGATTTGATTTGGCCAAAGGCTTTAAGTGTTTGCAGATCACAATCATTCAGGATTGTTTTCGGACCACAATTTTAGACGTTACCCACTATCCATCCAGTTTTTAATAATGCGTTGGACATTTCTTGACCCAATTTTAGTAGTTTCTGCTTCTCCTGAGATGTTTTCTCTGCTTAATGCTTACCAATGATTTGAACCTTCTTAAACAGGCTAAAATCTTTTCCCACGACCACATCCAAGATTTTAGTCTGGTGGTGGTTTAAGAAATGAGAAGTTATTCAATGCATCACCTGGGGTTAAATAACTTGTCTCCAGCTGAAAGAGTCCAATTGTTTATGTCCAGGGTCAGCTGTGACCTGACATGCTCTTCCCGGAGTTCTTGAGACGTCCAAGCCCTGCAGAGATGGAAGGCTGCACCGATCACCTCAGCAGAGCACACAATACGCTGTAGTTTGTGTTTGTCCCTGGCTATGGCTCCAGCATTGTTTCCTCACGATCACAATCGTCTCTGCCTTCTGGACATTGAGCTCCAGGTTGTTGCCACTGCACAAAGACACCAGCCGGGCCACCTCCCTCCTGTAGGCAGACTCATTGCAGTTTGAGATGAGCCAGATGAGGCTGGTCTCATCCGCAAACGGTTTTACGGAGTCGTGGCTGAAAGTGCAGCAGTTGTACAGGGAGAAGAGCTGAGGAGAAAGTACACAGCCCTGTGTCTGGTTGGATGTGCACATAAATGTTGCTTATGTGTTCTAATGGCTGTGAATGATTTTTTTCTAAATAGTTTTGTTCATACATTGCAATAAATTTGTCTGATTATTGACGAAAATTTGCCTCGTGGCTAAATCTTTTAACATTTACATTTTAATAAAATTTTCCCTGCCAAATAAACACAATTCCAGGAAAAAAAGTTGCACCTTTAGAGTCTCTCACTCTTGAAAGTCTTACTGCTTACACTCTTCTTTAATAAAGCCTACATGCCAGAAGAAAAAAAAAAAAACACTGTAAAGGACAATGTTAAAAAAATAATAATAATACACACAAAAATATTGTACCAATATTAATAATATGCATGACAGTCCTGACGAAAGGTCATGTTTTGTTTGGGCTGCTCCAGGCTATAACAATGTTTTCAGACGAAGCACGCATAAGTTAGTGATATGGACTGTGCAGCGTCGGTTTTTTATGATTGAGCACAAATATCAAGCATTACTGCATTAATGTTACAAGATAAAGCTGAAAAGATACAGCCTTTAAACCTATTTTTATGTTATGAGGTGCTCTCATACATGCATACATACATACATACATACGTACATACGTACATACATACATACATCATATTCCAAGCTCTACCAGAGGCTAGGGAGCTTGAGGGTTCTGCGCAGTATCTTTGCTGTTCCTGCGCTCCACTTTTCTGAGATGTCTGATGTTTTTCCAAGGATCTGCTGTAGCCACTCCAGTTTGGGGGTCACTGCCCCGATTGCTCCGATGACCACTTGCACCATTTTTGTCTTCGCCTTCCACGCCTTCTCCAGCTTTTCTCTGAGCCCTTAGTACAGCTACAGTTTCTCATGTTCCTTTTTCATGATGTTGCCATCACTTGGTATTGCCACATCAACCACAATGGCTTTCTCCTGCTGTTTATCCACCACCACAATGTCTGGTTGGTTCCCATTACCCATTGACATATATATTAGGTCTCAATGCAGTGTAATAAAGCATTAACATGACAGAGTGAAGCTGCTATGAGCGCTGACAGCCCAGAATCCTGTGTGAATACAATCAGAATGTACTAATTTGATTCACGACATGAATAGTTTATTCTCACTAAGCTTAAACTATTAAAAAAAATAGTGAGCTCATTGAGTTTGAGCAGCAACGGCAAACAGGTCTTTGATAAACATTTCATATCATAAATCATATCATAAATCAATTTTCCTGTTCCTGTTGCTAATGTATGAGTATGGACTCAGTCTTTCACCTGCTGCAGATTTGTGCAACAGTGTATACAAATACCTAAAACTAAACTATGTAAAACGATTTAAGTTTTTATATGCATTTTATGTTATCTTCGGTCCGCGACTCACCTTGAGCATGGAAATTCATGTATTACGGGGAGTGTAGGTACATTTAGTAGTTTGTGCATTGTTTACTGAATGCATATATATCCGTGACGTGCATTCAGGGGAGGCAGAGCCTCAACTGTCAATCTTGGGAGAAACAAAAAATGAATTATAAAATATAATAAATGTTAATATTTGTCATCTGGTATGTATTATAAACCCTTTGAATCCAATATGAAACAATATTTTTTTTCAGAATCAGAATTTTCGCATGTCCAGTAACTCCCGTTCAAAAACAGGGCGGAGCGGCGCCGTGAGGGGCTCTGCCTCTCGGTGTGGAGTACAATGCTTCACAAACTGGGCTGTATGCGATGCAGATAATGTGTCGCTGTCCCTCTGTATATAACAAATAAAACACTCTGACGATATGCTCTGAACTTTTATATGCTGGATAATGTATGAAATGTATTCTGAAACAGCAGTAAAAGCTCACTTGGCGAGGCAAACAAATCGCCTGACTCATGGCAGAGGACGCTTCTGAGCCCGTAGACTGCTGCGCTGTCTTCTTCAGAATCAGAATCAGAAAGGGGTTTATTGCCATTGTCAATGAACAAAATTCACAAACATAGGAACTTGTCTCGGCATTAAGGTGCAACATAAAACACTGAGCAATAATAAAAACAACATAAATGAAATCAAAAGGGCATGCATTAAGAAACAATTTAAAATTACTATAGTATAAAATAAAAGTAAAAATATGCATTACTATGTACACAAGATTACAGTTAAATTTACAGTTGTAGCGCAGGAAGTGACAGTGCAGTGAGTGATTGAATAGTTGTAGTTAAAGTGACAGGTGTTTAGAAGTGTTCATGAGTCCAACGGCAGAGGGAAAGAAACTATTCTTGTGGCGGGAGGTTGTGGTCCGGCTGGACCGTAGCCTCCTGCTTGAGGGGAGTGGTTCAAATAGACAATGTCCTGGGTAAGAAGGGTCAGCTGTGATCCGACCTGCTCGTCCCAGAGCCCTGGAGACGTACAGGTCCTGCAGAGATGGAAGTCTGCAGCCGATCACCTTCTCAGCAGAACGCACAATGCGCTGCTGTAGTCTCTGTTTGTCCCTGGCTGTGGCTCCAGCGTACCACACGGTGATGGAGGAGGTGAGGATGGACTCAATGATGGCCGTGTAAAACTGCACCATCATCTGCACTGGCAGCTTGGCTTTCCTCAGCTGCCGCAGGAAGTACATCCTCTGTTGGGCCTTCTTGATGAGGGAGCTGATGGTGGGCTCCCACTTGAGGTCCTGGGTGATGGTGGTGCCGAGGAAGCAAAAGGAGTCCACGGTGGTGATGGGGATTCATGATGTCTGAATGGGGGATTCGTGACTTTCCTGAAGTCCACGATCATCTCCACTGTCTTCTGGGCGTTGAACTCCAGGTTGTTACCGTTGCACCAGGACACACATCAAACCTGGGAGTAGAAGGTGTTAAGTTGCTCAGACAGTTTTCGATTGTCTGGAGCAGGGGGGGGGCTCTTGGCTTATTATTGGTGAGAAGCTGGAGCGTTGTTGTCAGAGAACTGCTGCTTCAGACGCGTATTGTACGGTGATCTCGCTCGAGAAATCTCTTTGCAAGTAAACCACTTGCACAAGTGTCCATCAAATGTGGGCAATTGGCATATACCAAGGAGACGCCCTGTCCCCACTGCTGTTCTGCATAGGTCTGAACCCTCTCAGCCAGATAATCAACAAGACTGGCTATGGATACCGACTCAGGAATGGGGCCACGATCAGTCACCTCCTCTACATGAATGACATCAAACTGTACGCCAATAGCGAGCGAGATATTGACTCATTGATCCAAACGACCAGGATCTACCTCGCTGACATTGGGATGTCATTCGGGCCTGACATCTCAGTCCAGAAAAGCGCAGTACCAGGAACAGCAAAGATACTGCGCAGAACCCTCAAGCTCCAAGGCCTCTGGTAGAGGACCCAAGCTTAGCATATGGGATGAGACCACCCGTGGAGGGGGAGAAGGACATTTTTTATAATTAGTTTCACAATATTTTGACATTATGAATATATCAGTTTCTGAAAGTGGTGACATTTGCGGTTCCAATATGAATCCTTTTTAAAATGCTGGAAACAATTTGATCATAAATTAATTATACTATTATGGTTAAGGTTAGGGGTCGAAAATAAAGTGCAGCTCCACTCTCCCATTGCTTACCTTACAGTATAATTATAGACAAATGCTGAAAAGTATTGATGCATATACTTTATTCTACGTCATACACCGTGAAATGCAAATTCCAATATGTAAAGCTATTTTAAAAGTACAAAATTCAGCAACACACAGCATAATGTCTTCTTGAAAATTATTAATACGCACACAATGCAAAGTACATTTGTATCAAGAATGAGAAACAATTGTCCTTCAGCGGTCTTGCTCAATTATTTATCTCACCCAATATAATTTTCTTCTTTCCTTGTATTAGCTGATCTGAAGCATAATCCTCTTCATCATTTCCTGGTGCTTGTGTCCATGTGGAATTTTCCAGAAAGGTTGCGGTGCGAAGGTAAAGGATAGAGATGTGTTAGCGTAGCTGCTTGTGTGTATGGATATGATGTTATCTGCTGCATGTCTGTAAATCGCTGTATGTGCGAGGAACAGTGTGTGCGTCTATAATTGGCTTTGTTTGCACCTGGACATATGCTGAGTCAGGATTTGTAGCCTTGTAATCTCATCATCAAAAATGGTTTGGATATTAGAGTAGCCAAGCGAACATACCACTAAGATAGCATTTTCAGTACTACTAGTAAGTACAATGCCAAAGCTGATTAGAATAATATAAAAGTAGCTACGTATTTTTGGTAAGAATGAATTAAAAGAGCTTGCAGATTACCTCAGAGTTTTGCCATGGTGACAGGAAATGCCGGCCATCAGGCTTTTCATTGCTAGATAGCTCACCACCTCTTCTTGGTTGTCGGGGGTTTTATGATGTTTGAAAACTGGATTAAAATGGCAGACTGTTGGAAAATCTGTGGCAGCCTGGAGGTAAACCATTAGCACGTTTTTGGAACTGTCCTGTTGCTCAGAAATATTGGACTGAGATCAACGGAACGTTCAAGATTGTCTTTGACACCACCATCCGACTTGATTTTGGAACAATGTACTTGATTTCAGAGCCCCTCCCATGAACACGATAACTCATACCATTTGAGCATACTCCAGGCTGCCGGAAAAAAGGCAAATACTAAAAATGTATGACTCGAGCTGCACCGACAATCAAGGACTGGAAACAATTCATAACTAACATTAAAAAAATTGAAACAATAATATTTGGACTTAATTTGAAAATTGACTTTTTTGAAAGACTCTAGACAAGATGGGACTTAATTGTTGTGCTGTAATTTCTGCGATATTTTATTTAATGGATGCCATGGATTTATTACACATTTATTATTGTTATGACAGATTTTATGAAACTAAAATTTAAAAGAAAGAAAGAAAGAAAGAAACTGTATTGTCTCCTAGTTTAAGCTAAGCTAGCTAAACTAAGATAAGGGACAAAGACATTCGAGAGGACACCAGAGGCAGCTAACTTTACTCTCTACCCACAAGTAAGATGAGCCCACTAGAGTGATGTGAATTGGACTGAAACACTCTCAAGGAAAGGACTTTTCAAGTCTACAACAACTTTGGATCCAGCACAATCTTCAAATTGGCCACATTTGTAGATCAGTGCAACTGCCTTTTCGTCATTGCAGGAAAGAGACAAGGAAAATCCCGATCAAAGCAGCCCTCATCCGTTGCTGAGCAGTCTGACTTCTCCGGAGATGACTTTCTGCAGACAGCAGCTACGCTGGGTACTCGGGACCCCACGACTTCCACCAGCTTCCAGGTTGTATTCGCACACATTTCAGTTTGGCTGATAAGATCATCGTAGTATGACCTTTAACTATAACACTCAACTAGATAGCTCTGGAAATATCTAGTGTCTCCATATTTTAATGATTCATTTGCATATTCTATATTCCTATTTATCTGTTTAATTATCTGGTCAGTCGTTCTTCATAAACCATTGTTGGTAAAGCGTTCATTGATTTCCAGAAAAGGGGTCAATGTCACTGTTATGTTCTCACAAACCTTCAAATTAACTAACTTTTTTTTTTTTTTTTTTATGTATTTATTTAGATATTTGAGATTGAGAATGACTCTTGGATGAGAGTTGAAATGTTTTGTTTTTCTAAAACAGAGTCCAGATGACTACAACTGAATCTTTTTCTACAATGGAACACTCCTGGACGAATGAGGGATTACACCAGCATGTTTCTTAAAATATGATAAATAAACATACACACACTCATGCAGCGTGGCATGTTTGAAATCCAATTATGTAATCAATATCAACTCTGAATGCCACCTGGTTTCATGAGTGGGAGGACATGAATTCAATTCAATTCAGTTCAATTTATTTTTGTAACGCCCAAAATCACAACAGTAGCTGCCTCAAGGGGCTTCAGTGGAAAACAAAATAAACAATGTTCATAGGGGCTTGGAAATGTCCCAGCATCGTGTGTCCTTAGACAGATGTCCCAAGCTCCCCTGTCCTTAGACCCTCCTTCTCGGCCAGGAAAAACTACCAAACCTCTTTGGGAAAAAGTAGAAACCTGTAGGAGTTCCACAGTGAAGGAGAGATCCGACTCCCTCGGACGGACAGGCGGACGCGCCTCAATTTGCAGATAGAGGGTGGAGCTAGACCCACTCAGGAGGAGAACCAATTCTTCGAGGCCGATGAAGAACAGTTCATATGGAGTAGAGACCGTTTCTCCAGAATAACACTACAGTACTTGGACTAATAGAAATACTACACAGTCCCAAAACCCTACAGCAACATTCAAGTTGCCCTGAGCGCTGCCATACCACGTCATCCTCCTTCCGGTTGTATTAGTTAACATAGGCTGCCAACTTCAAGAGAAAATAAGTTCTACACAGACTAAAATGTTGTTTTCAGGCCCAGGAAATTGGTGCATTGTTGAGTTGTTGGACAAATGAAGATTGGACATTTTAAACAAATCAATCTACTTTAGAAAGAGGCAAATAAAGCAGGGCGGAATAAGGTGAATAGCGGTGATGTCCAATGTTCTGGAAATTAATTAAAAATGAATGAAGAAATCCAAGGAAAGCAGAATGTCTTTTGTGTGTTTTATTTGATGAAAAAAATCTTTGCAGTAAAGAGAGGCAAGACATTAATCCATCAGGAGCAAAGTAATAATCTTCCCCAAAAGGGGCTGTGCTGATTAGTTTTTAAACATAGGCCTTCACATCACACGGGAAAGATTGGGCATGGAGGAGAGACAATGAAACAAGTTCGTACCAGACAGTCTGTACCAGACACTTAGTGAAACTCTGTTACGATCGCAATATCTCAAGGTCTTTTTAGCAGTTTCTCACAAAGCACAAAGCTTCATTCATTCATTCATTCATTCTCATCATAACAAGAACCGAAGAAATACAGCCAAATAACCTAAGTGGTTTATTAATACATAGCAGATTAACTCACCCTTAAAATCTGGTCTGAGAAATTGCATAACTTTGAAACGTATTTCGTACTTCAAATGCTACTTGGGACAACAACAAAAAAAGTCTAAATACTCTGACATCAGCAATTTTTGTGCATCCAGTAAGTCAACAGAAAATGTAAAAGACTTTTAAGGACATGTATACTGTAATGCTAAATCTATTTTTACACTTTTTACAATGTTATAACATTGTTCCCTCATGTAAAACACACCTGGAGAGTTATATTTAGATCAATTCATACTTGTTTGATGAATCCACGTTAGCAAGTCCTAACCCCCCTGAGCCTCAGAAAACCGCGTTTTTAAGTCATAGCTAGACTCATTCGGAGAATTTCTGCCATTAAACCAAGTTCAATACAACTGTAATGCTGTGTTCTTACAGTAGCATGTCGAGGGAAAGCAATATTTATCTCCCTTTGTGAAGTAATGTGCTATTTTTGTCGATTTTTGTGTGTGTTGTCAACCTTCCTATACCTAAACTACACAAGTTGCGCAGGGCCCCGCCACTGCGAAGGGCCCCACCTTCCTTGACCTGATTGTTTTATCATTTAAGTTTTATCACTCTATCTGAAGTTAAGACTGAAAACACCGCCCTGATTTGCACTTCAGCTTAAATGTCACTTTCTGATTAGTTAATGTGTTTGCACAATACACTATTGCTCCTCGCTCGCTCATAAACACATCTCAGCGACAGCATGAAGACTCCGTCTCTGCTTCACGCTCTGTGTGCACCAGAGCAGAAGGAGCAGAGCTGCAGCGCTTGTGGTCAATGTGCAAAGCTGAGGATGAAGCAGAGACACATGGCCTGATCCAAGCAGAGCAGAGCTCTTTGTTTTTTATATCTCAGTCCATTCAGAGTTCATTTGAATACAAAGGGCTAAAGTTGTAACTCGTTAATTAAGTTAAATTAAAGGATTAATTTGGCGTGAGTCTAATTAGCTATTGTTAACGGCAGCGTGCAGCCTTTTCAGAATGTTTCATTAACATTTTACTGTCTGCAATATGACTAAATAAGGCCTATATTTACATGTCATAACTTTAGTGTTGGTTATTAGAATGAGAAGGGATAGGAGGATAGAAGAACAGCAAGAAGAGGAGACAGGCTTTAGATTGTGATCAATGAAATAAATGAATATTCTTCTCCAAAGTTATGAAAGAAACATTCAGCTGTAACTGACTGAAACACCAGTATCCTTTTATCGTGGAAGGTTCTTATTTTAAAGGGGCATTATGTCACTTTTCTGGGGGAGGGTGCACCTGCTTGCCTCCACAGAGATGTTATTTGGCTGTAATTTTCTTCAGAATGGCATTAAACGTAATGCATTTATTCTGTTGCAGGTGTTTTATTGCTCAAGAATATCATGAAAAATATAAAATCTAACTACGACTGGAGTCGCCTCTCCACAGATTTGACCTTGTTTGTCTCCATGGAGATAAATATAATGTCATAGTGTGGAACATTCTAGACAAAGCAAAAATAATCTCCATGAGACAAGCAGGTGACGGATCCTCCACCAGAAAAGTTACATTGTGCCCCTTTAAAACATGCACGATGAATCCATCATCGATCATCGAGTTGAAGCGGTGACTGCTTGAGAAGGTGTATTGAAAGTAGGGTCAAATGCAGAGGGCAAACCATACAACTGGAATGGCACACAATTCTTAAAGAGGGATGTAATAAAGTAAAATACGTTTGCCCTACTACAGATAAATTGTAAAAGCAGCTTTGCGTCTCATTAGCGGAAGTGCGCCATTAGCATGCTAATGTTTGTTGTTGTGATTGGGTGGTTAGCCGCACCCTCCTGGCCCCGCTTCCACTTCCGGGTCAGTGTAATTAGCCTCATTACTAAAAAATGCGCACAGTGTCTGCTTGGCCGTGTTGATGCGCGCCTCTGTAAGTGCATTTTTAATCTTCTCTGTCACTTTAAGAAAGGAGCGCCTGCGGCGGGGGCTGCTCCTGCTGCCCCGCTGTAGCCCTTCTTCGAGGCGCGTTGTCTTAATGCTGAAGGTAAATACTTTGTGCCTAATACATGTGCCTAAAAGTATATACCATTACATACCATTAGAACATGTAGTACTAACACAAAAAAAGCACTTTCTAACAACTTGCACTAAACCCCCTTTGCAACTGTAGCACCTTAACCAAATTTACATCACTAGCACTTTTGAATTTAGCACCTTAAATCCAATAGCACACAGCACTTTGGCTAAGACCATGCGTGGGGTTCAGACATTTTGTTCTGTTGCGTTTGTAGTTTATTATGTACTAACTTTGAGTTTGCCGTTATTACTAATTTTGTTTTGCAGTGGTTTATACGTTTTTTTGTCTTAGTCCCAGATCTATGACTTGCTAAGTTTGATTTTAGTTTGTGTGTCTCATATATATATTTGTTAAATAAAAACTTGCTCTGTTCTTATTTGAGCCCGACTTGCTGTGTGTGTTTGAACAGGGTCTTAAAGTGCCTCTGACAGGTCGGACGACACATTAAACTAAAATGCAGTTGAGATAAATATATTTAGAATTTTGCTAAAAATTATAAAAATGTTATTACAGAATTGCAAATGTTTTGGGTTTACAATTTCACTTTCCTGTTTTCATGACATCACACTGCAAAATTACCCAGCAAACACTCATCTAATGTAACACTTTTTTTTATTTTTGACAAATAGAAATATGAAAAGAGCCTTAATTTTGTTGAATTCATGTTTAGAGGATGAAAGAAGTTGTTTCAGTGTGTAAATTATGCATACACTTTGACTGGAATGAATGTGCCTAGTGTGATGTCACTTCCTGCCATTTTGTACAGATTTTTCAACATTTTCTCCACAAATAGCCAAATAATAATAAATAAATACACCAAGTTTTTTTTTTTTTTTACAGTAAAAACCCGGTACAGCGCCTTAAATTCTACTGCATCAGTATCTGTACCTCTCTAATCTTATCCCACAAGCCTTAAAGGATGTCTGACGGAACTCGCCCGGCATACATTGCTCTGCTTCCAATCCCTGAACAGCATCACCTGACTTTTTTTCCCCCTCCTCTAATCACATCTTATCGATCCCCACGTCGCGCACGATCAATATTTGTTATGCATGACATTTTCCATCCTGCGTCAACATCTCCAGCTCCATTGCACGAGGGACACATCCGGCTTGGAAACGCATTATTTGTGGGAACAGCAGGTGACATTGCCAGGGTAAATTTGTATTAGAAAGCATCCTCCATAGCGATGCGTGCCCGGGGCTGACTTCTTAATATTTGCAGCAACAGTCATAAGTGCGCATAGAATCCCCGGCAATCATTTTATGACATTATCCGTCTGTAATGTGGGGAAGCGCATTGGCATTCAGCGGCAGTGCACAGTTGAATGCCATAGAGACGCATGCAGGGAGCAAAGTCACCAGCTTCATTTGGAGAAGCTCTGAACACGCGGAGAACAGGCCCGAGGAGTATGAGAGGGGATTGTTGAAATAATGTCCGCGGGGAAAGTAATTTAAGTTTCATACCGCGTTCTTTCTCCACACAGCTACAAGAGAAATAATTAGTTCATAAACCTTTACATTCCGCAGCTTTTTGGCTGCGAATCCGAATGATTCTTTTCCAATTACTGTCTGGAAATGGAGCCCGGGTGTGGGTAAAGTACTAATCATACACATTCTTGCTGTGAATATTTGAGATGTCATTAGAATCACTAAGTTATTTGCATGATTTAATTGTACTTTAATTGTACCTTTTATTTATGTCTGCTTAATGCACATAGGTATTTTGGGAAGTTTTTGTCCAGGCATCACTTTGTCACGTGTGATTTGGGTTCAACGTTCTCAACATTTCTAGTAGTCATTCTTTGGAACAATTGACAGGCTACGTTACTAGTCAGGTTTGTGGAGAGACAAGGTCACTCACATGCTGTAAAGATGCATGTTTTTTTTTTCTGAGCAGTGAGATTCACATAACAAAATAAATGAAAGGGTCAAGTGTAGCTGTAAATGTAAATTATTTTTGCAGAATTGGCATGCTTTAGCTGTGTTTACCCTATATTATGTATGCACAGGGGCAGGATCATGTTTGAAATTTTTCCCATGCCAGTAACGCTTCTTTTTGCTGTAACAGTATTTTTTTAAAGTGCAAATGAATGGTTTTATTTTTATTATTATTTTTTTTTTCAATTATACTTTTCAAGTATTTAATCACTACTAAATCCTCTTTGAAAACATACTTGCAGAGCTGAATCTCACATGGACTGACACGCGTTTACGTATCACTTTTTCCCACTATATTTGGCACTTAATATCAAAGGCAGATGCTTTTGCTTGTGTTGTGGCAATTTTCCACTTACGATACCACATGTTTACCTGGGTAATTTTGGCATCAATTTCCCCGCATACTGTGACTGGTCGTGGATATTATAAAGCACAACACACATACTTTGAGACAATGTAAAGGCGGTAAACACTTCAGCATTTACCTGATGTGCTCTTAGGGTTAAATAAACTGATATACTGCGCAGTCGTGCAGTCGCCATGGACCATAAACCTTGATCGAGAACAGCTACTACTACACGTACTGACTCGTGACATTCTTCATTTGAGTAGGTCTATAATATGACCTTGGTTAGGATGAAACTAACCTCTTCCATATCCATTTGCAACAGAACATAATACAGACTATTTGTGGATCAGATGGTTTCATTCCAGACTGTTTTTTTTTTTTTGCAAAGGGCCAAACAAAATAATGACTTAATGAATCCTTTACATTCTGCAGCTTTTAAGGCTGTGATTCAATAATTTTCTTTTCCCATTAGCACTGCAAATGGACCGAGAGTATAATTACAAGGCACTATTTTCAATGCACTATTAGCTTGTTCTTCTAGTAAATACAGTTCCCTAAAAGAAAAATCTAAAGAGGATTAATGAGACTCGGACAGATATATATTGTTGCAAATTGTTCAGAGTAGCAGTAAAATGACCAGAAGCATCTGCTTGTCACAGTTAGCCACATCCTGTAATACTGAGGATGAAAAATAGGTTTTTATGTAACATTTCATGCAAATTGGAAAACAACAAACAAAAGCTAAAAAGTTTACTCGATTAAACAAAGTACAAAGTGAGGTTTAACAACTTGAGTCTTGCCACTGAAATACTTTCACATAGATATTATAAGTTTTTTTTGTATTGACTTGAAAGTTACTTCAGAGGCACTGTCACAAAATATTCTCAGCAGAAGTGAGTCTGTATAGTGGTGCTTTAGACCTGGTTTAGACCTGACTAAGTTCTGGTTTGCGTGTTCCCGGTCTGTAGTGGTCAGAACTAGCAAAGGTGCTTTAGATCTAATTTAATTCTAATTCGATTATTTCTCGTTATTTCTCTAGTTTAGTGCAGCTCTTGTAATCCTCATACTTCAGCACTGGGGGCCCCCCTATAGACGTACTCTTCCAAAGCTGAGGAACCCCAATGTTTTACGTTACATTTCATTTTAAGTAGGTAACCCCTTTTGAGGTTTACCTTGTGTGATAAAATACATATTATAAAAGCAGGCATGACGGTCAGGTGCTATTTTAAGTTCTAGTTTCAACAGTGGCGTGCGGTCAGGGATATCAAGGCAAGCAGTGATTGGCCTATCAAATCTAAATTGACCGTGTGTCACAACTATGTATTTGTTGTTTGCAGCTGAAGCTTGGCTGAAGTCACGGTGCCTTTTAGTGGCCTCTACAAGCTGCTGGACATTACTGCGCGGGAAGCATGGTTCTTATTTTGCCGCAGCTGCTCAGTCTGTGACCGTGTTCAGAGGCCCGTTCAAGCGCCGCTCTCTAACATGAGCTTTTAGAACCAGAGCAGAAAGCAGCTTCTTTTAGAAGTCCACGTATGCGCTCTGAGGACCACACAGCCTCAAACCCATGGATCTATGCTCAAACCACGCTGAATAAACCTGTGTGGGAGTCAAGGATGTTGGCAGGATTTGCCCTAACTGAGCATGTGCGAGGAGAAGTGAAGCGACAGCAACTCCAAGTTTCAACAAACGGACTCAAAAACTATCTTTTAGAGACAAGTACGTGTTTGTAGCTAAGGGCTCTCTTAATAATGATTAGACGTTAGTTAGAAATACAGGTAGAATTTTTACAACACAGAGGGATAATTTTTGTAATTTGTTTTTTTTGCAATAATTTGGTTGTTGAAGTGAGACTATTTTATTCATCCAGTACATTGCTCAGGTATGGGAGTTAAACTCAGTGGCCTATGACCTTCATGCAGGTGGCTGGGGTTCAAAGCACCACCTTGGATATTACGTATATATATATTTTTTATCCACTAAATATTGAACACCCCAACTTTGCAGTGCCTCGAGGCAACTGCTGTTGTGATTTTGGGCATTACAAAAATAAATTGAATTGAATTGAAGTCTGCTTGCTCATCCATAAAAGTCACCACAGGCTACTGGTTTTAAAAGTATTGTTTCTGGCCATCTGCTTGGTTATTAAACTCGCCCAATACATTTAAAATCAATTTAAATCTTGTAAGTTGTAAATCATTTCAAGTTAATTGAAGGCAATTGCTGGTTTGTCTCATTATTTTTAATCTACCAGCCAGGCCTCTGAGTTTAGACTTTTGCCAACAAAGCAATTTTAATTTGGCAATGATTTGAAAAATAAATATCCTAATTGGACTGTCCCGCTGCAGTCCTCCTCCTCTTTGCTCTCCTCCTCTTTGCTCTCATCCTCTCTGCTCCTGCCGCCTCACACCTCTTCCAGGATAATCACGGTTACGGGAAGGAGGCTATGTTAATCTTTCAAGGCAAATATAACTGACATGTGCGCTGCAGCTGATCGATTGCAATTTTCCGTTCAGTGAGAATTAAAATTATGACTCGGTCTTGATTTGAGAATATAGTGGGCCGTTTCACTATGATTCTTTTATTTTTTAAATTATTTTTTTTACATTAAATAGAAAATGTCAAAGCGTCTCAATCTTCTCTGATGTGAGTTTTTGCTTCTCTTTTCCCATCGCTCGACACAAGCACCCTGGGGAGAAAGAGGGAAAGTCACGGGTTTGTCCCAACTTTGAAAAAGCCTTCTGTACAGGTCAATATCTTTGGACCTGGTGTAGTCCTAGTTTGGACCTTGTTTAGTCCTGGTTGTGAGGTTTTCCCGATATGGAATTGTCAATATCAGAGTTGCGTTTGATCAGGAATAGTCCTTTACCTGGTTCAGTGAAGCTTAGTGCTCTTAGGGCCAGATTTGCTATGACAAGTGCTAGATTGCGAGTACTACTTAAAATGAGCACGCGCTATTATGTGGCCGTGTTGCACCTCATTTACCATCAAACACTGCACGTATTATTAGCACAAAGGTAAATGAATTTACAGCGTGAACAAACGAGGATGTGCATGTGCTGTTGCTCCTTTGTGAGAACAGACACATAGAAATTGGGATCAAAAATGACAGAAGATATTCACTAGCTTATGCATAATTAGGCCAACAACTTTAAAAACATATATAGGTTACATATAGCCTATTCATTATTTTGATGTAGCATATCAATGTTTTTATGAATCCAAACCTAGGCTTTAGGGAAAGGTTATGTACACTGTGCTGATTGTGAACGTACGTGCAGAAAAACACGTCAGCAGAGTTCTGACGTGCACGGAGAGAGGGGCGAGTTAGAAAGCATGCAGCGAATGAAACGGGATAACGGGACAGCACACGGCTTTGGAGCCACCAGGGACAAGAGGAACAGGTGACGAGCAAACAAATGCGTCGTGTCTCTCCCTGAGACAATAGCTTCCTCCAGGCACAGACCTAATCTAAGCTTTTCAAACGTGCCAAAAATGTTTCATGCAGTTTTGTTCCTGTAGTCTTGATAAATCAGAAGGCGTGCGCTAAACAATATAATTCGTATTTTCTCCGCCTCAAATTTGGAGCATTGGGGCCTGAAATCTCATCCTGAGCACATGCACATTTTTTTTACCAGCACAAAGGCTTAGTAAATCTGGCCTTTAGCGTTTGCAGTGAGTCATATCCATTGGAGGTGCTTTAGACCTGGTTTAGTCCTAGGTTTGACCTGGTTTATTTCAGGTTCACTGTAATCCTTGTGAGGTGTACCAGGGCTGCAGTGTTCAGTATCAAGTGAAAGTTGCCCAAGGAAGTAGCAGAGGTAAACCTGCAACAGATAAGGCACATTTTCCAAAGTGAAGATTGATTTTTGATCGAGAGATGCATAAAAAGTTGCAACAGAAATAACATATTAGTCTGTTGATTATAATGTTTTGCTTGATTGCTATTCTTCAAAGTTATAAATGACAAAACCCCGCACTCAGCTCAGAGCAGCTTTAAATGCAGCCCACATCACCAGCTACATTATGTTTTCAGATGAACGAGTGACTTTTTTCTTCGAGGAACATCTATCTTTGATCTGCAAATTACCAATTGGAATACATTATGCTGCCCTTTGTTGCTGCCAACTAAATCTGCAGCATTAGCAGTTCTCGCCAAGTTTTTAAAGACTCAGTGTGCTAACATGTCTTTTACTTTTACACTAAAATCTTATTAAAATATGCACCTCATTAAGACTTCTGACATTTTGAATTCTGATACGTAAGCTGTACAAAAGTAGTTCAGGCTATACATATTTACAACCAGTTATTCTGCAGCTTTAATCAGCATTTAAATAGCATGAGTTGACTCTTCTTCTAAATTACCCCGTTGTATAAAGGTGAACAATGTGTACAGAAGCACTTTGAGGAGTTTTATCAAAATGGAGTGAGACAAAATGTAGGATTACTCAATCAAATGTACGTGAATAACACTCAACACAACTAATAAAGGTAAAAGTTCAACCACTTTAACATAACACAGCCTGAGTGTGAGTTTGAGTGCCAGTGGTGAGGACTTGGAAGTGCCATCTGAAAGTCTAGGGTGGGTGCATTGTAAGTTCTTTGCCTGAGCTTCACCTTGCAACACATTACATTACATTTCTAGTGAGAAATATTGGTCTTTGTTGCACAATATTTAACTGAGTAACAACTGCCTTCATTTGTGAGTTTGAACTAAGTTTATACCGTCTGTACAAAAACTGTAAAACTGTCATGGGTTTAATTTTCTTCTTCTGATACTTTCTGGCAGGCTGTATGCTGTGGGGCGTGCTGCAGCCCTCTACAGGTCACAGTTAGGTTGCACAAACAAACAAACAAACAGCATTGTGCTAAATGAAAGACCAGCATACAGTTTGGGTGACCACCTCTCGGCTTTTGGTTGTACTTGTCCTGCCATTTTGGCTTCTGTCCCGCATATCTACATTATGTACCGTCTTTTCATTGATTTTCCAAAGTTCAGACCATGCGCTCTGTCTGCGTGTCAAGATAGGACTTTCAGCACACACACACAGCAGTGACAACAACGATGTTGCGCGTGTAGGACACAATCTCACCTTCAAAAAATGTTTTTAATGTCGTTGCTCAGATTACAAAAATGCGATTGCAGTGCGTGTCTTGTGTGAATGTAATTATGCTTGATTGTTTTAATCCTTTTTGAAATTATAACTTAAATCGGGCTTAGATTGACTCAACAAATCGTTTTGTACGATCCATCAAAATCTAGTTATGTAAAACTGTAAAGTTTTGTGTGTGTAGGTGCTACTTTAGGGTAAGGAGCTCATCTACAACGGATTGCGTAGGAATTTTGCAAGGTAAATACGTAGGCTAAGTGGCCACTAGAGGCTTACGCCACACAAACACTCCATATGCAATTTGTTCTTTATAGCTGGAATCTGGCAACGCGAACCCGCATCACGTCACGCCCTCGTGACGTGATGCGGACGTGAAAAAAACGCCATAAATGGGCCATACAAAGTGACTTGTGAATGAGATTTACATGAACATGAGCCGATGATCAGTAGGTTTGACCGAGGCAAGCGGGACAGAAAGAGAGGAGCAGAAACGTCATGCAGCAGCAGTCACATCCAAGGCTTTATCTCAAATATAAATAAAAGTGACTGCAACGACTCATCCCTCTCAACGACAGAATAAATTGTGTTTAGTCGACTACACTTAATACTACTTAGGTTATTTTGAAGATTTTGTTTTGGTTGTGCTTCAGACTGTTTGAATGAGATGTGTGTGAGGTTTGACCACGGCTCTGTTCACGCACATTAATACGTGCACATAGAGGTTAATGGTCAAAGGAGGGGGCAGTCAGCATGTGCTAATGACACGGAAGCCCTTCCTGACAGAGTGAAAGCAGCGGGATAGATGTGGATGGATCAGCAACGGATGGATTTGCTGCAGAGACAAGTGCAGTTAAAAACAAAAAAACAATGCATATGCTGACCTGTGGATCCAGATGCGCCTCAACTACCTCGAGAAACGGTCTCTACAGGTTTCTACTTTTTCCCAAAGAGGTTTGGTTGTTTTTCCTTGCAGCGAAGGAGGGTCTAAGGACAAGGGATACTGGGAAGTTTGCTAATTTCTTATGAACATTGTTTAATCAGTTTGTCATTGTCGCCATTTGAGGCAACTGCTGTTGTGATTTCGGGCGTTACAAAAATAAATTGAATTGAATTCTCTCTGGTCCGATCGTTGTTTAATAAATCCAGTTACAGATTCAGAGGATGTTCTCTGTAGGGTCACAGACACAGACTGATATGGTCACGGCGCAGACTGAGAGAGAGGAAAGTACACATGCTCGTGCACGAGTGCGCACAACTTCATATGTTTCATGTGTTGTCCAGAATAATGGGTGGAATAAACAGCCTTTCTCTGAGTTTAGACCAACTTCTGTTTCAATGTGATAATCTCTTTGAATAAAAATATTTTAGGTTAAATCATGTATTTGCTTAGGATTTCCTGAATCAAACACTTCCTCAAACTCTCTTCACTTCTGCTCCTCTCAACGTGTGTCGTCTTTTCCTCGTGTCTCCAGACTTTGCATAGAACTTACAGGAGGGTCTCAGTTTGCATAAAGATAAGCAAAATCCTGTGCCTAGTGGAAGTTTTATAAATACCACGGATGGCGCAGCACAGCAAAGTGCGTAAGCAAGCCTTATAAATGATGCCCCTGATCTTTACGTCTCTGTAGGAGAAACATGCATTTGGAGAAAACGGCCTCTGAAGTTACATGCTCCATATAAATCTGTGAAAGCAAGATGTATCAATGAAACAATAAAATATCTTTAGAAGCAGATTTGACAATTTTGCTTCCACATAAACTCTCAGAGCAAACTGACCAAAAAACCAAAAGTATGTGGGGGTAGAAAAAAAAAGGTTTTGCCTGTAACATCTCACCTTAAAGGTCCTATTTTTTCCCGTTTCAATAAGTATTGTATCAATAAGTATAATAATAAGTATTGTTCAACACCCATAATATAATAGTTATAAAATGTCACCCATATCTTGGACCCAGCTCCCCTACCCAGATATGCAAATGGTTCGTTTGAGATTCGCCCCCAGCAATCCGCCTCCCCCGCTCAACCCGTGACCTAGTCTCAGCGTTAGCGTGCATTCCCCTGCCACCCAATCACGTAGCCTAGAGTGGGGATAGTGTGGGTGTTAACAGAGGCTGAGACAGGACAGCTCCATGAGAGAGAAGGGAGGACATGCAACAATTCAGAGCCAGGATTCGAACCCATGTTACTGCAGCCGGCTGCACATGGAGCCTAGCATGTGTGCTGCCGCCTTAACCACTCGACCACCGGGAAGGGGGGCTAAATAGCCGCGGTTGGCTAGTGCCACTTCATGTTAGTTAGTAGGCCTTTCTACGCCTGCTCATCCGAGGGTAAGGATTGAGACTGTTCTCGAGCTAAATACGGCAGAAATCAATCAAAAAACAACTTTGGACACATACGAGGTACCAACACCACTGTAAGAAAGTTAAAAGCTCAAGCTTTTAGGACAAATTGTGGAGTAAAAGTAAAATATATCATGTTGGGTTTTTTGGGGGTTTTTGCTACTCCTGTAAATTTGGTACTTGCAATCTTTCATGCAAAACTCACAATCTCTGCTTATAGCCTGTTTTAAATTAAAGCAAAGAATAAATAAAAGAACAAAATCAATACTGTATGTAACCACCATGGCCATGATGATAAATATGTTTTGAACAATATTCGTAACACCTCGGCAAACCCGTCTTTTATTGAGCTAATACTGACAAATGAACAAATCAAAACTAATTCACCGTATTCCTTTTCCCACGCACGCTGTTAGAGCATTCTGCAGAAGTTTGAAATGCAATGCAAAGCCCACGTCTTGGATAATGTAGTTAAGGAAATAAATGAAGCTTGAACTCATGTTTTATTCAGCGCATTTGATATTGTGTATGATGTGGAGTCATCAATAACTAAGACAATAAATCTAAACTTATGTAATTCTTTCCCTCTCCCCATCTCGCCTTTATTAATATAGCTCTCGCGGGTCATTTACCCCCAACCACAGCGCGGGAAAAACACTCCATGCCTCAAATCTATCGGAATTTATTATTGCAACTGAAATGCAAAACACAAAACAACAATTTCGCCGTAATCCTCCTTTCGGGTCGGAATTTAGAGGAGTCAACAACACCCAACAATGAATAATGATGAGTAATTGCATCAAAAACTCATATCACTTCTCTCCCAACTGAGCTAACAAAGCAGTTCTGCGGAATAACAAATGGAGCCGTGCCAGTAATGGTTAAGCTATTAGCGGCGGATGGGCTAATTGCTGTACATCTGCCGGAGCGCGGGGGGTGGTGGAGATTGCTGTGTCTTCTCCCCGTGCTGTCAGTCAGGCTAATGAAACCTATGCCGCTCTTCTGCGATCATATGCTTTCTTGATGAGGAGCTGCTTGAACCGCACGTGAAATGGAGAAGTTTGTTATAGGTGTTATAGTAATGTAAGATCAAGTAAGGTTGACTGTACCATCAAAGAATGCGAGGAGTGGTGTGGAGTGATTTAATTCATTCTGGGTTTGCATCACATATTGTGTTTGGACAAAAGTAAGCCTTGACGATGACAGTTTGCCTTACAACTATAGGGCTGCAATTTCCGGTCATTTTGCCAATTGATTAGTCCAGCATTTATTCAATTAAATTAAATGATAGTTGTTTAGAAAGCGTAAGTCAC
The DNA here is from genome assembly GCA_015082035.1 of Chaenogobius annularis. Lineage (NCBI taxonomy): Eukaryota > Metazoa > Chordata > Actinopteri > Gobiiformes > Gobiidae > Chaenogobius > Chaenogobius annularis. The sequence continues at coordinate 681,405 of BJKM01000125.1, read as the reverse complement.
GTGATGAAAAGATTGTGGTCTGTTGCTAGAAACGGTTTAGTTCAAGTTGTTTTGTCGCAAAATGCGCTATAGTCTCTGTTTGTCCTGGCTGTGGGTCCAGCGTACCACACAGTGATAGAGGTGAGGATGGACGCAAACTTGATCAGTTTTACGGAGTCGTGGCTGGACGTGCAGTAGTTTGTGTAGAGCAGGGGTCCCCAAACTTTTTCCAGTGAGGGCCACATAACTTTTCCCTTCTTGGATGCGGTGCCAGGGTCAGTTTGTAACAGAAAAAAGTGTGACAATCGCAGGAGTGCCTGAATGTAAACATGTAAACATCCAGAAAGCCACACAATATTAATAACCCTTTCTGAGATCAAATAACCCTCTCTGGGTTCTTCACAGAAAGAAAGTTTCTGTTGTTGTTGCACAATCTTGGGTAACAGTTCAGCTTCAGTTGTCAGAGAAGAATCTCTTAAATTACTCATATGAGCATGAATAATGCATCTTTGGTATTGTTCAGGGGGCCGGGTCAAATGTGGAGGCGGGTCATATCTGGCCCCCGGGCCGTAGTTTGGGGACCACTGGTGTAGAGGGATAACAGTGGAGGAGAAAGTACACAACCCTGTGGAGTTCCTGTGCTTATAGTCCGAGTGTCTTCCCCAGCCGCACGCACTGCCTCCGATCTGTAAGGAAGTCAGTGATCCACCTGTAGGTGGGGTCAGGCACGTTGAGCTGGGAGAGCTTCTCCTGGAGCAGAGCAGAGAGGATGGTGTTGAATGCACAGCTGAAGTCCACAAACAGGATCCTGGCGTAGGTTCTCGGGGAGTCCAGATGCTGCAAGATGAAGTGGAGTGCCAGATTGATGGCGGCGTCTACAGACCTGTTGGCTCTGTCGGCGAACTGCAGGGGGTCCAGCAGGGAGGAGGTGGGGCAAGACCAGGTGTTCAAATGATTTTGTGACTACAGACATCAGCGCCACAGGCTTGTAGTCATTAAGTCCAGTGATCCGGGGATTCTTGGGGACAGGGACAATGATGGGCGACTTGAAGCAGGCTGGGATGTGGCATGACAGGGAGGTGTTAAAAATGAAGACGGGGGTCAGCACTCCTGCGCAGTGTCTTAAGGTGGAGGGAGAAACACCATCTAGTCCAACAGCTTTTCGGGGGTTGGATCTCTGAAATAGTCTGTTTACATCCGGTTCCTGAACTGAGAGAGTGGTGGGGGAGGTGGGGGGGACTGGGGTTGGGTTAACAGAGGTGGGCACCGTGGGGGAGGGGGTGGTCACATCAAACCTGGAGTAGAAGGTGTTAAGTTGCTCAGCTAGTTTTTGGTCATCTGCCACATGGGGGGCTTGGGGCTTATGATTGGTGAGAAGCCGGAGCCCTCTCCACACGGAGGCGGGGTTGTTGTCAGAGAACTGCTGCTTCAGATGCGTATTGTACTGTGATCTAGCTCTCGACACCTCCTTGCTAAATCCATACTTCGCATCTTTGTAGCGCTCTCTGTCACCAGCCTGTGCGCTGCCTCCTTCTGCTGCCTTATCTGCCTCAGCTTAGGTGTGAACCAAGGTTTGTCATTATTGAAAGTGACTTTGGTGTAGTTGGTATAATGCTGTCCTCACAGAATCGAATTTGTGACGTACGCAAGCTCCCCCACTGCCTCATTGGTCCACTTCTTAGAGGTCCTCACTATAGGTTTGGAGAGCTTTAGCCTCTGTCTATACCTGGGGATCCATGACATGATCTGAAACACCCAGAGCAGTTCGGGCCACAGCGCGAAATCAGAATCAGAATCAGAATCAGAAAGAGTTTATTGCCATTGTCAATGAACAAAATTCACAAACATAGGAACTTGTCTCGGCATGAAGGTGCAACATAAAACACTGATCAATAATAAAACAACATATATTCAAGGTGCAACATAAAACACTGATCAATAATAAAACAACATATATTCAATCAAAAAGGGCATGCATTAAGAAACAATTTAAAAATTACTATAAAATAAAAATAAAAATAGGCATTTGCACTGCTAACTGTTGTGTAAAAGTGATCCAACGTGCACAGCTCTCTGGTCGGGCTTTAATAAACTGTCTGTACTTTAGAGTTCGTGGCTGAGATTCCCCTTGTTAAAATTACCCAGGATAATACACAAGGAGTCCGGGAAGGTTTGCTCTACACTCAGAATCTGGTCCGCGAGCGCGCACTGTGTCTCCTGCACATTTGCGCTTGGTGGGATGTAAACAGCGGCCAGAATGAATGAGGCGAACCCTCGTGGCGAGTAGAATGGTTTGCAGTTAATGAAAAAATATTCCAGATCAGAAGAGCAGTGCTTGGAGATCAGAGTCACATCTGAAGACCAGGCATAGTTGATGTAGAAACAGCCTCCTCCGCCGCGTGATTTTCACCTCAGAGGTGTAAGAGCACGGTGACACACAATTTACGAACAAAAACAGACAAAACAAAGAGCACCGAAAAACCAGGGCATCAGTCTGCGGCACTTGGATATATGTTGATAAAGATAAACATAGATCCAGAATTTTGAGTGTTTATGACGCTTGGAGGGGAGAGGATTTTCTAACCAGGATTCATTTAACTAGCATGAATTAAGCTAAATTCTATTCCTGGAAATTGATATAAAATTGTCCCTTAACATGCAGTGGTCAAAGTAGATTGTTATTTATTGGCTATCCAAAGTTATTTATCTAGATTTATCTCTTCAAAATAAAATCAAACATTAAATAGGCCACATTATCACTTTGGAGGTTGCCTACTTTTTATGTTTGGACGAATGCCAAAGGTCGTTATTTTGGGGGTCGCGGCTGAAAAAGGTTACGAACCACTGGGTTAGACTACTCAATTCAATTCAATTATTTTTTTTTGCATCCAAAATCACAACAGCAGTTGCCTTGAAGTGTGACAATGAAAACAGTGTTCATAGGAATTTAGCAATGTCCCAGCATCTTAGAGAAATGTCCAAAAAACACCTGTCCTTAGACCCTCCTTCTCTGCAAGGTAAAACTACAAAACCTCTTTGGGATAAAGTAGAAACCTCAAGGAGTTCCACAGTGAAGGAGAGATTACACTCCCTTGGACAGGCAGGCGGATGTACTTCCATTTACTACTGTAACGGCCTGCTCACTGGCCTCTACAAAGAAGCTGTAAAACTGCTGCAGTACATCCAGAACGCTATTTCTCAGGTCCTGACTAGAACCGGGAAATACGATCACATTAGTCCTGTGCCCAGGTCTCTGCACTGGCTTCCTGTGGCTCAGAGAATAGACTCTGCTTGTATACAAGTCTCTCCATGGCCTTGCACCAAAGTACATTTCAGACATGTTAGTGCCATATGAACCATCTCGGACTATGAGGACCTCAGGAACCGGCCTCCTGCTGGTGCCCAGAGTCAGGACTAAACATGGGCCGGCCTCCTGCTGGTGCCAGAGTCAGGACTAAACATGGGCCGGCCTCCTGCTGGTGCCTAGAGTCAGGACTAAACATGGGCCGGCCTCCTGCTGGTGCCAGAGTCAGTATTAAACATGGACCTGCCTCCTGCTGGTTCCCGGGGTCAGGACTAAACATGGGGAATCTGTGTTTCAGTTTTATGCAGCTAAAATCTGGAACAGTCTTCCTGAAGATGTGAGACAGGCCTCTATCTGTTTTGTGATTTTAAGCACTTTAAATTACCTTGTGTACAAATTGTACTCTACAAATAAATATATTATTGCAGTGTACTTTTCCACCTTCAAGGCACTCAGAACGCTTTACTAGGCAATGTGGGTGGAGTGCCTTGCCTAGGGACACAACGATATTTCCTCTAGTTGCCTCACTGTGGCACCTGGTGTTCCAAGTACTAACCAGACCTTCATGGCTTATACTTGGATACACCACTTGTGACATTACAAAGTGCAACAGAGCTGAGAAAAATGTCCAAGATTACTCAAACATATACGAATGAAACAAAACACAATTCAATGTTTAATTTTCTTTTTTTTATTTTTATGTATTGCTAAGGAAACAACATTACAAAATGGCTATCTCGAAATAACTAGGATGTATATAGTAGCTAAACTACAGTTCAAGTTAGTCTTTTTATCTGGCACATAAGAACTGTATGGTGGCCTGGATAACCTACTTTCATTAATGGCTGTGAAAAGGCGACAGGCTGACATGAGAGCAGAGAGTGACATACTTTAAAATCACACCGCATGCACAGTGTCCCCAGGCTAATCCGGACGACAGGTCAACTGCTGCAGGAGCCTGTGGAGACCAGGGATCAGAACCCCAGCAGGCGGCGTGACAATGAGCACAGAGCTGGGGAAAATTAAATAAAATACTAGATAACGGCAAATCCAATGAAAATGAACCCGGCGTTACAGTATCAAAATGACAAAGGCCCACTATAGACCACATACACAATTATGTTGTGGTAAGAATATGTGAAACTGCTTAATTTTAAACTCTTTGGACCTGTCCACATATATCGTTCACGTATTCACCACGATGAGTTTATAAGCACTTTTCACAACTCTCTGATGAGCAAGTTTTGCCGTCACAAAGCTAAAAAACATTAGCACGCTAACAGCACACTTCTTGCTTTGCGGAGAATAAGACGCTATAGAATTAATGCAGATATTGGTTTTTACCGGTATAATTCTTTTAAGTTAGTACTGTGACCATCTAAGGCATGAAATTCAATTCTTTACTATCTAGAATAGTAACATTTGTTTGATTGTGGCAGAATAATGTTATTAATAATTCTTTACAAAAAAAGGATTCATTTGATTCACTTCAGCTACCTCAAAAAAAGTGTTCCTCAAATGTAAAAGTGAATGTACAGCAATAATACACTATTAACTTAATATAGTCATTACTTTGGTTAAAATTAGATACAGAATTTTTTCCACATTTTTTCTTCTGTTAATATCTCCAGTTACTGTGGCCTGAAAAAGTAAAAAAACATTTTGAACACCAAAAAGACTGCCGTTAAGTAGACTCACTGTGGACAGAGGGAGGCCTGGGGTGGTTTGATTTTGTGACTGTGATAAGTTGGAGGTCAATTCAATCATTCAGAGCGAGGTTGGGGCTTGGGTGGTAATAACACGCCTAAAAACCCTTTAGGTTCCACTAAATCCTATTTGGGAATTGTGCTGCTAATGGTAGCCTGAGGTTTTTATCATTTTAGAAGCTGTACTTCTTCCTTCATATTCAAAACAGCATTGCTTATAATACAAGCTACGGGTACTTAATTTAATCAGCGCCCAGGTTCATCATTACATCAGGGTAGCTGATAGTGAATAGGAATAACAAAGGCATAACTTTGTGGTATGTCAACATAAGGTGAATCAAACAGTGGCTGTCAATAAGGCTCTTCTTGGCTCCAAACAATCAAATATTAAGTCAAGTCAAGTCAATTTTATTTGTAGAGGACTTTTCATGCACACAGACAACTCAAAATGCTTTACATATAATTGAAAATAATCATACAATTTATACATTTGCAGTATATACAACTTACTTTAAAATCAATTAATACATACTTCATACATTTATTAATAAATTAGACATAGGCAATGCTTAATTTAGACTTAAAAATATTGGGCTTCATTTCAAAACGTAGATCTTCTGGAAGGAAATTCCACATCTTGGAGGTATAAAAAGAAATAGAGGCTTCACCATGTTTGGTTTGAAGTTTAGGCACCTCTAGAAGAGCAGTTCCAGCTGATCTCAGGGGTCTACGGGGCTCATAAGGAGTGCGGGACATATGATATGCAAAGTCAACCTTTTTATATATTTTAACCCTGTTATAACCCTGTTATTATGTTCCCTTATCAAAAACACACCTGGAGTTGTGTTTAGTTTCATTCACACTTTTTGGATTAATCCTGTTTATAAGGACCTTGATGTTCTACAACATTATATGACAAAGTAAAGGTTCTCAAGAGCATGTTTAAAGGTCAAGACAGGGACAGTATGATCAAAAACTGCCACCAAATAGCATATTACAGTGTACTTTAATTGTTTAATTATTTGTAACTTTGCAGTTGATAAAGTTTTAGAAATCGATTTGGGGAAAATAGAAGACTAGCCCCTATCAGGCTTTCAATCATGTATTTAATATTCAATAATGTATATCTTAATTTAGAGTGAATCTGAACATTCATTTCACGTCGAGATCCAGATCGGGTTACGAGGAAGGTGGCACTGGTGAGTCCATCATCAAAATATCGTAAATTTTTTCAATTATTTAACTCTTATTTATTGTTGCACATACTTTTCCAAATACAACTTGCATCTGGCCAAGTTATAAAATGGCAACTGCTCTGTTAAATCTACTGTTTAGTTTGTGTGCACAAAAGGTAATTAATAATACCACCAACAGTCAGTTACAATAAAACTGGAAACAAATTCAGCATTAAGTTCAAAAATACAGTTGGCGCTTAGTGCATTGTCTTGACTGGGCTAAGGCAGAGAAGTTAGCCTCATACGAAGTCAGGGCTTCTGCAAATGAGCATTTGACATTGGTTGGAAGTTGTTATGCCCTTCATGTGGAAGAAGCTGGAGTCACAGGTATACGTGGAGCCGAACATTGTTAAAACACACAAAGCTAGCCCTCTGATCATTGGGAATTTCTCTGCAATAACACACTTGATCCAAAACTCAGTGCAACATGCTTTCTTAAAAGCATCATTCAGGTCAGATGATGCTTGCATGTCAATAATATCCAGTTGCAGAGGACCTTCATCAATATTTCGCAGCCTGAGAAACTCTCCTGCTTTAGGGGACACATGCATCTTTTGGTAGGCCAAAGTTCTCACATCTTTGTCAAGTTGTCCATCATTTTATCCAGAAAATCTAACATTATCTTTGTCACTTGAGCACTTTTGTGTTGACTGAGTCACTGAGAGTGGGAAAATGCAGCCGCCTGCTACTGAGATCAGATGTGAAAAGATCTAGTTCTGAAAAAGCAGTGATCTTTTCCACAACATCAACCACTGTTCTGTTCCTGCCCTGAAGCCAGATTAAGGCCATTTAAATTATATATAGATTTTGGTTTTGTACTCATGGAGAAAGGTGATAATCTCACCTCATAAATCACAGACCCTTTTCAGTGAATTTGCTTTATGTGATTTAACCATCTTATGTTGTTATGTAAAAGAATGTCAGTGTTTTCAGATGACATGTGCGCCAGTAGTTGACAAAAGAGTCTGTGTTGAAGAGTGGATGTTGATCTGAGGAAGTTTATAATAGCAGTGGCACATTTCATTGTGTTTTTTAACTCACCACTCTTGAGTGGACACAGGACGCTCTGATGTATGAGGTAGAGAAGGGACTGCTTTTTCGATGCAACACTCGACATTTGTGCACACAGCTGTTTGATCTTGCCAGTCATTGAGGGTGCCCAATCTGTAACCAGCAGATTTACTCTCTGCAAGTCCAGTCGGTTGACAATTTTAAGTATCTCACCTGTGGTGCGCCCTTCAAGTGGGATTAAACCCAGTAACTCCTCCTTGAAGGACTCTTGATCATGAAAACGCATATATAAACAAAATTGAACCTCATCTTGACTGTCAGTAGATTGGTTCACCACCAGAGAGAGGAAAAACAAACAAATGAGAAGAGTGTCAAAAATCTCCATTGCTAATAGATCCACTCCTCTTCCTGCTGTAGTGTCAGACAGTAGGATTGACCAGATTGAATGAATGACCCAGTCCTTCACTTTTGGATCAGAGATCACCTCCTCAACTGCAGCAAGCATACACTCTTTCACCATATCTGTGTCAGTGAATGGCCTTTTCTTCGTAGCCAATATCAATGCAACGTGCAGAGATGCTGGCATTGCATTTTGCCGCAGATGGCAAGCACGGGAAAACATTGAAGAACTCCGCTCAAGGTGCTGAATCAGAGATTTTAGTTTTGTCCTCCGTGCCTCGGATCCAAGTGGAAACTTGTTGTCAGAACTCCCTTGTGTCGTCCCGAAGGGCCTCCTCACGTTATATTCCTTGTTAACGGAGCAGACATCATGTATTTGCTATGTGTGCATATTTTTTAGCTCAGCCGTCGTTAAATCTTCTATTTTCCGTGTCAATTTTGTGTTGCTTGTATCCTTAGAAAGAGCCACGTTTTCATTTGTACCCAGGGCAATTGAGTTTACAGGGCAGTAAACGGCAGTAGTAGTGCCGTAAACTGACGCTAAGTGTCTAGACGCAACGGAAAAAACAATATTTACTTGATGAAAAATAGAATGATTATTTATGGATACATGGGCCACGGGCCGGTCCAAATAGCTTAAAGGGCCGGTTCTGACCCCTGGGCTGCAAATTGAATAGCCCTGGTGTAGAACCTATTTGCTATTGAGATTGGAAGCCCTATGTAAAATAATACAACTGTAAAAGAGGATTACAATGGATGGTGGCACCCAAGGAATATACCCCTAAAATATCTACAACAGACACTTAACCATGAACCCAGTGTACCAGATCTCTAGCTATTGCTCTGCTTCATTGAAGAATGGGTCAAATGCAGAGTTAGACATTTTCTAATAGTCCTCTCTGTAAATGTGATTCTGTTCACTTCCAGTCCACTTCTTTCAGATTTGCTTGGTAGCGCTTTAAACATTAATTTCACAAATAATGTTGTTATAGCCACTAGAAATCATAAATACAAAAAAAGGAAAATGTCTTCTGAAATGGCATATTTTCTCTGAGTAAAAAGCACTTTCGCACATTCCGTAGAAATAGCTTGTCAGATTACAGTTGGCACAATATCTGGGCTGGATAATAGCTTTAGCTCTGTTTGGCCCGAGGGCAGAGGCATTTCTGTGAAAATTGCCACAAAAGAAGTTATTGAAGAGATCGGCATCCATGACCCCACAAATATTGTTACAGCGCTTTCATCTTGGAGGAGATTGTCGACAAGTCTGAGATGGAGGTTTTATACAGCCAACTTCCTGATGGGATGGCAAAATGAAAATACAGATATTAGCAAGTGAATAAGCTCTTTTCAAAGCTACCGGCAATTTTATTCTGAGACGGTAAAGTGGTTCGAATTCTTACAGCAAGAAGGTATTGTATCCATGATCTATTTCATCATTGTTCTATTTAATAATGCCTTGGTTTTAATATTACAATGTATTATAATGGTATTGACCCTGACTGAATGGGCCTCCTGTGTAGAGTTTGCATGTTCCATGAGTTTTCCCATCGGGTAAAATGGTAATCAGCTGCAACAAGGCTTGTACACCTTAATGTCACAAACTAGTTTGTGTTATGTTCAGCCTATTTGAGAGGAACATTTATATAGCATTTGGTGCCCCCATTAGGTTCTGTAAATTGTCCAAAGTGATTCAATCTAGCGCATAGGTGTCAAACTCTGGCCCGTGGGCCAAATTTGGCCAGCAGTGTAATTATATTTGGCCCGAGAGGCTATACCCAATGACTACTAGGGCTTGGCGCGCCGGTATTATACAGCGCATTCATTCATCGTTACTACTACAAATCCCATTATATATTGTATAGTAATAAGTGTTGCTTGTTCCATATTCAATGTTAAAGCAAATCTTGTTTGGGTCAATATTAAAAGTTTCATTTGTTCAAAACTGGCCCGCGACTTTGTTCAAGTTTTACATTTTGGCCCACTGTGGAGTTAAGTTTGACACCCCTGATCTAGCGCATGCTGCTGCTACACTGACCTCAGAGGTGTCTGTTTTCCTGGACACCGCAGCGGTTTTCAGGTAAATAGATGAGTACTTTTCTGTTTTATCATGTGAAACCATAGGAACCTGCATTGCGTTGGTCGATTATGTACTGTAGTACTTCCAAGTGTGTAACAGGCAGTAACATCTTCAAAATACGAACCCAAACTGACCCTATGTTGACTGTAAATCTGGCGTTAGAACCATACAGGATGGTTTCTACTGTTTCACTTTGAAGCGGACCAGTACAACTGAACTGTACTGGGCTGTTTAAGCAATCCAAAGTGAACTATAAACCGTAAATAATTATATCTCACCAAACGCTGACTTGACCGTGTGATAAAATTGCAGTATTTACAGGTCAAAGCACTCATTGGCGAACTGGTCTGAGGGACCTGGGCCAGTTGAAACATGGCTTTTGTTTATTGGTTACACTTGATTTGGTCCCATTCTTTTCTGGTCCCGTTTTAGTCCTAGTCTTGTCCTGAACATTGGAAAGTGTTTGGTACAACAACACTCAGAAGCAGGGATTGAACCTCAAACCTTTGGGTCATGTGTAATAATTAGCTAACACAAAATGTTTACATAACACAACTAAATGGATATCTACTATATTATCCACCAAACAACATTCCCAAACAGACACATTCAGAGTCACATACTTGTGCCTTGTTGTATTTGGACACAGACAATTGGTTTCCCATATATCCTTGTCAAAAATTGATAATGTAGAGTAACGGCACTAATTAGAACATAGGCAAAGAAGCATAAAGCTGCTCCAGTCGTTAACATGAAGATTTATATATCCTATTTGGCTAATCAGTAAAGCAAGCAAGAGCTGACAGAAAACTAATTAAGATCATTTTCTCCAAAGAGTACTCCTTGCTCTCTCCATTGCACAAACAATTGTCGGGTTTAAGAGCTTTTGATAACTGTTAACATTATTAGGCCAATACTTTGCGCTGGCTAAGTAGTCTTGTGTTTTCCAGCCTAATCAGCCAATCCAAGAAGGCCTGTGGATCTGACCTGTAACTGGGCCTGGTCATATCACCTGCTTGTCCCCATGGAGATAGATAGCGTTGTAGAGCCATACTGTGAAACATCCGTACTCTCCAAATGACCCTACCTCATAGTCCTCCTGTTAAGCTGCCTTAGACCTTAGTTGAGTATACCATTAACCTCGGGAGCTACGAGCTGCTCCAGAATGGCAAAGGATTTAGGAATTACAGATGCGCCACTGAATTTTTCAAATGTAACCGAATGTTTTCTTTTTTTTTTACACAATAGACTAATGTCGGTGTAATCCCTCATTCGTCCAGGAGTGTTCCATTGTAGAAAAAGATTCAGTTGTAGTCATCTGGACTCTGTTTTAGAAAAAACAAAACGTTTCAACTCTCATCCAAGAGTCATTCTCAATCAGAGAAACAAGTCTGAGAACTCTTGTTTATATCCTACTCTGTGAGAGCCCTGCCCACAGGGCGGGACCTCCTGCTAATGGCCCATTGAAACTGGGATGGGCCTATTGTTCTATTTTGTTCCCTGCCTCACCTTGAGTGCCTATTTAGCATCCGAATGCCCAGGGCGTCTCCAGGGTTTCAGCAGACCATTATAAACAACGGGAAGGTTGAATCTTAAACCTCCATTACGATTTAATGAAGGATTCTCTTTTTTAACAAAGATTGCCTCCTTAACTCCTCTTTCAAACCATCTTTTTTCCCTGCTCAGAATCTCCACCTCACTGTCTTCAATAGAGTGGTTTGTGGCTTTAAGATGAAGATGCACAGCGCTCTGGGGTACTGAACTTGCGTGTCTTCTGTGTTGATAGACAATAGACTAATAACATGTTTTCCGCACTTTCTTTATATCACCATGTGTAGGACATACAAGTTCTAACAAAGCTCAAGATCATTTTAAAACTGTTGGAAAGGTCCAATTTTGTCCTGTTTATGTGTTGTTCTTTTTTGTATTAATAAGCTCAAATGATGTAGTTTTAGTTTCAAGTAGTATCTGATTTTGAATACTTTTGATAACCCTAAAATGTATTAAAATAAACTTTAGATGCCAAACTTTTTCAACTGAATGGTCAATGTTTTAGGCATATCATTCAATAAAAGGTATTTTTGTAACGCCCATGTTCCCCATCTAAGGCTGACCGTCATTGTTATACCAACATTTCTTGCAATCGCTAAGTAGCTTTCTGCATACTTTTTTGTAAATGTCGCTTTCTAGAGGGAAAAGGTTTGCGATCCCTGGATTATTATAGCATTTTAACTGCTCAAATAAAGTTACATTGATTGATTGGTTCCACGCAAAGCAAAAACGTACTTGCTGACGAGCACTGGCACCTCTACCAGAAAAGTTACACAGTGCACTTACGTATCTGTACTTTACTGTACTGTACTTTCCAGTGGCTACTTTTTACTTCTAATTCACTACATTTGAGAGCAAGTATCTGTACTTCCAACTCCACCACACCTCTGCTGTGAGGTTTATTTTTTTTAGCACTTTTATGGTGACATCTTGCCTCCTATTTTTTATCCAAGTCCAAGATTTGAGTAAAAGGCTAAAAGAAATTAGCCAATTAATGATGTCAAGAAATTGACATTTCTGGGTGAATTACTTTTACTTACTAAGTAACAAAAAGGGGTACTTCTTCCACCACTGAATCTAACAGTACTGATGAAGAAAACATGTCAGTATAACTATGGGTGAAGGACAATTCTGAAAGAAATATCCCAATACAAAACATACAAATGGTGAACCTATTTTTTGCTGGTGATCAAGTCTACAACCTGTGGTTTACCTACATGATTGAAAAACACCATTAAATACTATAACTCCAGTAATAACTGAATATTTTCCAGAAAAGATGTCAAACTTTCTGTCTTTGTCACAGAAATAGAAACAATATCCATAAACCAAACCTGCCATTTTGTCCCTGCCAATTAAAACCGCCCTCTATTTCATTTTGGCAAGTCTGGCTCCTTAGAAGTTTCTGACATCACAAGAACACAAACTATTCTCCAGTTTTAAGAAGTCATCGGTTGGCCAAAACAAAAGCTCTTACTTCGACAATGCTTTCAAGACAAAACCATTTATATTAGCTCTGAGGTGAAAATGGTGCTCCTTCTAAGTACACGGGCACGGAGCTGCTCTTTAGGAGAAGAAAATTTAGCTGGGCTCATTAGACATTAACAATCCCTATCTTGATTTTAAAACTGTGTGCTCAATCATTTAGAGACAAGAAAATAAAACGATAAAAAGGCCCTGGCTAAGACTGCAGTAATGATGATTGTAAAACTTAGTGAGGGGCACATTCGGAGGAACCTGCCCCGAGCTTTGATTATAAAAATGCACTACAATCAAATGAAGTGGATTTGAAGTAAAGGAGAGCAGATGTATGTGCTGTGAATGACGAGGAGAGATAAAAGTTGGGCATGAACTTTGTATCTGAGAATCTGTTTTGTACGTGTCACTTGCCCATCCTTTAAATTCTCTTTTTTTGTTGTTGCATTATTTAGGCTCCGTTTTTAACTACGTTTAGACATCGTGTCCTTGCTATTGCATATTTTAAAAGTTAAAGGTGCACTATGTAACTTTTCTGGTGCGTAGTCTGCCCTGTTGTCACTCTGAAGATGGCTTTGTCTAGAATGTTCTACAGTATGACATGAAAGTCATCAACCACCAGAAAAGAGGGGTTGCTGTTTAGTGTATAACTTTAACCTGTGATGATTATTTTACATTTTTTAATTGTAAAACAAACAACAATATTGACGTAAAATGACTTAGCTATAAAAACTGCTCTTCTGACTCCCTGTTCAAGACTTTAATTGTTGAAAAATTGCAATGTGACATTTTTGAACCTAACATACAAAGTTATGTCTGAATTTTTAAAAAATGCAAGTAATAGAAAGCAGTTAAAGGTGCATTATGTACAGTAAGTTTCTGTGTTATTGCTTTGCCAGAATTTTTCCACAGAATGGCATTAAATAGATACCTCTTGCCTTTTTAAAAAAAAATTAATGAGTTTTTATTGCTTTAAAAATACCTTAAAAAATTGCATTTTTACTGTCTCTCCACAGATCTGACCTGCAACATGGCTACCTACTTGTTTCTTTGGCGCTAGATAAGTTCAATGCCACACTGTAGAACATGTAAGGTAAAGTAATTACATCCCCATGGGGAGAAGAATGTTTATTCATCATATTCTTATTATGAAAGATATGTTTAGATGACAAACGGTTGAGTCATACGGAGGAGGTTGAGAACCCCTGGGTAAGAAATGTGTTAATGGCCTGGAAAGAACTAATTAAAACATGCAAAGTAAACAAAGATGTTAAAATCTTAAACTTGTTGTTTTGCACCTATCAGAACATATCTGAGCTTTATAAGGTTTTATTATAGCATTATAAAGGTTTTCTAACAGGTTGTAAAAAGTGTTTACAACTAAGGAGTTATTAAAACCAAGAAATGAAACAAAGCCAGCAGAACTTTTGAGGTTATTAATAACCTAATTATATAGCTTTGTTAATCATTTGGACTGCTACTCAAACAAATGGGAAGTGCTGCCTGGTGGTCGAGTGGTTAAGGCGCAGCACATGTATGCCAGGCATCATGTGCCCAGCCGCCCACAGTCAATTCCTCACTCCGACTTGTTACTGCATGTCCTCCCTTCTCTCTCATCCCCCATTTCATTCTCATCTGTCCTGTCCAATAAAGCATATGGGCCAAAACTCCATTAAAAAAAAAAGAAAACATGGGAAGGAGAAGGTAATCTTGTTTTGACAGCTGAAGAGTGGGAAAGTGTGTGTACATCCCAGTGGAGGACCACAAAATCACATTTTGCTGGAAAAATGTGTCACGTTTTTTCATAACTCAAAATGCCCATTGTCCTGCCATGGACACAATAAATGGATACCTATGCAACATACTTTTGGAGGCAGGAAAAAAGATCCTCACAAAGAAATGGACGGCACAAACCTCACCAACAATCAAGGACTGGACTGACATAGTAACAGACATTAGACTTATTAAATTCGGACTGAATCTGAACATGAAATGAATCCGTAGCTTCTTTGGATGTCTTGGATGTCCCTATATTCTTTACGCCCTCTCTGTGTTGAGTTATGTGTTTGTTTTGTTTATATACAGTTTAAAACGGAAAAAAGAAACATATATTTACATTTGTAAGCAAACTTTATTGAAAAGGTGCACTGTGTAATTTTCTGTTGGAGGGTCTGTCACTTGAATTACCTGCTGGTATTACAATATGATATAAATGTACTGTATCCATCTTCCATTTTTTAAATTACATTTTTATGATACTAGTTTTGGTGGAGTTACTCTCCATGGAGAAGTTTTATGCTATTCTGTGAAACATTCCAGGGAAAATACACTGCCTGGCCAAAAAAGGTCACACGCCCTTGAGCTTTGATTACAGCATGCATTCGCTGTGGCTTTGTTTCAATACATTTCTGCCACGTCAAAAGCTCTATTTCCACCCAGTGTTGCATTATTTTTCACCAGTTGATCTTGTATTGATGATGATGGAGAGTGACCACTGCACAAAGCCTTCTCCAGCTCGTCGCAAACACTCTCTGGGGGTTCTGATCTGTAGTAGACTAGTTTCTGCTATTCCTTAGAGCTTTTCCCTGCTTGATGCCAATGATTTGACCCTTCTCAAACAAACTGACATATTTTCCATGACCACGAGATTTGTCTTCCCACATGGCACACGTCTCAGTTTCAGAAATGAGAAGCCACTCACTGCATCAGTTGGGTTTAAATACCGTGTTGCAGCAGAAAGATCATCACCTGCAGCAGTTATCCAGGTGGAGGCTTGTACCTATTTGCTTAATTGACTCCAAGTGGAATCTTTTTTTTTTTGAGGCATTGTACATTGTAACATCTTCATGGAGAATAGAAGGTTTCAGACCCTCCACATTAAACGTGAATTTTGAATTAATAATACCGAAGCATGAATTCAGCCTACATGTTTACCTCGTCCCTACCTGCTGTCACCTGCCAGTCACAGCCTGCTACTTTTGCCTCTCAAACAATCTTCACACTCTGTCCCACGTCCACATTACAGCAGCAGCAAAACTATCAGCCTCCTCAAGGTATATTGTATTTTCGATGGTTCCGCAACTTTCCAATCCAAGTACTTGTCTATTGAACCAACATTGTTCTTTCTTCAAAAACATACCTGGATTTGTATTTAGTTTAATTCACGCTTGATTTATTAATCCTGTTTATGAGGTCCTCTTGCTTTAAGACTGCTTGGTTTCAAATTTCCCAGAATTGCGAATCAAAGATGTCTCCTGTGCTGTTTTTAAGTCCATAAATCATTATCAGATTCATTCTGTTTAAGCTCTAAAACATGAGAAGCCAAAGCAAAGTGACCCTTAAATCAGTGCATGGAGGATATAGCTTATCCTGTTATAAAATGCTAAGCAACAATTGAAGCACGTCCATAAAGAAAAAAAAAAACATTTAGGAAAGCAGGCAATAGAAATAGAGACCCGGCCTAACCATGACCCTTAGAGAGCCAGGTTTGCTCAGAGAAGAGGTACTGTAAGTCCAAGTATAGTTCAATACATAAGCTAAGTCAACAGGGTTCAATTTAACCATAACATCTCTCCAAACAAATAACTAATTTCCAGAGTCAAACAGTAAGTGCTCTTTCATATTTACAACCGCCCAGACTCCTGCCTTCAGCATTATTGACAAATCAATCCTTGGAAAATGCCATCACTCTGGAGACTAGTGCAGCTTGGCATAAGAGTGCAGCTACAAGCAATATCCAGGCCATTATATCGATCAATTTCTCTTTTCAGTCCAAAATTCTGTTGATTTAATTTTCAACCTTTGACCTATTTGTTTATATCACTTTTAGCAAGTCGTGGCTGCTTTACACATCCAGTAACACTATTAGCGCTTTATATGTTTAACGCGATTGTACGAGACTATTGTGTTAATGGAATTTAACACGCTATTTTATGGCCTTGAAATTGCATCCAACATAGACTAATACTTTACTTTGTTAGGTGTATAGTTTGACATGACTTATATGAGCTCTTAGTCAGTTACTTTGGCCTTGTTTTCATACATACCCAAAATCGGATCTTTATCTGAGTTATCAGTTATCGAGTTATTTCTCTAAGGCATGTACACACACAATGTTACTGCATTGGTGAGGCTCCACTCTAAAGCTGGGGAGAGAGAGGCATGCTACTAGTGACAAAGAAACAAGTTTAAAACAAACAAATCCATTTCCATAACAGAAAACACCCAACAACAAGTGCCACCATCACCAATAACTATAAATGAAGTCACCCACTAAGGTGAGCCCCAATCCTCCCCAGGAACCTAAAGGCCTACACCAACTGCAGGGCTATTATATAATACAGAGTAAAATGTACAAAATAAACTATAAGAAACGGCAACCAGCACTGAGCCTGTGTGTTTAAATCCTACACATTTGGCTATATTACTAGTTCTGGTTGTTAAAGCTCTCAAATTGCATTGTCTACATAGTATTTCCTGTTGACAAAACTCTAATGCTAATGTTTTCAGCCTTATAATAAATGGTTCCCCAAAAAACATACCTGGAGTTGTATTTCACCTCATTCACACTTGTTTCATTAATCCTCTTTACAAGCTCAGAAATCACAATTTCCCCTGGATTGCTGCGTCACAAGTAAAAATCTCAACTTTTGCACAGTTTTTAAGTCCATCAAACATCCTCGGATTCATTCTGCACTCAAATTGTTTTTTACAACAAACACATGGCTCTATGAGCATAGCAGTCACATTGTCTAACACCAAGCTCAGACAACACGCTGTCCAGAGCGGAGCGGTCTGGTTGCTACTCACACGAGGAGCGGAGCACAGCGGTGCTGTTGCTGTCACAGGATCTGACCATGGATGTATTATGGGTCTGACTGCCATGAACAGGAAGTCTATTTACTCACGGTTTTTGATTGTGTTCACTTCAGTACTTTCTCATCTTCATTTTTCTTCAAACAATGAGTAAGCCTTGATTTATCTCCTGTCTACAGAGCTGAATAACAGAGCTGATGTGGCGCAACACACTTTGTGACCCGTATCACCAGTTATGATGTAATGTACGTGGGCTTGATTTTGAAAATATGAATTTCACCATATGATCACATGATTTTCCATTTGTCATTTTGACAACTTCACTGAAAAGGCCTGTGGGGGGCTGCGGTCCGGTGAATATTCAACCCAACGGAAAGGATCCGGAGTGCACCAGCACCACCGCACTGCACGGTGTGTGGTCCGAGCTCCTCTCGTACTTTTAATGCTCCAGAAAGACTGCGGTCACTGCAGCTGGACTGCACGCGGTGTGAGCCTGGGGTAAGGGCTTCATTTATTTATTGTTTTATTTTTGACAGCAAAGGTGTTTTCAAAAACAAAAGTGTGTTTTCTATTATTTTAAGTTAGAAAATGTGAAATAATAATCCTAAAGTGGCCAAAAGCATGTTTAAAATCCAAATAAAGCCACAATAACGCCCAAAATGTCTACTTTAAGACAATTGTTCAAAACCTGGATAGAAGTTGTCTTGTCAACATTGAAATTCTGCATTACATTCTCAACTCTCTGAAGCCATTTTAACTCCTATTTCTACTTTTTCTGCAGATCAGTCTAAGATAAAAATGACATTTTCAGAGCTGTCGTTTTCTTTCTGCTGCTGATAATTACTGTGGCGTAAACTGCAGCTTAGCCATGTTTACTTGTGTCTCATCATGTTTAATGAGATGTTTTTGCACTCCATTTACTTTGGCTCGCCTGTTTTTTTCAAGCACAGTAGAAAAACTATTGTGCAGAGCAATAAGAGTGGTAAAACTTCTTCAAATTCAAGCTGTTATGATTGCAGAGTGAGAAAACAGCACTTTTTACACACATTTTATGCTCATGTTTATTGCAATGTTAACCTTTGTAGTTAAGGCGGAGTATCTTGTGTGAGTGGAAAACTGCCAAACAATCTGGTTTCAACTGAGTTGAAACCAGAAACATTACTGAGCCTTTAAAGGTGCACGTTTAAAGGCTCAGTATGTAATGTTTCTTGAAGTGGAAAGTCACCTGCATAATTCTATGGAAATAGAAAGTTAACACCATACTTTGGAACATTCTCCATGCAGATAAGATACATTTTATGTAACAGTGTGAAATATTATAGCTAAAGGAACAACATTTCCATGGAAACAAGATGGAAGAAGCCTTTTGTTGAGATGCAAGCCTGCACACAATAAGGACACAAAAAGGACCAAAAAAAAAAACCCGAAAAAAACCCTACTTTGGTTTTAGTCTATTTTTTGGTTACTGTGCCTTTAAATTAAGTGAAAATCATACAAAGACTTGAAGTGATCAAGTTGAATTTATATTATGTTCCCAGTGAATATGTAGTGTGCTTCTGATTAATGTTCCCGTCCCACTAAAATGTGTGTCAGGCCAGGCCTCAATTAAGAGATTTCAGCTCAAGTGAATTTCAGGTAAACAAAAGGTAAACTAAAAATAAGTAAACAGGCTATGGTGACCACTCTTTTAGTTGCAACATAGTAATAATTTTACATAACAAACACTTTTTGGGCATTCTCTCTCACATTCTGACTGTCTAGGTTGTAAAATGTCCCTGTTTCTATTCCAGTCTTTCTGTGTTACAATTGATAAAAAAGATATAAATAATATCAATACATATAATAAATAATAATACAAATAAATTACTAAGTTATTATGTATGAAACATGCCCCATCACATTGCACAAGTAGTCCCACTTTTACTCCCATTACTCCCTAGCAGCGGCTCAGAATTAAACCTGAATTGTTGTTGTTCAACCTGTATTGATGACAAATGAAACACTTAATCTTTACTGGAACTCATGTCTCTTTGGAAAGATTTGGCCTCCAATACAGAGAGGCCGAAATTGATTTGCCAGTTTGGGAAGAACTCAGCAACACTTTTTTTCAGAGGTTGGTTAGAAATACATGTTCACATTGTAATAATCTGATTATATCAATAGTTCAACAGAAATTTGATGTTAAATTCAAATTGTAATTGTTTTAAAACATTTATTTTCTTCTTCTGTGTGTTTATTTTCAAGATACATTATTTTTACTTAACAATTGGCTACCCACATAGGCCAAGTTTTAGTATAGTTTGCTATAACTTCATCTGTCACTTCAAAACTCCTTGTATCTCTCATTGTAGCTGTCAATCTTTATATGAATCACCATATCATATTTTCTTGTTTTTTTCTTTTTTTTTGCGTTTGTTTTGGTGTGAGTTCCTCCAGTACAGCGCCATCTTATGTGTTGTTCAGTAAAACAGAGCTGTGGGCGCCAACACACTGCGGAGATTACATTTGTCAATCCAAAACTCGACAGCTTCAACAGTTCACATGATATATATTGCCTTCCTGCAGAACTCCACCCCCGGTCTGGCCCAGTCTCTTGAGCTGATGCTTCAGAAATACTTGGCGTTTAGTGAAGCCGGAGGAGTCGGCTGTTTCTTGCTGCTTTCCTCTCAGAAGTTGTGGTGATTTTTCATTTCTTGGACGTGACGGAGATATGTGTGTGTCAGCCCTCTTGACTGACTCTGTTTTCAACCCACAGTCTGGATCACAGTGGCATTCATCCACTCTGCAGTCACTGTTGGATACAGGGGACACTTAGGAGCAGCAGGAAGTGCATATTCTGTTCTGTCAGCTACTATCAAAGGAAGATAAGGTTTGTTATTATTCAAACATTTTCAAAATAAAGATTTTTTTTTAAAATTATTATTATTATTTTGCATTATCTCAATAATCAATACTATGTCCTGAAATGTATCTGTAAAATGTTGTGTTCAAGTACCACAAAAGTGCAGACATATCCCTTTATACACCAGCTACACCAGATGTCTCTTTTTGCGGTCCATTCAATAGTTGATAATAATTATAGATGATATGCTGAATATTCTAATTCTGCATATCCCAAAACAACAATTGCAATATTATATTTTTTTCTCTAGTACAGATATATTGTAAAAGCAGCTCAAAACAATACTGCTGTGTGCTGTCTGCATCCAAATATGAAGGGTTTTTTATGTGCCAAAAACTCATGTTGGATCCGAGTTAGGCAATCCAACAGTTTATCTATTGACAGTACTTTTTGTTATTTTTGTTAAACTTGGTACAAGAACTCCATGCTCAAACACTGACACATTCCTATTGGTCAGCCTCTGTCAAGCTTCGACTGAGTGACAGGTGGATTTAACCAATCACAGTGAAGCGTACATTCCCAGAAGATGAATAAAGTTGTAGTGTGCCTCGTGGTGGTCGAGTGGGTAAGGCTGCAGTGTCGTTGGTTCGAATCCTGATCTCCTGACCCTTCTGCTTAAAAGTATTTCTATTTAAGATGAAAGGCTGTGAGATAATTATAATGTATTTCCTCAAGAATAAATCAGTGTTAAAAATCCAGTTCAACTCAATGCGAGGAGTACAGAATAGATGAACATTTTGAGTTGAATCTTTAAAATTGTACTCCGCTGTGATCGGTTTGTGCAGCTGTGATGGCTTCATTTGATTCTAATGCATTTAAATGTATGCTAATGTCGGCAGTTTTTGCTAATTTGCTAATCGTAATCAGCATTTTTACATTCCAGAGGCAGGAATTTGTAAACTAGACCCATATCTTCCTCTGGGTGCATGGCCTGTATGAGTTTTTAAATGCCAAATTATTTATGCATCTGTTCATGGTTTCACGAGCTTAAAATCAAGAGCCTAAAATCAAGAACCTTCAAGTACTTTTTTTTAGTACTTTTTAGTAGTATGTTTCTATGACTGGCCACAAATGTACACTTTTATTGATGTACAGTGAGCCTTTTTTTTCTTATATTGACAGTGACAGTGCAATTTATTTTACCTTGGGATTGGACCCAGGAAATGAGGAGGCTAACCTCTCCTTTTGCACACATTCCACAAACAAAAATCCCTCTCTTGTATGTTTGATTGGATGCATATGTGTATTTTCTCCACTATTTGAGGGCATATATGTATATAAATGTAAAATAAATTACTACTACTAAATACCTTTCACTCATTTAAACTCCATTATCAGGCCTAAACCAAAACAAAGAACACAAAAAGGCTAGCCAGGCTACGCTAATAGGAGTTAGATGACCCATCAGGGACAGGAATGATTATGCTAGTAATGACTCAGGTGACAATTCAATTCAATTCAATTTATTTTTGTAACACCCAAAATCACGATTGCCTCGAGGGGCAACAGTGAAAAACAGAATAAACTATGTTCACAGGGACTTGTCGGTGTAATCCCTCATTCGTCCCGGAGTGTTCCATTGTAGAAAAAGATTCAGTTGTAGTCATCTGGACTCGTTTCAACTCTCATCCAAGAGTCATTCTCAATCTGTGAATCAAGTCTGGGAACTCAGATATTATATCCTTCTGTGTAAGCCCTGCCCACAGGACGGGACCTCCTGGTAAAGGAGTACCTGATCAGCATCAGAATGCCCCGGGCATCTCCAGGGTTTCAACAAACCATTTTAAACAACGGGAAGGTTTAATCTTAAACCTCCATTACGATTTCATAGGGACTTGTCCTATGACTTGTCCCAGCATCCCGTGTCCTTAGACAGATGTCCCAAGCTCCCCTGTCCTTAGACCCTCCTTCTTGACCAGAAAAAACTACCAAACCTCTTTGGGAAAAAGTAGAAACCTGGAGAAGTTCCACAGTGAAGGAGAGATCCGGCTCCCTTGGACGGACCGTCTATCTGCTTCAATTTGCAGATAGATGGTGGAGATGGACACACTCACATTGAGGCTGATGATGAACCGTTCATATGTTTCTCCAGGCAGACTGTTTCTCCAGGCAGGTCAGGAGCATCTGGATCCACAGGTCATCGATGTGCCTGCTCCACTCCCGTCGGGGAAGTGGGAGAAGAAGAAGGAAAAGCAATGAACAAATTGCAAGCGAAAGTAAATATTATATATTGTTTGATAGAAAAGTAGTAAGAAGCAGAGGATAGTGCTCAAGCTGCCATACTTCCCCCAGCATAGTTGCTCCTAGGGCAGCATAGCTGGGAACTGTAGGTTCTTATTTCTGTTCTTAACTGGCCTGACCATAAGCAATTTAAAAGAGGAACATTTTAAGCCTGGTCTTAAATTAAGAGACTGTGTCGGCCTCTTTAACATCGACAGGAAGCTGATTCCATAACACAGGAGCTTGGTAGCTAAATGCTCAATCTCCTGTGCTTTTAGAGACTCTTGGGACCACCAGAAGTCCAGCATTTTGAGAGCGAAGTGCTCTGTTTGGATGATAAGGTACTATAGCATCTTTGAGGTAGGATGGGGCCAGGTCCTTTATGGCTTTGTAAATCAGGAAGAGGATTTTGAATTTGATTCTAAACTCAACAGGAAGCCAGTGAAGAGACTCGAGCACCGGCGTAATGTGCTCTCTTCTTTTAGTACCTGTTAGTAATCTTGCTGCTGCATTTTGAGCCAGTTTGAAAGTTTTTATGGAGCTTTTAGGATACGCTGCAAGCAGGGAGTTACAGTAGTCTAAACTAGATGTTACAAACGCATGGACAAGTTTTTCAGCATCGCTTTTAGGCAAGATTTTTCTGATTTTGGCTATATTACGCAGATGGAAATAGGCTGTTTTACAGGCCTGATTTATGTGTGCTTTGCATGAGAGCTCCTGGTCAAATAAGACTCCAAGGTTTCTTAGAATAGAACTGGAGGCTACACTGACGTTGTCCAGTTAAACTATCTGCTCAGAAAAAGCGTCCCTTTTTTCAGGGTTAAGAAGCAGATAATTAAGTGTCATCCAGGTTTTTATATCCTTCACACAAGCACCAAGTCTGTCTGCTTGATCGGTCTGATCGGGTTTCAATGATAAATACAGCTGTGTCATCTGCATTGCAGTGGAAGTTAATGCCATGCTTTTCTGATAATGTTACCTAACGGCAGCATATAAAGAGTAAACAGAATTGGTCCGAGTACTGAGCCCTGTGGCACACCGTAGGTTACTTTTAGAACAGGGTGAGGTGCTCTGGTTTACATTGACAAACTGGTACCTATCCGATAGGTAGGATTTAAACCAGCTGAGGGCTGTCCCTCTGACACCCACATCAGATTCTAACCTCTGCAGTAGAATGTTGTGGTCGATGGTGTCAAACGCTGCATTGAGGGCCAATAGAACCAGGATTGAGACCAGTCCATTATCAGCAGCAAATCATGTGTGGCTTTAACTAGTGCAGTTTCAGTGCTATGGTGGGCTCTGATACCTGACTGGAAAACTTCAAGTAAGTTATTGTCCTGTAGATGGCGACAAAGCCGTTTAACTACAAGGATTTTAGAGACAAAGGGTGGATTTGAAATAGGTCTGTAGTTCACCAATAGGTCAGGTCAAGATTAGGCTTTTTCTTTTTTCTTTTTTTTTAGATTTTGTGCCCGTAGGCCTTACTGAAAGGACAGTGTGAAATGGGGGATGAGAGAGAAGGGAGGACAAGCAGTAAATGTCGGAGTCGGGAATCGATCCCACAACACTGCAGCCGGCAGCGGTTTAATGACTGTATGTTTGAAGGACTGTGGAACATAACCACTTTCTAATGAAGTATTTATTATATTAAGAATAGAATCTATAATTAGGGGGAGAATGTCTTTGAGGAGTCGCTTGGAATCAGGTATAGGACACAAGTTGACGTTTTAGAGGACATAATGGCTGAAGTTATCTCTGCTTGATCAACAGCAGTGAACCTTTCTAGTGTTACTGATGGATTTATATGGTACACTAGTTTTACAGCTTGTACAGTACTAATAGTGGGAGTAAGTTCATCTAATTTATCTCTGATTGATTTATTGTTAAAAAATAGAAGAAAATCATTAGAGCTGAGAGTAGCTGGGATTGAGGGCTTTACTGCGCTGTGACAGTTTGTTAGCCTGGCTACAGTGCTGAAAATAAATCTAGTGTTATTTTTGTTGACTTCTATTAAATTTGAATAGTATCTGGTTGGGGCCTTATGCAGAGCCTGCTTATAGGACAGTAGGCAGATTTTCCAGGAGGTCGGTAGAGAACCACGAACAAAACTCAACCTTAGGGTAGATTTAACTACTTCACTTTAAGTGCATATGACAGGTATATGCATTAGAACACAGTCATGATTTGACAATAAATATTACCTGATAATGTAACACATTTATTTTGTTCTCTGTATTTTCAATTAATCACATCGTGTAATTGATGATTGATTTAGAGGAATTCCGTTTCAGAACTCAGCATGACTTCCTGTAAGTTTAATTTTTCCAAATGTCTTCACAAACTCCATATTCACAGATGTAAAAATACAATAAATATTCACCACAGGTTCTATACTACCAAACTAAGTCATAATAAGAAGAACAGGAGAACCTGTCCTATATACTTTAACAACAGACATATCTGTTAACAACTGTAGGTTGTGTTAGTTTTTGTGGAGTTATCTTCTTTCGTCACAGAGCTATACGTTGGGCAGTGACTTACCAGATCCCTGACAGATGAACTGAAGAAGCTACTTGGAGGGGCGAAATGTATTCACTCTTAAAATGTGTCTTTTCAATTTGTTTTTGCTACTCTAAATCTGTTTAAATTTCTTTCATGTGTTTTAATTGGAGGTTTGATTTGTATATTTTTAAGTGCTGATACAGAAAAAAAAATTCTAAACGAGAACCAGAATTGTAAAGAGAGAGAAGTTTATTTCCATCAGTGCAGGACCCTAGACATGAACACTAAAGACATCATGGTAGCGTTATCCATTCAAGCCTAGTACACTTAATAACTAATGCTTAGACACAAGGAGGTTTACATAGTAGCTAAGAAATGCCCCCCGGAAGACAAGCTGGCTGAGGTATATGGAGAAGTGCAAAGTATAACTCACTTTTGTGAGATGTTAACCAAGGAGACGGATAGTGTTAGAGAATTCTGTAACAATTAGTTTAGGCTGGTCATAGATGCAGGCAGCAACGAATTATATTGGTGTCCGTGGCTTAGTGTCTCATCCATGTCTTTGTATCTGTATTTGGTACAATATAACTCCTAACGTAATAATACATTTTATTTAAAAGCGCCTTTCAGAACACCCAAGGACACTGTACAAGAGAATAAAACAACAGAATAAAACAACAGAATAAAACCCACAGTACAGAACTGGATGATGGTGTTGGAGTGACTGAGTTATGTGGTGTAGGATTGTCTGAACAGGTTAACGTAGTGAAAAGTAGTGAACGTAGTGAACAGTAGGGGACAGGGCAGCTCTTCTACCTTAAAATTAATGGTTTGTTTCCCCTCCACAGAGGTGTTTAACCTTTCATTTGTGGGGGTTCCGATGAAATTCCACACAGTTAAAGAATAATAACAATAAGGTCAACATGACATTAGTCTACTTTAGTCTGTGCCTGTACTGTGGGATTAGAAAGTTGAGTTTTGAAAGCCGGAGGATGTGGGATGAACTAAGTGTCAGATGTGTAGTGTGACAAAAGAGTTCCAGACGGAACAGAGAAAGGTGTAGATTGGTAGATACTGACAGGAGTAGGACCTGTAATCTTGTGAGGTTTTGAAAGCAAAAGACAGGAGCGCAAGAAGCTTTAAAGAAGGGAGTATTGAATACCTATAAGTATTCAATGTTGTTAATCAATCTAAGGTTGTTAATCTTTTCCAGGCAGAAGGTCCAGAGGAAGACCAAAGAAGACATTTATGGATGTCATCAAGAAAAACCTAAAATGAGTTGGTCAATGTGGAAAAAAAGGAAAACATCTGTGATGATGGCAGATGATTTGTTATGCTGACAATTGAAATATGGAAGAAGGCTTCCGGGTCATGAAGGCGAACTGAGTGGACGCACATCACACTGCTGCTACAAAACATGGTTTTAAAATCATCGCTTGACCCAAAGATTAAGGACAAGAGATGAGTAAACAAGGAAGACACAAGTCTGGTAGCGCCACGGGACCAAAACAAACAAAGCTGATGACCCAGTGTTCCGTTAAGCAGCCCACATCACAAGCTAGCCAAGGCCAACGAGGCTAACAAGGTTAGCAAACATGAGAGCTGTGCTCCCTCCCCGACGTGGGGTCCCACTGGCCCAGATGGAGACTCTTGCGACTTCTTGTCCGAAGTGCAGCATGCCATGGAGTCTCTTAGAGCCGAGTTGTTGGTTACTATAGCTCCGGCTGTGTCTAAAGCAGTGACCACTAAACTCGAGGCAGAAGGAGAAACCGGCGCACGAATCAAGGAAGTCGAGCAGAGTTTTTCAGACAGTACGGACGATCTGCAGACAGTAAGGGCAGAGATGGAGGTGCTGCGGGCCAGGGTGACAACAATAACATGAAAAATAAGATCCTGGATTTGGAGTCCAGATCCCATCATCCTAAATTGTGGCTTGTGGGGGAAGAGGGGGCAGATACAGAAAGTTTCTTGGAGAAAATGATACCAGAGGCCTGATTATCAGGTTTCTTAACTATCGTGTGAAGGAACGTTTCTTGAAAGCTGCAAGGGTTAAAGGAGACCTCCAGTACAAAGGCAAGCGTGTCTTCTTTGCACCAGATATTCCATACGAGGTTCGTCAACAACGGCAAAGGTTCCACCACATCTGTAAGGAGCTCAGGAAAAGAAAACTGAGACATGGACTCTCTTTCCCCACTCTACTGGTGACTTTTGAAGGTAAAGCAGCAGAGGTGCTCTTAAGGAAGATGCCGAACAGTTTTTTAACTGAGTTTTGAATGTAAGGATAAAGACGGCAGATATGTACTGGTTAGAGGGAACATTAGTGGAAAGGTTTTCACTCTTTTAAATGTGTATGCTCCACCTGGGAGTGATATTAATTTCTATGCTGATGTCATGGACCTGATTGTGGACCACTCTGAATTTGTGGCGGCGATTGGAATCTTCGCATTCAGCCTACATTAGGCACTAGAGGAGGCACTGGAGGAACAATAAATAAGAAGTTCTGTATCATATTGAAGACTACAGGATTGATTGATTGATTGATTGATTGATTGATTAATGATCAGACATCACAGGAAAAGATATGAGAGTGGATCAAAGCTGAATATACCATTTTTTAAATACTGGACAGGCAAAATGATGTAATTTTAACTAAGCAAGACCAAATTCAATCAGCATTTGAATCCTTCTGTAAAAAAAATGTTTCAAAAATTCAAGAAGATAAATAAGAAGATATAAACTCTTTTCTGGACACCCTCAATTTGCCTGTTATGACGGAAGAACAAGATAAAAGATTAGGAGCTGAAATAACAGTTTTGGAAATACAAGGCGCAATTAAAAGACTAAAGCTCAACCAAGCAACCAAGCTCCTGTGTTGTGGAATCAGCTTCCTGTCCATGTTAAAGAGGCCGACACAGACTGCTTATTTAAGACCAGGCTTAAAATGTTCTTCTTTGAAATTGATCATGGTCAGACCAGTTAGGAACAGAAATAAAAACCTACAGTTCCCAGCTATGCTGCCCTAGGAGCAACTATGCTGGGGAAGTATGGCAGCTTGAGCACTATCCTCTGCTTCTTACTACTTTTCTATCAAACAATATTTAATATTTAATTTCGCTTGCAATTTGTTCATCGCTTTTCCTTCTTTTTCTCCCTGTGGATCCAGATTCTCCTCAACTGCCTGGAGAAACTATCTGCCTGGAGAAACGGTCTCTACTCTATAAAAACGGTTCTTCATCAGCCTCGAAGAATTAGTTCTCCTCCTGAGTGGGCCCACCTACACGGTCTATCTGCAAATTGAGAGGCGCGTCCGCCCGAGGGAGTCAGATCTCTCCTTCACTGTGGAACTTCTCCAGGTTTCTACAGTTTCCAAATGAGGTTTGGTAGTTTTTCCTGGTGGAGAACGAGGGTCAAAGGACAGGGGAGGTGGGACATCTGTCTAACGACACGGGATGCTGGGACATTACGAAGTCCCTATGGACATTGTTTATTCTGTTTTGATTCTGTTTTTACCACTGTAGCCCCTCAAGGCAACTGCTTGGGCGTTTACAAAAATATAATTTAATTGTAATAAAGAAAAATAAATCTCCGGGGGCGGATGAGTTCACCTCACAGTGGTATAAAGCTTTAAAAAGACTCATTTACTCCTTTCCTTTTTGGCAACTTTCAACTGGGCACTTCAGAAAACTGGAAAGAAGCCATCCTATCCCTGATACCAAAAGAAGGGAGAGACCGATTGGACTGTGCTTCATATAGACCCATTTCTATTCTGAATGTGGACTATATATACACTTCAATTATGTCCAAAAGAATGGAACAAATACTCCCAAACTTAATCCACAATGATCCGACAGGATTCATTACCAAACAACAAACACAGGACAACATAAAACGATCTTTGCACATAATAATACAATAATACAAAAACAAACAAAAAAAGCCGTAATAATTAGTTTGGACGCTGAGAAGGCTTTTGATTCTGTTAGCTGGACATAATTATTTAAGGTGCTAAACAAATTTCAAATTGACAATTTAATTATGAAAAATATTGGGGCTCTTTTACGATGGGCCGACATCAGGAACTAAAATCAATGGTTCTCTGACAGAACGGGGCTCAGGCAGCACTGCACATGGTCTCTCCTCCTATTTGCTTTGTATTTGGAACCATTGGCCGAATTTATTAGACAATCAAGGACACCGTTTCAAAGTGCCCATTACGCACAGGGAGAATACAAACTACGGACAGAGGCTGAAGCTCCCCAAACCCGCAGTGAGGACATCTACAAAGTGGACCAATGGGGAAGTGGAGGTGCTGCAAAAGTGTTTGGACATTACAGACTGGGAGGTTTTCAGAGCTGCCATAGATAGCTGCCAACCCAATCCCGGTCCCCCCTACCTCCCACACCACTCTCTCAGTTCAGGAACAGGATGTAAACAGACTATTTCGGAAATCCAACCCCCGAAAAGCTGTTTGACCAGACAGTGTTTCTCCTGCCACCTTAAGACACTGGGCAGGAGTGCTGTCTTCACAGACATTTTTAGCACCTCCCCGGAGTCATGCCACGTCCCAGCCTGATTCAGGTCGTCCGTCATTGTCCCTTTCCCCAAGAAGCCCCAGATCACTGGACTTAATGACTACAGCACTGTGGCGCTAACGTTTGTAGTCATGAAGTCATTTCAACACCTGGTCTTGCCCCACCTCAAGTCCTTCAGCTCCTCGCTGCTGGACCCCCTGCAGTTCGCCTATAAAGCCAAACATGTCTGTAGACGACGCCATCAACCTGGTACTCCACTTCATCTTGCAGCATCTGGACTCCCCGGAAATATACGCCAGGATCCTGTTTGTGGACTTCAGCTCTGCATTCAACACCATCCTCCCTGCTCTGCTCCAGGACAAGCTCTCCCAGCTCAACGTGCCTGACTCCACCTGCAGGTGGATCACTGACTTCCTGACGGATTGGAGGCAGTGCGTGCGGCTGGGGAAGAATGTCTCAGACACTCGGACTACCAGCACAGGAGTACCACAGGGCTGTGTACTTTCTCCTCTACTCTTCTCCCTGTACACAAACTGCTGCACCTCCAGCCACGACTCCATAAAACTGAACAAGTTTGTGGACGACACCACCCTCCTCGGCTCATCCCCGTCCGAGATGAGCCTGTCTACAGGAGGAGGTGACCGGCTGGTGTCCTGGTGGCAGCGGTATTAACCTGGAGTTCAACGCCCAGAAGACAGTGGAGATGATCGTGGACTTCAGGAAAGTCACAGCTTCCCAGCCCCCCCTCACCATGACAGACTCCCCCATCACCACCGTGGACTCCTTCCGCTTCCTCAGCACCACCATCACCGAGGACCTCTAATGGGAGCCCACCATCAGCTCCCTCATCAAGAAGGCCCAGCAGAGGATGTACTTCCTGCGGCAGCTGAGGAAAGCCAAGCTGCCAGCGCAGATGATGGTGCAGTTTTACACGGACATCATTGAGTCCATCCTCACCTCCTCCATCACCGTGTGGTACGCTGGAGCCACAGCCAGGGACAAACTACAGCGCATTGTACATTCTGCTGAGAAGGTGATCGGCTGCAGACTTCCATCTCTGCAGGACCTGTACGTCTCCAGGGCTCTGGGACAAGCAGGTCGGATCACAGCTGACCCTTCTCACCCTGGACATGGACTATTTGAACCACTCCGCTCAGGCAGGAGGCTACGGTCCATCCGCGGACCAGAACCTCTCGCCACAAGAATAGTTTCCTTCATGGACTCATGAACACTTCCTGAACAGCTGCCACTTTAACCACAATTTAATCAATCACGTTCTGCACTACACCTGTAAACTTTAACTGTAAATTCTTCTTTACATAGTAAGTCTATTTTTTATCTTATAGTATAGTCAATTTTAATTGTTTGCTAATGCATGCCCTTTTGACTTCATATAATGATTCATATATGTTGTTTTTATTATTGCTCAGTGTTTATGTTGCACTTTAATGCCCAAACAAGTTTATGTTTGTGAGATGTCGGTGTAATCCCTCATTCGTCCAGGAGGCATTCTGATGCTAATCAGGTACCCAATGAGGAGGGAGAGAAAGTCAGTGTACAATAGGATGTAAATTGGCCCATCCCAGTTAGTTTCACGTGAAACCAATAACTCCCTTTATCAGGAGGTTAAAGAGTAGGTTAAAGACCTGAGTTCTCAGACTTGTTTCACAGATAGATAATGACTATTGGATGAGAGTCAAAATGTTTTGTTTTTCTAAAAACCAGTCCAGATGACTACAACTGAATCTTTTTCTGCAATTCCTGTTTGAGAATTTTGTTCATTGACAATGGCAATAAATCTTTTCTGACTTTGTAAAAACTGTTGGAGAAATTGTGCCAGCAAGGAGGCAAACCACTATCATGTGTTCTGGGACTGTCCTGTTTGTCTTTGGACTGAAATTAAGGATGCACTGCAGACAGTTTTTGACATTTCCATTCCATTCAATTGTGGAAGTGTACTTGAGCCTAAAAATCTCCTGCCATGGAAATAGTGAATGGATACCTTTGGAATGTATCCCCCCCCCCGACGATCAAGGACTGGACTGACATAATTACGGGAATTAGACTAATGGAAAAAACAACATTCGACAACTTAATTTGGAAAAGGACTAATTTGACCGACTCTGGACTCGTTGGGACTGTTGTTATATTTGTTTAAATGTTTAGTTGAATGCTTGCCCTCTGGTCATGTTATGTCTGTTTATGTGTTTGTGTTCTATTTTTGGAAAAAAAAAAAAAGAAAGAAAAAAAAAAAAATTGTACTGGGGCAATCTGTCAGGAGCAGTGGTCTTGTTTTATTTTGGCTGTTAATCCTTCATATGGAGCTTAATAGTTTCAAGTTCTATATGTATTTTTCTTAAAATAATTGTGTTGTGGACATTAGTTACCACAATGCTGGTCAGCCTATACCGTGCAAACAGTGGACATAGTATGAATTGTTGTGTCTTTGATTTGTTTTGTTTTCTTTAAAAACTACACCTCAGTTTCCAATGAGGTATTTAGGCAGCAGTGAAAATGAACAATGAAAAAATGGGCAACGTGATTGCTTTGCTAATGAGGCCATGGATTCATTCACTAATTGAGTGACTTCTGAGTACTCAGAGTAGACCTCCTCGTAAACAGGATTAATTAAACAAGCATGAATGACGCAAAATACAACTCCGGGAAGGTTTTTGATCCGGCGACAACAACATAACATGGTTAAAAGCTCAAAAAAGTAAATTTATCATACGTGTCCTTTTAATATTTGAACTTTCCGAATTATACATGAGAAAAATGAATGGGAAATGAACTTCCAGAACAGTAGTGGGCTTCGAAGTGAGTGGTACAGTTGAGCTTCCCAAAAACAATATATACTGTAATCTACCTTTTTTATTGAACCTCACTCCATTACTTTACTTCACTTTCTACGATATAATTACATTATTTGTCTGTCCGGAGTCTGGTCACCTTCAGATAAATTACATACCCATTCCATCTTATTTTGCAACCAACCCCGGGCCAGGGTCCATGTCACCTGTGTGTATACATAAACTCAACCAATAAAAGCCATGCTACAAGCTAACCATCCATATTTCATGTCGCTAGCCTTTGATACCCCCTATCTGCCGCTCCCATGTGGCCCTATTTCTTCGCCACTAGCTTTGAAGTCGTAGAGGCTTATCCATTGAGCTTGCACAGAACTGTCTTATCATGTATGCATTGGCCGGAGCCTAAGGTGTGATAGGGCCAATAAAAAAAGGCCATTGAGAAGGGTAAAGGTTCAGGCAGAGTTTTATTAAGCTGTCACTGAATGAAAAGAGGAGAGAGGGGAGTAGTCAACCTTGGCCCGACGTGGCCAGATAACAGCCCAAAACAGATTCTAAAATTAGGCCGGCATTAGATACATACACGATGGGGGTTAGGCAGTGTGGGGTGAAGTAGATGGTGAGCGAACTGATATTTAGTATGTTAGCTTGCAATAAGTCACATTTAATCAAAAAAGATTTGGTTTTTTTGCTATGTGATAGTAAATTCGGTGTGTCTAGTTTTGATTGTTTTTAAAATCGAGACATTTGGACTGAAAGTAATTTTCAGACTGAAGGAAGCTACTCTTACCCTTCCTTAATAGTTCCACAGACCACCTTTGTAGTCATGGATTAGAACCACACTTGCAAGTAAGAGTGTTGCCGACCCATGGCAAAGGAGTCAAAAGATAGGAAACCTGCTGGGGAAAATGAAAGCAAAACCAAAATGAAGCAAGACTGGTAAAGACATTATGGTAAGCAACTTAACCTTAACAACGCATGAATAAAGAATGTATTCAAGTTTATTAAGAATTACTCCGGTTTAGTAACTTAGCTAAAGGGCTTAGGGTATTCATTAAGGAGTTACTAATCATGAATGATTTTTAATAAACTACTTGTTCCGTATTAATTCAGTTTTTCAAGGCTTATAAAAGTGTACCTATTATGAAGTATTACCAGTCATTGATCCGATTAAAAATAATCTCTTAACATGCAAAAAAAAGTCCAAAATGGAGCTTCCATGACTCAAGTCTGTTCAAAGTGAACCTTTTTTTCAGCCACTGTAAAGTTTCGGGAATGTTACCTTCTCCGTTTTGATTCTAAGTCCATGCTTTGAAAAGATAAATTTGTATTTAGACAAAAATACAACACCAATACTGCCATTTTTAAATTTCTTCCCTTTGGTTGTAGTTGATAATACACTATGCTGTTTTATTTTGGCACATCACTTTGTTTAGAGACATCCCCTTTGAGAAAGCACAGAGCACTCCAGAGGGACTTTGGTCTTCTTCAGTACAAATGCCCTCCATGTGTGTTGGATCTTCTCCCGTTCGTCTGTGGTCCCATTGAACTGCCTGTGACACTACAGAAGACCTCAAATCCCTGCAAACCATCTGCGTGACAGTGGCCCATAAAACCACTCCTGCATCAGCTTATTCTTCTCTGCCTGGAATCTCCTGCGTGTTTATTTACCATCAGCATCTAATACGTCGCAAGCTCCGTTTCTGCCCCTCCGCTTTGATACGTGATTGCACCGTACCGGAGAAATGATGATGAAGCTTGCTGTGTTGTTGTGGTATGCTAATTGTTTCAAGACAGTGCACGTTGGTTCCCATGCGCAGAGGGGTAATGATCCAGTGTGCGGAGCGGCTGAGTCAGAGAGTGCCCATTTGTCTTTGCAAGGGTCCAGCCAGCAACAGGAAACAGCCCAGAGATATACCTCCAACAATGCGCCATTAGCCTAACACAACCGCTTACATGGAGTGGAAAATAGAGAAAATAGAGAATGTGATAAAACATCCAGTATGTTGAGTGAACATGCTTAGTAAAGTAAAGCCAGCACATGTTAGCAACTGCTCTTTCCGGTTTATTAGTGCAGGGCGCTTGAAACATCAAGATTGAAAATATTATTTTCCAGTGCATAAAGTATCTAACATTCTCCAACTGGTCTGGGGGACCACAGCAAGTTGAAACATGGCTTTAGAGATAACTTAATTGACTTAATATATTAGATTTGTTTAAACCATGTTAAAATGGGTTTGTTTGTACAGTCCTTCTCCCTATTCTGTGTGTAATACTTAGCCTCCACTGGTATTAGCACGTTGTAACCATTTTAGAGCAAATCTAGCCACAATAGCTCAGTTCAAAGTTTTTGGGGGTTTTTTCCTATCATGATTTGATGTGGACAGAAGCTGTAGAAAAAGGTCGGTAACACTTTAGAATAAGTGACAATTCATAAGACATTATTAAGCGTTAGTTATATTATTATAAGCATGCTAATAACATTATTGAAATTAAATTACTAACATTTGTAGACAACTTATACGGTATGCATTATAACTGTCTTAACAAAAACCCACATATGTGCTCAAACAGCGGCAATTACTGCCGATTTCTCACCTTTTGTTATGTGTTGTTGCTCGTATTTAACAAATAATGTTTTAAAAGATGCTTTAATGAAAGCATTTAGCATTTAACTTACTAAATTGTTTTTATCTTTACTCCATTTAATGAGGCACTCTGTGTCTATTTTGTTCAAATCGTTCCCAATTTGTTCCAATAATTTAGCCATGTTCCCATGATTAAGCCAAACTCTTGCCATGAATAAAAGAATTGGGTGTTATGCCCTATAGGACGTCCACATTCACGTAAACAAGGCCTGCTGACTACAAACTGGGCATAAAAGGAAGCGGAAAACAGGCTATTTATGCCGACATTGTATGATTGGCTTAAATAACCTGGAATATATAGAAAACACCATTCAGTCATACCAAATATATTAGCCTAAGCTATAGCCTAATAATCGCTTAATGAGCAGTGTAGCGCCCTCTGAGCTAGTCACCCAATGCACAAGCTTAATTTCAATACATCAATACTTTGACTTGGGAGAAACAGGACTTACAAATTAGAGTCATTACAACCAGGAAATTAGACAAAGCAACGCTGACCATTGTAACCTACTGATTGAATTTTCTATTAAGGCATAGCAATCAGAAATGTCAAAGAGATTAATATCTAAATTCTAATCAATCTGGACACCCATTTGACTAAATATATTAAAAATAAATAGGATAGAGGTTATTTTGTTTTGATAGATGAAGAATGGGAAAATATACATACATCCCAATGGAGGACCACAAAATAAAAAGAAAGAATTCTGTTGAAAAATGTATCATGCCAAAGTGCTCACTATTCACAGGGAAATACTAGTTGCTGGAGAGACAGTGGTTACCAAGTGCCTCACCATCACCATGTGTCTGGGACTGTACCACAACTGAGTAATCTTGAACGATATTAAGATCAACAAAGCGTTGTATTACCTGCTGCCTAAATAATACACATAAAGCTTTACTGTAACACTGTGCAAGAGGGCACTGCAAAAAACGAGACTGCTTTGCTCTGTAATAGTTGTTTTGCAGTAAATTTAAATTACATACAGTGGGGCCAATAAGTATTGGGCAACTTAAAAATGTGCAAGTTCACCCATTTAAAAAGATAACAGAGATTTGTAATCTTCATCATAGCTACACATCAAGCGTGAGAGACAGAATGTAAAAAAGCAAAGCCAGGAAATCACATTGCATGATTTTTAAAAAATGTATTTGTGAAAATGGGTGGCCAATAAGTATTGGGCAGCTAGAAAACAAACTCTTCTGTCTCTCACAGACCAGTCACTTGCTCTTTAAGAAGTGATGCCGGCCTCCACTTGTTAACAGTATGAATGACACCTCTTTGAACTGATTAGATGCATAAGAGGCACCTGCACACACCTTCAAATGGTCAGACTCCAGTCTTCACCATGACCAAGACCAGAGAGCTTCCCAAAGACACCAGAGATGAAATTGTACAACTGCACAAAGCTGGGATGAGTCAAACTGTAATTGGTAAACAACTTTGTGAGAAAAGATCAACAGTTGGAAACATTATTAGAAAATGGAAGAAGTATGACATCACTGACAATCTCCCTCGGAGTGGGGCTCCATGCAAGATCTCACCTCGTGGGGTTCAAATGATCCTGAGAACAGTGTGGAATCAGCCCAGAACTTCATGGCGGGAACTGGTCAATGATTTGAAGACAGCTGGGACCACCGTCACAAAGTTCACAATAAGTAACACACTACGTTGTCATGAGGTGAAATCCTGCATTGCCCGAAAGGTTCCCCATACTACACAAAAATCATGCAAAGGCCCGTCTGAAATTTGCTAAAGACAATCTGGACGATCCAGAGGAGGATTGTGATGTGGTCAGATGAGACCAAAATGGAACTGTTTGGTTTGAACACCACTCGCCGTGTTTGGAGGAAGAAGAATGCTGAGTTGCATCCCAAGAACACCATACCTACTGTGAAGCATGGGGTGGAAACATCATGCTTTGGCGGTGCTTTTCTGCAAAAGGGACAGGAAAACTGGTCCGTATCAATGGCAAGATGAATGGGGCCATGTATTGTGACGTTTTGGGTAAAAACCTCCTCCCCTCGGTCAGAGAATTGAAGATGAAACGTGGCTGGGTCTTCCAGCATGATAACGATCCAAAGCACACAGCCAGGAAAACCAAGGAGTAGCTCCATAAAAAGCATATCAAGGTTTTGGCGTGGCCTAGCCAGTCTCCAGGCCTCAACCCAATCGAAAACCCGTGGAGGGAGTTGAAACTCTGTGTTGCCAAGCGACTGCACTCAAACATCACATCTCGAGAGAAGATCTGTGCAAGTGGGCCAAAATACCAACTCTAGTGTGTGTAGACCTGGTCAAGAACTACAGGAACCGTTTGACCTCTGTCATTGCCAACCAAGGCTACATTACGAAGTATTAAAAGTAACTTTTGCTGGCTGCCCAATACTTATTGGCCACCCATTTTCACAAATAAATTGTTTAAAAATCGTGCAATGTGATTTCCTGGATTTTTTTTTTTACTTTCTGTCTCTCACACTTGATGATGAAAATTAAAAACCTCTCTTATCTTTTTATATGGGTGAACTTGCAAATGTTTAAGTTGCCCAATACTTGTTGGCCCCACTATATTACATTTTGGGGAAATGATCAAAATCAGCACAACATATCGGCAGAACTTATTGGTGTTTGTTTTCCCTGGATTCTAAAAAAAAACTGTATCAATGATGCCATGAAAAAAACCATATCGGTTGATCGCTAATAGAATTCCTAAGCTTATACAACTTATCCAAACAGAACCTTTGTCAGCTTGGCCACCCACAGCTCTGGTTTTCGTAAAATGTGTTCAAATAGAGTAATTATGTGAACTTCTGAGCTATTGTAATTTTTATTGCTTTATGGCTTGAAGCTAAAACCCTGCAGCCAAATTCTTTTAAGTGTCTACATTTAAATTTGTACTTATTTTGCAGGTTATGGTTATTGCTATCTGAAAAACTGCAGGTGTTCTTTCTGCACTTCTCTACACCACTGAGAACTCTCCCATTTACAATTAAATACCTGCTCTATTATGCTAGGCTAATTTTCCCTCTCCACCTGACAGCACGAGAGGCCGTTTTTTGTTTAACGGAGAAAAAAATCATCAACTCCCACGCTGCCCACCAAATTGAAACGAACCCTTACTTTTGCTGCGAGCTTCACATGTTACCACATGGTTTTCATTATTTGGCCTGTTCACTGACTGCCCCCCCCTCTCCCCAAGACACCGCCCCTCATTCCTCTAATGGATCTGTGTGCATGTAGGGGGAAGGATTAGCCTAGCTTTGGAAGGCTTATGGATACTGGTGAGAAATAGACCAATTGTGAAAGCGTTAGGCCATTTGGGGGTAGAAGAGACACGTTTAACAATGGCACTCCTGGAAATTGGACCCGTTTTTAGAGCTGTCGTCGGGGCACACGAGAATTCAAGTTTGGGTTCAAAATTAAGTTTCACTTCAGAAATACACATACTGAGAATGCAATGTAAACAGACCGTTTCCCAATTATAAATAACTAGCTTGGAGCAACAGACTTGTACCTGTATTATGACCTTTAAACTGTTTCAAAGTACACACATTCATGAGTAAATATATAAGGGTACACAGAGAAAAATGCACTTAAATAAATTATACAACACTTTATTACAAGAGTTGGGTTCTAACAATGGTGGAACTGAACAAAGTACAAGAGTAAAAGTACTGTACTTACATTAATGTCTACATTACATTATTGACTAAAAAGTAATTTTTACCACTTAAGACCATCTGAGATAGCTGAGGGGTTTCTAGCGTGGTCATAGTTTGAGTTAACGTCTCAACTTTGAGCATATAAAAATATAAAATAAAAACAGCTAGAGTAAATTCAAGAAAAATAAGCAAAACATTTTTTACATCCAGATCAATATTTTTGATACTTTAATAGTTATATGAATTTGTTTGAAATTCTTTTATGTTTTACTCAGAAAATACATTTTCAAAGGTGTATTCAATACTTTTACTTAAGTAGATTTACTTAGATATTGGTAAATTGTAAAGATATGTTACAACACTGCCATGTAGATAGAGATAGATAAAACAAAGATAAAACAAAAATAAATAAAGATAGGTACAGATAGATCAAAATAGATGAAGAAAGATAGATGGAAGGATGGATGGATAAATTAAAAAGCCAGGGTAAAAGCCATGCAAAATCTGTGTACAAAAAATGACAGCATTAGGAGTCAGGACAGATTAGAAAGTCTGATGACTGCGGGGACAAAGGACTTTGTGGAACCTTTCAGGCCCTGTTTACCCGACAACTGTAGACAGGAAGTGCACCATTCACGCCTAATTCAATTTGTCTTTAAAGGGAAACGATGCAGTATGAAGAGAAAGTATTTTAGGTGTGAAAAGCAGCAATACAAGCATTTGTCCACCAAATGATGCTGTGCTTCCTATTGACTCACTGCACACACTACAGAAGTAATTTCAACTTCTGTTTACAACTTGGACATACCTTTTGTCTGGTAGTTCAGATGAATATATGAATAAAGTATTTTGCGATCATGAGTGAGCTGCATGCTTCCCGCAGACAGCCAATCACTGCACCAATCAGGGCTGATCTCGCATCCCTCTGTGAGAAAATCGGTTTGTCTACTATTTATGATCTCAGAACGACCTCCCGTCCCCATGAAACTACCTCTTCTAGTATTTTCAGTGGAGCACAGTGTGAATGCGGATTCAAAGAACACCTAGCTCATTGTTGTGTAAAAGAGAGCTCAGTCTGTGATCAAAACATTGCAGATTTGTGAAAACTCATGGCTGTGAAAACAGCCCCACAGTCCTACAGTGGACTAAAAAGAGCCGCCTGTCACAATTGCTTTTCTGCATGGCTAGGACACAGTAGAGGAGGTGGAGACTCCATAGTGACCTCCAGTCTATTCTGGATGCGCACCTCCACCACCGTAGTGAGCGTGCCCACTACCCTCCCAATCACAGAGCTGGTTTTCTTTGTTGTTCTTATTGGCCAGGCTGCAGCCCCAACACATTGGCTGCAGCCCAAACGCAAAAACATCTTTTTCGTTTCGGCCGTGTTTAGGATGAAATAGTTGGTTGAGGCATAATAGACTTAAGTGATCATACGCCTATCTGCGTACGTTACTGTAGACTTGGAGGGGGAAAAAACACACTTGGAGGTTCAATGCCAGCCTGCTTAATGACCCTTTGTTTAAAGAAAAAATGTCAAACAACATTAAGACTTCAGGAAAATGATACTGGAGACACTTCCCCGCCCATCTTCTCGGATGCTTCCAAAGCAGTCTTGAGAGGAAAAAATATAGACATAACCTCGGAAAAAGGGTAGAAAAGGCTAAATGATCTGCAAGAAAAACTAAAATTGCTGGAGGTAAATGGACAGTGCTCAAATGCTACAGGAAATTAAAAGATAAGGAGAAATTAATGACCTGACCTCACAGGAAATAGTTAAGAAATACTTCTTTACCAAAGATATTAGGAGAGTGGATTAAAATGTTCTAAATTATTATCCTGGAAACTTAGAAAACAACAAGTTTAAAGAAATTTGTTTTAAATGCGGGACGGAACGTGATGCAATCTTAACCAAACAAGACCAAATTCTATCAGCTTTTGAATCCTTTTATAAAAAACATGTCTCTAAAATTTCAGGAGATAAAGAGGATGATATGAATTCCTTTCAAAATGAAAAATTAGGAGCTGAAATAACAATGTTGGAAATAGAAGGTGCAATCAAAAGAATAATAACTCTCTGGGGAGCGATGGGTTAACCTCAGAGAGGTATAAAGCTCTAAAAGAAACACTTATCCCTTTGCTTTCAACAGCATTTACATGGGCACTTAAAAAACTCAGACCTCTCCAAGCTGGAAAGAAGCCTTCATATCTCTAAACCCTAAAAGAGGGAAGGACCGACTAGACTGTGCTTCATCTAGACCCATTTCTATTCTGAATTTGGGCTATTGTATAAAAACCTCAATTATGTCCAAAAGATCTGTCCGGGCTGCAAAATATGTCAGGCTCCCACGCCTCGTCGATGATGTCACAATTGGTGGACTGTGATTGGCTGAATGAAAAGAAGAACCAGGAAGATAAACAAACCAAGTTTTAAACCATGTTTCTAACGCTACAGAAAGGTCAACAGAGACAAGTTTAAACTTTTCAAACTACTTCATGAACATGTCTTATCTTAGAATTGCTGGTTTACTGTAGCTTATCTCCCACTAATGTTTCTGTTGGAAGATTGTGTTTTGGATCATATTACAAAGGTAAGTCTCTAAAACGCTTTAAATCTTTGCTAATATTATTAATATACTATCATTGCAAAATTGTTCCTTTTTAGTATTAAGCACCAAATAACCAAAATACATGTTTTTCAAAATAAAATTAGCACATTAATGAAAGCAGAGAAATAAGGCATGTTTTCTCTTCTGGGTTACAAAAACATGCTCATAAAAACATCAGTACAACCCCTCAAAATTATTTTCTGCAGATTTGTAACTCAAACTAATAGTAATAAGCCTTTTTGAGCAAGTTACAGTGGTTCTTTTGAAAACTTGCCCATTTACCAAATGGCCATATTGCCTCTCTAATAGGATCAACTGTCTGTAGATGTGTTTTAATTCAGCGTGTGCTTCTCATTTACCTGTGTGATCCCATCTCTGCACACATCCCTGGTGGCCTTCAGACAGACTCCTTTAATTTGGACCATGTGCAAAAGGTCAAACCAGGAGCTGCTACACTGTCAGCGCTGGCTCTAATTACTGACGGCACAGACTTAGGACGCCCCTGCAGAACCGGGTTACTTTCTGCATACACATTTAAACCAAGAGAAACTTTAAGGTTTTATTTTCTGCCAAAAATTACATTTCCAAGCTTTTACCCATGGTGTACTAACTTTTGTGGAGATAGGCAAAAAAAAATCTTACTGTAAGCGTGATCATCTTTCCACGGATCTGCGGAATTGTTGAAAAATTATTAGTGTATCAGGGCTGAACATCAAATGTTGGCAAAGTATTTCATTGTTTACCATCTGGATGATCCAGAAGAGTCATGGGAGAAAGTCATGTGGTCAGATAAGACCAAACTAGAACATTTTGGTATAAATTCCACTCGCCGTGTTTGGAGGAAGAAGAAGGATGAGTACCATCCCAAGAACACCATCCTTACTGTGAAGCATGGGGGTGGAAACATCATGCTTTGGGGGTGCTTTTCTGCACAGTGGACAGGACGACTGCATATTAAGTATTAATGAGAGAATGAATGTTCTCCAGACCTAAATCTGAAAGAAAATCTTTGGAGTTAGCTAAAACTTGCTCAGCGACAGCACCAAAACCTGACAGATCTAAAGATCTGCGTGGAGGAGTGGGCCAAAATCCCTGCTGCAGTGGGTGCAAACCTGGTCAAGAACTACATGAAACATTTGATCTCTGTAATTGTAAACAAAGGCTTTTGTACCAATATTAACACAGATTTTCTCAGGTGTTCAAACACTTATTTGCAGCAAGAGCATATAAAACAATTATTTTAAAATCATACAATGTGATTTCCGTCGCAGTGGAAATGCACCTACGATGACCCCTCCATCATTTCTTCGTGTGAGAACTTGCAAAATTGCAGGGTGTTCAACTACTTACTCTCCTCACTGTATAGCCCTAGTCCGTATGTACACTTTTAGCAAGAATGTTATGTAAAGTTCATAAATGAGACCTGTAATTTGATGGTGTTACCTGCTTGGATTTATTGTGATAGACAACTTTAATGTCATGCTGTGGAACATTCTTGGAAAAGCAAAAACATCCATGATGTTACCATT
Source organism: Chaenogobius annularis (assembly GCA_015082035.1). NCBI lineage: Eukaryota > Metazoa > Chordata > Actinopteri > Gobiiformes > Gobiidae > Chaenogobius > Chaenogobius annularis. The sequence goes on along the minus strand of BJKM01000125.1, from coordinate 638,443 downwards.
CAAAAATGGGCTGCACTTTAGCCAAGAGGTCAAGGTACATTTTATTGACATTTTTCTACATAATTTGATCCATCCTTCAATGCCATAGCGCAGTGCCCAGCAACCCATTTCCAGATCTTAACCAAAAAATGCATACACTTAAACAAGACTTGCACTAGCGCTCCTGCATCCACGTGACTAAATGCGTAATGCGACTAAAAACTGTGTGAAATAAATGAAGTTGTAATTGACAATATATCTTAAAAACGAATCAGATTAAAGTCAAGCAACCCTTTTGAAAGCATATGGGATATGGGTTTCTCTTTATATTACTCTCTCTTGCTTATTAGATAGATAGAAATAGAGATGAGAAAAACACCAAGGCCAGTTACGTCGCCCGGATTGGCGTTACCGAGGCACCTGCAGGAGGATCCGTAAGGGGCTGGTGCAGAGGGATCTGGGTTCGGGTGCTTGAGGGTTCATGGGAGTTTGCCCAACCAGTCCACATGTTCTTTGTGGATCTGGAGAAGGCTTTCGACCGTGTCCCACGGGGTGCCCTTTGTGGGGTGCTGCGGGAGTACGGGGTCCGGAGCCCTTTGCTCAGGGCTGTCCGGTCCCTGTATGACCGGAGCAGGAGCTGTGTTCGCATTGCCGGCAGTAAGTCAGACCTGTTCCCAGTGCGTGTTGGACTCTGCCAGGGCTTCCCTTTTTCACCGGTTCTGTTCATTGTTTTTATGGACAGAATTTCTAGGCGCAGTCAGGGGTCGGAGGGGGTCCGGTTTGGGGGACACAGTATCTCATCTCTGCTATTTGCAGATGATGTTGTCCTGATGGCTCCATCAAACCTGGACCTGCAACATGCTCTGGGACGGTTTGCAGCCGAGTGTGAAGCAGCTGGGATGAGAATCAGCACCTCCAAATCTGAGGCCATGGTTCTCAACCGGAAAAAGGTGGCTTGTCCTCTCCAGGTGGGTGGGGAGTCCTTGCCCCAAGTGGAGGAGTTCAAGTATCTCAGGGTCTTGTTCACGAGTGAGGGAAGGATGGAGCGTGAGATTGACAGGCGGATCGGTGCAGCGTCCGCAGTGATGCGGTCGCTGCATCGGACTCTTGTGGTGAAGAAGGAGCTGAGTCGAAAGACAAAGCTCTCGATTTACCGGTCAATCTACGTTCCTTCCCTCACCTATGGTCATGAGCTTTGGGTAGTGACTGAAAGGACAAAATCGCAGATACAAGCGCAGGGTGGCTGGGCGCTCCCTTAGAGATAGGGTGAGCAGCTCAGTCACACGGGATGAGCTCGGAGTAGAGCCGCTGCTCCTCCACGTCGAGAGGAGCCAGCTGAGGTGGCTCGGGCATCTGTTCCAGATGCCTCCTGGGCATGTCCCATGTCGGGGAGGCCCCGGGGAGGACCCAGGACACGCTGGAGGGGCTATGTCTCTCGGCTGGCCTGGGAACGCCTCGGGATCCTCCAGGAGGAGTTGGAGGAAGTGTCTGGGGATAAGGAAGTCTGGGAGTACCTGCTTAGACTGCTGCCCCCGCGATATCCCGGCCCCGGATAAAGTGGAGGAAGATGGATGGATGGATACATAGAAATAGATAATATTATAGATAATATTTTTGAAATGTCATGAGACGAGGGTTAAATCACTCTGCGAATAAAAACCCAAATGAATGCAGAAATACATAGTAATATGAGGCAGAAATCCACTTCTCTCATTAAGCTGGAACTTTGTCAGGTTAAAATCTCTGTCTTTCTTCTGCTCATGATCATTTGTAAATCCCAGTGCACAAAAATAATCCACAATCTCTGAAACCCCAATAGAGTTTGATCATTTCTGCCGGCGCCGTTAGTTTCATTGCAAATTCATCCTCCACCATCACTGCCAGTGTGGAGCTTGGTGATGCATGCTGGGATAGCGTGACGACATGTGCAGGAGCTTTTTCAGAGCACAAACTACGTTCACAACTTAACTAGTTTGACCCTAGCGGTTATTAACTTTCTACTGGTGGTTTTTGTATACACAATAACTACTGAAGGGAATTTTCAGAGATATTTTATTTTAAGTGCACTACAGGAATCACCAAGGCATTCATTTTCAGGAAAAGTTGTGTGCATAATTTATTCTGATTATCCTTATATGGTATTTGCTTAAAAATGAATGCAACATGACAATTCTATTTCTCTTTTCAGGATTTAGGCAATCACCGACATCAAACATTTTTTTTTCTCAATAAAAACGTACAGTGGATACAAATTCTGCGCTTTAACTGAATCAATATTTTAGTGTGAAGCTGTGAAACTGTCAGAGGAATCCAGGCAGTGAGCATCATATTAAATTCATTTTACTATGGTTTCTACATCAAGAAGGGATGAGGCTTGAATACTTCACTACCCGTGGCTTTAGATCTTAGTACTACAACATACTGCAACATTGACAGTTTGTTAAATTATTTGTAAAACATTACCTGTGTGAGGTTAAGATGTTTTACAGTCAGAAGTATGCACTGGAGATAAGGGCACTGCAAAAAACAAAAGACATCCAACAAAAAAGCGATGGCACAAAATGATCAACATTTGAGTCCCATTTAGTCCGAAGTTTATCTAATTTGTCAATGTCAAAGTTAAGTCTGAATATTAGTTTTTCCACTCATCTAATATCTCTTATTATGTAGACTTTGATTGTTGATGTGGTTTGAGTCATACGTTTCTTTGTGATGGCCTTGTTTCCTGCAGCCAATAGTTCATTCCAAAGTTATCCGTTAATTGTGACCATGGCAGGAGTTTTGAGGCCCAAATACATAGTTCTAAGATTTAGAGGGATGGCAATGTCTGCAGTGCATTGTTAATTTCAGTCCAATATTTTTGAGCGACAGGACAGTCCCAAAGCAAATTAGTTCCTCCACAGTTTCTCCAACAATTAGAATTTCCTTGTAAATAATGGGCACTTTAACCTGGTGTCATTAAAAAACAAAATTTTCTAACAAAATTCCCTACAGACATGTGATTTTGTGGCCCTCCTCTGGGATGTACATACATTTCCCCACTCTTCGTCTGTCAAAACAAGATTGCCCTCTCTTTCCCATTTGTTTTTAATATATTTAGTAGAGTAGCTGTCCAGATTATTACTGTTATAAATTCAGGCTTTTTATAATCCTCTCTGCACTCTGCTGACAAGAGAAGTGTGAAGCAATTTAAAGGTGTACATTTTAAACTATCCAAGCCAATCCCCATTCCTAGCATTCAAAGTATTCAATGAGATGAGTTTATAAGCACATTTCACATCCCTGTAATGCTACCAATAACTAGCATCAACACTTCCTTGCTCTCTGACAATTAAACGCTCTGTTTTTAGACGCAGACAGCACACAAGCCAAAAATTACAGCCCTTTTGAATAAAATTAAAAATATTAGCAGCCACTGTCAAAGTTGGGGAACATAAGGAAACACACCTGGAGTTGTGTTTGTTACATTTACACATGCTTCAGTAAACCATGTGTCTCCCTCATTTCAGTGCTCAAATACCCACTGCCACCGATCTTAGCCAGTTCACCATGAGTCAATTTAGTTTTGGCTGTTTACAAACTGTTTTTTTCACTATGCCAGACATGCAGGTCGAGCGTTCCCTGCTGACAAAACATGTCATAATTGGTCATAATTTTCCGAAACACTCTTGACACATACTTGCATAATAATTGAGCTCCTGCAGATGTTGTGCAATCCTACCATGGACCACCAAACTCCATAGTGACTGGTGAAGAGGCAGAGTATTCCCATAGAAACTACGCTTCAGCCGTTAAAACTAGCTTTATCAGAGTTCCATAGATTGTTGATATTTGTCGATTGACAGGAGAAGTGGATTTCTGCAACTAAATGGCTGCCAGCAAATCAAGTCTTACGTTAATTAAGCAACTTATGCATTCATTTTAGGGAGTTTCAATTAAGGAATTGTTTAACCATTGTCATAACAATGCAGCAAGTATATTAAAATTGTGTATTGCTTCTAGATTGGTCTATTCATTTAATTAGAGAATGCAGTGCTGGGACATTACAAAGTCCCTATGAACACTGCTTATTCTGTTTTTATTCTGTTTTTCACTGTCGCCCCTCGAGGCAACTACTGTTGTGATTTCGGGCGTTACAAAATAAATTGAATTGAATTGAATAGTTTGATGAGAAACAATCCCAAATGCTTTTCACAAAACACATGAAGACATCATTTTAATTGTCAATATCAGTAAACGTTTCAGGTACAATGCTTTATAATAAAGTATATTATTCACAAACATATCCAGGGACATTCAGATTCACACGCTATCTACACAATCTATTTTCTTTTACAGGACAGCATGCCAAGCAAGGGTCGCTAATGTTTAATCGAATTGTTTTTTAAAATGTATTGTTATTTATGGATTTATTTAATGAGATAAACGCCAAAAGAAAAACTTAAGAATCGTCCTTCATTACCGCTGTCTCTCTGTTGGCAAAATTCTGTTCTCAGCAAATGTAGTCATGTGATATAGTGCTTTCCCGCGCCCCCCCCCATTTTTAAACACAATTCGGTTCTTGTCTGCTAAACTAATGTCAGACCCAAGAAGCAGTGAGTGTCTGGTACAAATCCAGGCGGCTCGGAAGTCATTTTCTCAGTTGCAGTCCTCTCCGTAACCCCTGTGCCCTGTGGCTCAGTGGCAGTACAGTCTGATCACTCAAGCTCAAACTCTCCATGCCTCATTGCACTCAGGAGCTCCGGGTCTTTTGGGAATGAGACCGAGAATCTGTGCTCTGATAACAGCAGCAGCGGTGAAGCGGGACACCCCTGCCTGTGACCCCACTGCAGTTAGCCTCTCTCCAGCGCCCCGGGACCCTCTGCCATGGCACTGTCCCAGGATGCTAAGGGCTGTGTGGGGTGTGAATTGAGGGGAAAGGGCATCGCGTGACAAGCAGTAACAGTGGAGGAGAATGGAGGAGTTACAACTGGTTTCTGATCACATCTGGTGATCACAAAACAGTATATAACATGAGACTTGATCTTTTTTCTTCTTTTTCCATTTTTTTTTAAACAGAACATAGAACAGATACAAGTACAGAGAATACATACAAACATTCTACATAGTCCTATAAAAGTAGTCCGGTGTATTTGTCCCATTTAATCCAAAATCTACCAAACTCTGAATGTCATTATGATTTTGGTTTTGTCGTCTCTTTGTCGTCTTTTTAATAATGGCCCTTTTCCTTGCTGCCAAGAGTATGCTCCGACGGTATCCATTTATCGTGCCCATAGCAGTATTTTGAGGCCTAGCTAAATAGTGCTGAATTCAAGCGGGTTGCCAACGTTGAAAATGTTATGCAGTGACATGACACTATATCTAATATAATTTAAAATGTGCATTACGTCACTTTTCTGCTGGCAGGTCAGCCATTTTGCCTTGAAGATTACACCATTTTTTAAACGGCTCATACAGTATGCAGAGGTGGGTGGAGTAGACAAAATGTGTACTCAAGAGTAACATTACTTTGAAATATAAAGCAATAAAGTAAGTAGTATTTCATAAAGTTACTCAAGTAAGAGTAAAAAGGTAATTGGAGAAACTGCTAATTGAGAACTGAGTAACAGTTTGGACAAAAAACATATGTAAAATTCGATTTGGGACAGAATATTAATGGTGTTTTTGAGAAATAAAATTGACACAAACGTTATTAAACATCAAACAAAGAAGTTCAAATGTTCAAATCATAAGCTTTTGCCTTTTAACTTGAAGATTTACTCACCCAAGTATTACAAGTATTACTAAAAAGTAACACCCCCCCCGACTTTGTGTTTTCTTCAAATGCAAACTTGCACCATTGAGAAAGTATTTTGTTTTTGTGATCCAGAAAAGTTTAAACAATTTTCTGTGCTCTTTGCTAGTATTTGGGTGTCAAAATCAGTAGTTAGCCCTGTGTAGGTTTTTCAACAGGTCCTTTCATGT
>BJKM01000124.1:1302232-1308884 GCA_015082035.1 Chaenogobius annularis | reverse complement strand
ACACAAAGATCTGACCACACGACACAAAGATCTGAGTTGACAAAACATCTACCCCAGGACACAAACATCTTACCACAGGACACAGCGATTGACCCAGGACACAAACAGCTGACCCTGGACACAAACATCTGACATCAAGACACAATCATCTGACCTCAGGACACAAACATCTGACACAGGACCCAACATCTGACCTCGGGACACAAACATGTACCACAGGACACAAACATCTGGTCACAAATACACAAACATCTGACCCAGCGCACAAACATCTGACCACATGACACAAACATCTGACCACAGGACACTAACATCTGACCTCAGGACACACAAACATCTGCCACAGACACAAACATCTGACCCACAGGACACAAGCATCTGACCACAGAACAGCAGCGATGTCTGACCCAGGACACAAACATCAACATCGACCACGACACAAACATCTGACTACAGGTTACCAGCCATCTGACCAGGACACAAACATCTAACCCAGGACACAAACATCTTACCTCAGGACACAGCAATCTGACCACAGACCCACAAACATACTCTGACCACAGGAACAGGCATCTCAGGAAACAAACATTGACCCAGACACAAACATCTGACCAGGACAAAACATCTGAGCACAAGATACACCAATGATCGCAGACACAAATATCTGACCACATAGGACAAAAGACTTCCAGGACACACTTTGACCAGACACAATCAGCTGATCAAAGGACACATCAATCATGACCAGGACACAAACATCGACACAGGACAAACATCTGACCACAAGACACAATATGCTGAACCCAGGACACAAACATCTGACCACAAGCACATTAGGCACATGACCCAGGACACAAACATCTGACCAGGACACAAACATCTGCACAGGACACAATGTTGAATCAGGAAACAACCCAGGACTAGCCATCTGTTCACACAACATCTGACGGACAACAAACATCTGACAGGACAAACATGACAGGACACAAACTGTCACCACAGGACACAAACATCGTTCACAAGACCACAAACATCTGACCCACGGAACAAACAATCTGACCAGACAAAACATCTGACACCAACGACACAAACATCTGACCCAGACACCAACATCTGACCCCAGGACACAAACATCTACCCAGACACAGCATGACACCCACAGCAAACATCTGAGCTGGACAAACTTCTGACACAGGACACAAACATCTGAACAAGGGACACAAACATCTGACCACAAACATTGACACAAACATCTGACACAGGACACAAACATCTGAACAGGACACAGACATCGACACACAGACACAAACATCTGACCACAGGCACAAACATCTGACCACAGACACAACAGACCAAACATCTGACCCAGGACACAAACATCTACACAGGACACAAATCTGACCTGACCATCAAGGACACAAAAACCCTGATCAAACATCTGACCACGGACACAAAACATCTGACTCAGGACAACAACCAGGACACAAACACTGTCACCACAGGAACAAACATCTGTTCACAAGACACAAACATCTGACCACAGGACACAAACATCTGACCCAGACACAACATCAGATCACAGGACAGAAACATCTGACCTCAGGACACAAACATCTGACCTCAGACACAAACATCTGACCTCAGGACACAAACACAACAGATCACAACAATTCACAAGACACAATCATCTGACACCGCACAAACATCTGACCACAGGACAAAACATCTGACCACAGGCACATCTGACCCAGGACACAAACATCTGACCCAGGACACAAACATCTGACCCAAGACACAAACATCTGACCAATAGACACAGCCATCTGACCAGACACAACATCTGACCACAGGACACAAACATCTGACCACAAGACACAATCTTCTGACCTCAGACACAAACATCTGACCCAGGACACAACCCTGAACAGGACCGAAACATCTGACCTAAAGACACAGCATATGACCCAGGACACAAACATCTGACCACAGGACACAACATCTGACTCAGGACACAAAATGTCACCACAAGACACAAATATCTTCATCAAGACACAAACATCTGACCCAGACACAAACATCTACCACAGGACACAAACATCTGACCACAGGACACAAACATCTGACCTCAGGACACAAACTCTGACCTGACCACAGGACACAAACATCTGACCACAGGACACACATCTGACCAAGGACACAAAATCTGACCCCACAGACAAAAGCATCTGACCACAGACACAGCACAGGACACACATTTGACCCACCAGGTTACAGCTATCTGACCCAGGACACAATCATGACCCAGGTCATCTCAGACACAAACAACACAACACATCTGACCCACATCTCTCACAAACACAAAACAGACCTCAGGACACATCTGACTCCGACCACACGACACAAAAATCTGACCCACACGACACAAACATCTGACTCAGGACACAAACATCTGACCCAGACACAAACATCTGACCACTAGACGCAGCCATCTGACCCAGGACACAGCTTGATCCAGGACACAAACAGCTGACCCAGGACACAAACATCTGACCTCAAGACACAATCATCTGACCTCAGACACAAATATCTGACCCAGGACACAAACATCTGACACAGGACCCAAACATCTGACCACAGACACAGCCATCTGACCCAGGACACAAACATCTGACCACAAGACATAAACATCTGACCCAGGACAAACATACTGACCCCAGGACACAAACATCTTACCACAGGACACAGCGATCTGACCCAGGACACAAACATCTGACTCAGGACACAAATATCTGACCAAAACACAAACATCTGACCCAAGACACAAACATCTGACCACTAGACGCAGCCCATCTGACCCAGGACACAGGTTCCAGACACAAACAGCTGACCCAGGACACAAACATCTGATCTCAAGAACAATCATCTGACCTCAGGACACAAAACATCTGACCCAGGACACAAACCATCTGACAACAGGACACCAAACATCTGACCACAAGACACAGCCATCTGACCCAGGACACAAACATCTGACCACAAGACATAAACATCAGACCTCAGGACACAAACATGTCACCACAGGACACAAACATCTGGTCACAAGACCGAACATCTGACCCAGCGCAAAAACATCTGACCACAGGACACAAACATCTGACCACAGGGACAAACATCTGACCTCAGGACACAAACATCTGACCACAGGACAACAACACATCGACACAGATCCACAGGACAAAACATCTGACCCAGGACACAAAGCATCTGACCAGACAGGACACAAGCATCTGACCACAGGACACAGCGATCTTACCCAGGACACAAACATCTGACCACAGGACACAAACATCTGACCCAAGACACAAACATCTGACCAAGGACACAAACATCTCAGCAATGACAAGCCATCTGACCCAGGACACAAACATCTGACACAGGACAACATCTGACCCGGACACAAACATCTGACCCAACACAATCATCTGACCACAGGACACAGACATCTGACCACAGGACTCAAACATCTGACCACAGGACACAAACATCTGACCATGACAGGACACAGGCATCTGACCCAGGACACAAACATCTGACCCAGACACAAACATCTGACCACAGGATGACAGGACACAAACATCTGACCCAGGACACAAACATCTGACCCAGGACACAAACATCTGACCCAGGACACAAACATCTGACCACAGGACACAAACATCTGATCACAAGACATAGCCTTCTGACCACAGGACACAAACATCTGACTACAGGACACAAACATCTGACATCAGGACACAAACATGTCACCACAGGACTTAACATCTGTTCACCAACACAATCTGACACAGGAACAACAAACATCTGACCACAGGACACAGCATCTGACCCAGGACACAAACATCTGACCCAGGACACAGCATCTGACCACAGGACACAAGTCTGACACAGGACACAGCGATCTTACCCAGGACACAAACATCTGACCACAGGACAACAAACATCTGACCACAGGTTACAGCCATCTGACCCAGGACACAAACATCTAACCCAGGACACAAACATCTGTCCTCAGGACACAAACATCTGACCTCAGGACACAGACATTTGCACCACAGGACACTAACATCTGACCACAGGACACAGGCTCCTGACCCAGGAAACAAACATCTGACCCAGGACACAAACACTGACCCCAGGACACAAAAATCTGACCACAAGATACAGCCATCTGACCCAGGACACAGACATCTGACCACAAGACACAAACATCTGACCTCAGGACACAGCCAATCCGACCACACGACACAAAGATCTGACCACACGACACAAACATCTGACCCAGGACACAAACATCTGACCACAGGACACAGCGATCTGACCCAGGACACAAACATCTGACTCAGGACACAAATATCTGACCCAAGACACAAACATCTGACCCAAGACACAAACATCTGACCACTAGACGCAGCCATCTGACCCAGGACACAGCGATTTGATCCAGGACACAAACAGCTGACCCAGGACACAAACATCTGACCTCAAGACACAATCATCTGACCTCAGGACACAAACATCTGACCCAGGACACAAACATCTGACACAGGACCCAAACATCTGACCACAAGACACAGCCATCTGATCCAGGACACAAACATCTGACCACAAGACATAAACATCAGACCTCAGGACACAAACATGTCACCACAGGACACAAACATCTGGTCACAAGCCAAGACACAAACATCTGACCCAGCGGACAAACATCTGACCACAGGACAAACATCTGACCACAGGACACAAACATCTGACCTCAGGACACAAACATCTGACCACAGGACACAAACATCTGACCACAAGACACAGGCATCTGACCCAGGACACAAACATCTGACCCAGGACACAAGCATCTGACCACAGGACACAAAGCATCTGACCACAGGACCACAGCGACCCAGGACACAAACATCTGACCACAGACACAAACATCTGACCCAAGACACAAACATCATCTGAGCAATAGACACAGCCATCTGACCCAGGACACAAACATCTGAACACAGGACACAAACATCTGACACAGGACACAAACATCTGACCTCAAGACACAATCATCTGACCACAGGACACAGACATCTGACCACAGGACTCAAACATCTGACCACAGGACACAAACATCTGACCACAGGACACAGGCATCTGACCCAGGACACAAAATCTGACCCAGGACACAAACATCTGACCACAGGATACAGGCATCTGACCAGGACACAAACATCTGACCCAGGACCAAACAATCTGACCCAGGACACAAACATCTGACACAGGACACAAACATCTGATCACAAGACATAGCCTTCTGACACACAGGACACAAACATCTGACTACAGGACACAAACATCTGACATCAGGACACAAACATGTCACCACAGGACACAACATCTGTTCATCAAGACACAAACATCTGACCACACAGGACACAAACATCTGACCCAGGACACAAACATCTGACCTCAGGACACAAACATCTGACCACAGGACACAAACATCTGACCACAGGACACAGGCATCCGACCCAGGACACAAATATCTGACCCAGGACACAAACATCTGACCACAGGACACAAACCTCTGACCCCAGGACACAAACCTGACCACAGGACACTAATATCTGACCACTAGACACAAACATCTGACCTCAAGACAACAATCATCTGACCACAGGACACAACATTTGACCTTGGACAAGACATCTGACCACAGGACTCAAACATCTGACCACAGGACACAAACATCTGACCAAGGACACAGGCATCTGACCCCAGGACACAAAGCATCTGACCCAGGACACAAACATCTGACCCAGGACACAAACATCTGACACAGGACACAAACATCTGACCACAAGACATAGCCTTCTGACCCAGGACACAAACATCTGACTACAGGACACAGGCAATCTGACATCAGGACACAAACATGTCACCACAGGACACAAACATCTTTTCACAAGACACAAACATCTGACCACAGGACACAAACATCTGACCCAGGACACAAACATCAGATCACAGGACACAAACATCTGACCTCAGGACACAAAACATCTGACCTCAGGACACAAACATCTGACCTCAGGACACAAATATCTGACCCAGGACACGAACATCTGACCACAGGACACAAACCTCTGACCCCAGGACACAAACCTGACCACAGGACACTAAAATATCTGACCACTAGACACAAACATCTGACCACAGGACAAAAACATCAAAGTTCCTCATTAGGGATGCAACTATCAATTATTTTAGTAATTGAGTAATCTATTGATTATTTTCTTCAATTATTTGCGTAATCGGTACATTTTTTTGTACATTCCGTCAAACCCTTTAAAAAAGCATCACAAATATTTTTTTAAATAAACGGTACAGTTCATAGTAATAAACAAATAACAAATGTATTTGTAACTGCTGTAACTGCAGTTACATAGCCTCCGCGAGCCGTTTGCTTTTTAGCCTCCGCGAGCCGTTTGCTTTAGCCTCCGCGAGCCGTTTGCTTTAGCCTCCGCGAGCCGTTTGCTTTAGCCTCCGCTTTTAGCCGTTTGCTTTAGCCTCCGCGAGCCGTTTGCTTTAGCCTCCGCGAGCCGTT
>BJKM01000124.1:1242232-1299732 GCA_015082035.1 Chaenogobius annularis | reverse complement strand
ACAGCCAGGGACAAACAGAGACTACAGCGCCCTCTCTGCTGGAGCCACAGCCAGGGACAAACAGAGCTACAGCGCCCTCTGCTGGGAGCCACAGCCAGGGACAAACAGAGACTACAGCGCCCTCTGCTGGAGCCACAGCCAGGACAAACCAAGGACTACAGCGCCCTCTGCTGGAGCCACAGCCAGGACAAACAGAGACTACAGCGCCCTCTGCTGGAGCCACAGCCAGGGACAAACAGAGACTACAGCGCCCTCTGCTGGAGCCACAGCCAGGGACAAACAGAGACACAGGCCCTCTGCTGGAGCCACAGCCAGGGACAAACAGAGACAGCGCCCTCTGCTGGAGCCACAGCCAGGGACAAACAGAGACTACAGCGCCCTCTGCTGGAGCCACAGCCAGGGACAAAACAGAGACTACAGCGCCCTCTGCTGGAGCCACAGCCAGGGACAAACAGAGACTACAGCGCCCTCTGCTGGAGCCACAGCCAGGACAAACAGAGACTACAGCGCCCTCTGCTGGAGCCACAGCCAGGGACAAACAGAGACCACAGCGCCTCTGCTGGAGCCACAGCCAGGGACAAACAGAGACTACAGCGCCCTCTGCTGGAGCCACAGCCAGGGACAAACAGAGACTACAGCGCCTCTGCTGGAGCCACAGCCAGGGACAGAGACTACAGCGCCCTCTGCTGGAGCACAGCCAGGACAAACAGAGACTACAGCGCCCTCTGCTGGGCCACAGCCAGGGACAAACAGAGACTACAGCGCCCTCTGCTGGAGCCACAGCAGGGACAAACAGGACTACAGCGCCCTCTGCTGGAGCCACAGCCAGGGACAAACAGAGAGACTACAGCGCCCTCTGCTGGAGCCACAGCCAGGGACAAACAGAGACTACAGCGCCCTCTGCTGGAGCCACAGCCAGGGACAACAGAGACTACAGCGCCCTCTGCTGGAGCCACAGCCAGGGACAAACAGAGACTACAGCGCCCTCTGCTGGAGCCACAGCCAGGACAAACAGAGACTACAGCGCCCTCTTGCTGGAGCCACAGCCAGGGACAAACAGAGACTACAGCGCCCTCTGCTGGAGCCACAGCCAGGGACAAACAGAGACTACAGCGCCCTCTGCTGGAGCCACAGCCAGGGACAAACAGAGACTACAGCGCCCTCTGCTGGAGCCACAGCCAGGGACAAACAGAGACTACAGCGCCCTCTGCTGGAGCCACAGCCAGGGACAAACAGAGACTACAGCGCCCTCTGCTGGAGCCACAGCCAGGGACAAACAGAGACTACAGCGCCCTCTGCTGGAGCCACAGCCAGGGACAAACAGAGACTACAGCGCCCTCTGCTGGAGCCCACACAGGGACAAACAGAGACTACAGCGCCCTCTGCTGGAGCCACAGCCAGGACAAACAGAGACTACAGCGCCCTCTGCTGGAGCCACAGCCAGGGACAAACAGAGACTACAGCGCCCTCTGCTGGAGCCACAGCCAGGAACAGAGACTACAGCGCCCTCTGCTGGAGCCACAGCCAGGGAACAGAGACTACAGCGCCCTCTGCTGGAGCCACAGCCAGGACAAACAGAGACTACAGCGCCCTCTGCTGGAGCCACAGCCAGGGACAAACAGAGACTACAGCGCCCTCTGCTGGAGCCACAGCCAGGGACAAACAGAGACTACAGCGCCCTCTGCTGGAGCCACAGCAGGGACAAACAGAGACTACAGCGCCCTCTGCTGGGAGCCACAGCCAGGGACAAACAGAGACTACAGCGCCCTCTGCTGCTGGAGCCACAGCCAGGGACAAACAGAGACTACAGCGCCCTCTGCTGGAGCCACAGCCAGGGACAACAGAGACTACAGCGCCCTCTGCTGGAGCCACAGCCAGGGACAAACAGAGACTACAGCGCCCTCTGCTGGAGCCACAGCCAGGGACAAACAGAGACTACAGGCGCCCTCTGCTGGAGCCACAGCCAGGACAAACAGAGACTACAGCGCCCTCTGCTGGAGCCACAGCCAGGGACAAACAGAGACTACAGCGCCCTCTGCTGGAGCCACAGCCAGGGACAACAGAGACTACAGCCCCTCTGCTGGAGCCACAAGCCAGGGACAAACAGAGACTACAGCGCCCTCTGCTGGACCACAGCCAGGGACAAACAGAGACTACAGCGCCCTCTGCTGGAGCCACAGCCAGGGACAAACAGAGACTACAGCGCCCTCTGCTGGAGCCACAGCCAGGGACAAACAGAGACTACAGCGCCCTCTGCTGGAGCCACAGCCAGGACAAACAGAGACTACAGCGCCCTCTGCTGAGCCACAGCCAGGACAAACAGAGACTACAGCGCCCTCTGCTGGAGCCACAGCCAGGGACAAACAGAGACTACAGCGCCCTCTGCTGGAGCCACAGCCAGACAAACAGAGACTACAGCGCCCTCTGCTGGAGCCACAGCCAGGACAAACAGGACTACAGCGCCCTCTGCTGGAGCCCACAGCCAGGGACAAACAGAGACTACAGCGCCCTCTGCTGGAGCCACAGCCAGGGACAGAGACAGCGCCCTCTGCTGGAGCCACAGCCAGGGACAAACAGAGACTACAGCGCCCTCTGCTGGAGCCACAGCCAGGGACAAACAGAGACTACAGCGCCCTCTGCTGGAGCCCACAGCCAGGACAAACAGAGACTACAGCGCCCTCTGCTGGAGCCACAGCCAGGGACAAACAGAGACTACAGCGCCCTCTGCTGGAGCCACAGCCAGGACAAACAGAGACTACAGCGCCCTCTGCTGGAGCCACAGCCAGGACACAAACAGAGACTACAGCGCCTGCTCTGCTGGAGCCACAGCCAGGGACAAACAGAGACTACAGCGCCCTCTGCTGGAGCCACACAGCCAGGGACAAACAGAGACTACAGCGCCCTCTGCTGGAGCCACAGCCAGGACAAACAGAGACTACAGCGCCCTCTGCTGGAGCCACAGCCAGGGACAAACAGAGACTACAGCGCCCTCTGCTGGAGCCACAGCCAGGGACAAACAGACTACAGCGCCCTCTGCTGAGCCACAGCCAGGGACAACAGAGACTACAGCGCCCTCTGCTGGAGCCACAGCCAGGGACAAACAGAGACTACAGCGCCCTCTGCTGGAGCCACAGCCAGGGACAAACAGAGACTACAGCGCCCTCTGCTGGAGCCACAGCCAGGGACAAACAGAGACTACAGCGCCCTCTGCTGGAGCCACAGCCAGGACAAACAGAGACTACAGCGCCCTCTGCTGGAGCCACAGCCAGGGACAACAGAGACTACAGCGCCCTCTGCTGGAGCCACAGCCAGGGACAACAGAGACTACAGCGCCCTCTGCTGGAGCCACAGCCAGGGACAAACAGAGACTACAGCGCCCTCTGCTGGAGCCACAGCCAGGGACAAAACAGAGACTACAGCGCCCTCTGCTGGAGCCACAGCCAGGGACAAACAGAGACTACAGCGCCCCTCTGCTGGGAGCCACAGCCAGGGACAAACAGAGACTACAGCGCCCTCTGCTGGAGCCACAGCCAGGACAAACAGAGACTACACGCCCTCTGCTGGAGCCACAGCCAGGGACAAACAGAGACTACAGCGCCCTCTGCTGGAGCCACAGCCAGGGACAAACAGAGACTACAGCGCCCTCTGCTGGAGCCACAGCCAGGGACAAACAGAGACTACAGCGCCCTCTGCTGGAGCCACAGCCAGGGACAAACAGAGACTACAGCGCCCTCTGCTGGAGCCACAGCCAGGGACAAACAGAGACTACAGCAGCGCCTCTGCTGGAGCCACAGCCAGGGACAAACAGAGACTACAGCGCCCTCTGCTGGAGCCACAGCCAGGGACAAACAGAGACTACAGCGCCCTCTGCTGGAGCCACAGCCAGGGACAAACAGAGACTACAGCGCCCTCTGCTGGAGCCACAGCCAGGGACAAACAGAGACTACAGCGCCCTCTTTTATTTTAATTCCTAATTTTATGCATCCCTGATTTGACAAATTTTGCTACTATTATTATTCGTTGTCGCGTTGCCAAACGCCACAGCAAATTCCTGTTTCGTGAAGTTTGTTCACTGACGATGAAAACAATGTGTTCAGTTCAATATGAAGTGTGTGTTTTCTTCAGGGGGAGGTGGGTCTGCCCGGAGCACCAGGCATCGACGGAGAAAAGGTTTGTCAAACATTAACTTCCAGGTTCTGATCAAGACCTGGGACTTAGTCTGTCAAATCCTGCTTTAGTCCTGGTTCAGTCCTGCTTTAGTCCTGTTCAGTCCTCCAGTCCTGCTTTAGTCCTCTTTAGTCCTGCTTTAGTCCTAGTCTTGTCTTTGCAGGGACCCAGAGGTAAACCCGGAGAGCCCGGTCCAGCAGGTCCAGCTGGTCCCGAAGGTCCCAGAGGTGAAGGAGGACTCATGGGCTACTCAGGACCCAAAGGAGAGAAGGGAGACTCGGGTCCTTCAGGCGCTCCTGTGAGTACAAGACCTGGTTTAGACCCGGTTTTATGGAAGCATGTGTTTGTGTCAGTAAAAGCGCAGTGGCAGAGTGGTTAGCCATTGCCTCCTTCTCGGCCAGGAAAAACTACCAAACCTCTTTGGGAAACAGTAGAAACCTGGAGAAGTTCCACAGTGAAGGAGAGATCCGACTCCCTCAGACGGACAGAACCATCAGGAGGAGAACCAGGTCTTAGAGGCCGATGAAGAACCGTTCATCTGGATCAGAGACCGTTTCTCCAGCAGTTGAGGAACATCTGGATCCACCGGTCCTCGATGTGCCTGCTCCACTCCCCGAGGAGAAGTGGGAGAAGAAGAAGGGAAAGAGATGAACAAGTGAAATTAAATATGAAATATTGTTTGATAGAAAAGTAGTCTTCATCAGAGGAAGAGCTCCAGCTCCATACTGCCCCCAGAGGTGGTCCTAGGGCAGCGGAGCTGGGAACTGTAGGTCTTTATTCCTGGTCCTAACTGGCCTGACCATAAGCCATTTCACAGAGGAACGTTTGAAGCCTGGTCTTAAATGAAGAGACTGTGTCGGAGACTGTGTCGTGTGTCGGCCTCTTGAACATGGACAGGAGCTTGGGAGCTGAACGTGTTAAACCTGTTTTCCTGATGAATGCGTCTGTGAAATGTCGATGGGTGAAAACGGAGCAGAGCTGAGTAAAGTCTGGAACATTCGACGTTTACACGGACAGAACTCCCACGAAACACGCTTAAACAGTTCCACAACGTGTCACGAAGAGCGAGACAAAAGTGTGGAGCATGTTCTCAAATAATTCCTCCAGCTCGGCCCAGAGCAGGACCGGGATCAAAACTGGACCAGGCTTCAAAATATGGTCCTGAGCTAGGCTAGTACAGGCCACAAGCTAAAGGCTAGTACAGGCCACAAGCTAAGGCTAGTACAGGCCACAAGCTAAAGGCTAGTACGACGGCCACAAGCTAAAGGCTAGTACAGGCCACAAGCTAAAGGGTAGTACTGCTACAAGCTAAAGGCTAGTGCATGCTATAAGCTAAAGGCTAGTCATGCTACATAAGCTAGAGGCTACAGCTAAAGGCTAGTGCAGGCTACAAGCTAAAGGCTAGTGCAGGCTACAAGCTAAAGGCTAGTGCATGCTACAAGCTAATGGCTAGTGCATGTTTAGAGTCAGAGCCGCGACGTCATGGTTACGTCACATCTGGAGGAAGCTCCTGATTGGTCGATGGCGTTTGGCACTTCGAACGTCTGAGAGCCTGAAACTGGACGACACAGACGCCTTTGACGCCCTCATCTTTTGCCTGTGGGGGGCAGCAGAGTGTGATCCTGAGACTAACTTGCATCCACATCCTGTCATGTGACCTGGTGTGACTAACCCTGACCCTGTTAAACCTGGTTTGGTCCCAGTTTGGTCCCTAATTTGAGCTGTCACAGTTTAAATGATGGGTGTGTTTTAGGGTCTAGACGGCCCCACAGGGGAGAAGGGGGCCCTCGGAGCTCAGGCCCCCCGGAGCTCAGGGGCCCGTAGGATTACCTGGCCCCACGGTACGGCCCTGTCACAAACAGAAGTGTGTTTCTGTGGCCCTGAGCTGAGTGTGAAAACTGTGTGTGTGTTCCAGGGGGCCAAAGGAGACGTGGCGCGAGGGCCGCTCTGAAGTGGTGAGACTTTATCAGTTATTATTTATGACCATTTAATGCTCATGTTTCCACTCACTCCTCTGTCTGTGCTGAAGGTGTACGGCCCCCCGGGGCCCCAGGCCCCCAGGCCCCGTCGGACCAGCCGTAAGTCTCTCAACACAAATCTTCTTACACGATCAGATGATGTGCTCAGTATGAATATGACCATAAAGGAACATTAAAGGAACATTAGGAACATTAAAGGAACATTAAAGGAACATTAAAGGAACATTAACTGATCACGACTGCAGAAGTAAATCGAAACGAGAAAGAGAAGTAATAAAGTATATATTGTATACATATTGTATATAGTATATATAAGTACATATATATATATATATTCACTGACACAAAACATGAGACCATCTCTGCACAGAATGAGCCGGATTCAAACAGAGCAAACTCTTTAAAGTGCTAAACACATTTCAAATCAGGGTGTGGTCCTACAGAGGCCCCACCCCTCTGACTCTGGACAGAGGGGTGGGGCAGGGCTGGGCTTGGCCCCTCCTCCTGTTTGATTTGTACTTGAACCGTTGACATCACTAAATGTCAGAATGAACATAAGGAACAATAAATCTAAATATATGAATAAAATATAAACATATTTCTGATCTTGACGACATGAGGCAGTGGAACGTAATATCGCGTCAAAGGGCACATGATACAGAAGTGGTGGGTGTGGCCACCATCGTGAGTGGTCCAGGACTTTGTTTAAGTAACTAAATACTTTCATACACATATTCACTCTCTCGTCTTCAATTCTGCAAAATAATAATATATTCAGGGAAAAGGAAATATGACCCTTGACCCTCACACTGAACAACAGGACGAACGTTTTACATCCACGTGTGTCTGTTCCAGGGCTCTGGAGGACCCTCAGGACCCAAGGTACAGAGTGAGGGGGGGTGAGGGGGAGGGGGCAGGTGTTAGGGGGTCTGGTTCAGAAGGTTTTCGTATATGTTGGTCTCATCTGAGAGTTTGTGTGGCTCAGGGCGAGCCGGGGATGGGCGTGCGAGGAGAGAAAGGAGCAACAGGACAAAAGGGGGACAAAGGAGACAGAGGACACCTGGGCCTGCCTGTGAGTACAACCACAACCACCACACAACCACAACACAACCACCACACAACCACCACACAGCCACACAACCCCCACACAACCACACAACCACAACACACCACAACCACCACACAACCACCACACAGCCACACAACCCACACAACCACAACACAACCACAACACAACCACAACACAACCACACAACCACAACACACCACACAACCACCACACAACCACCACACACCACACAACCACAACACAACACACACACACAACACACCACAACAACCACACAACACACACCACACACCACAACCACACAACACAACACAACCACACACAACCCAACACCAACCACAACACACCACAACCACCACACAACCACCACACAGCCACACAACCACAACACAACAACCACACAACCACAACACACCACAACCACCACACAACCACCACACAGCCACACAACCCCACACACAACACACACCACACAACCACAACACACCACAACCACCACACAAAACCACCACACAGCCACATAACCCCCACACAACCACAACACAACCAAACAACCACACAACCACAACACAACCACCACACAACCACACACACAGCCACAAACGCCACACAACCACGACACAACCACAACCACCACACAACCACAACACAACCACAACACAACCACAACACAACCACACAACCACCAACACAACCACCACACAACCACAACACAACCACACAACCACAACACAACCACCACACGACCACCACACAGCCACAACCACCACACAACCCCCACACAACCACAACCACCACACAACCACAACACAACAACCACAACACAACCACACAAATGTGTAATGCTTGTTCCTTTGGAAATCTTAAGATGCAGTGAAGAAAGTTGTAAAGAGCGCCACATAGTGAGACTAAACAGCCACTGCACAAGAGGCTTTATCAGCACAGAAGACACTCGAGTTCAGGACCACAGAGCGCTGTGCATCTTCTTCTTAAAGCCACAAACCACTCTATTGAAGACAGTGAGGAGAAGGATCTGAGCAGAAGAAGAGATGGTTTGAAGGAGGAGTTAAGGAGGAGTTAGGGAGGAGTTAAGGAGGAGTGAAGAGGAGTGAAGGAGGAGTGAAGGAGGAGTTAAGGAGAGGAGTTAAGGAGTTAAGGAGGAGTGAAGGAAAGAAAGGTTTAAGGAGGACATTTGTCATTTAGCTGTGATATACAACAGTATTTATATTGTAATACATCAGCCCTGGTCCTTCAGATGGTAATCAGATACTCATCAGTGATGAGGAGCTGCAGCAGCTAACAGTAGGATTATATGCCCCATTACAGGGGAACAAAGAAGATCAGTTTAAGGGAAAATTTAAAACAGTGCAAACAAAAGATAAACTGGACAGACTGTTATCAGCCCGGTGGGCGGGGCTTACTCAGACGCCATGATTTCTTCAGCCACTTATTTAAGATTATAAAATGACAACCCTTTAATCTTTGCTTTAAAATGAAACCCTTTATCTTTGCTGCAGATTTAATGATTTAAATCTGGTGACTGACATATGAAACTGCACTGAACATGAAACTGAACATGTGGTCCTGATTGCCTAAACAGAAACTGAACTGTTGTTGTCCTGATCCTGTGTTCCTGACCTGTTGTTCTGTTGTTCCTGATTTCCTCCTGTGTGTTGTTGTTCCTTGTTCCTGATGTTCCTGTTGTTCCTGATGTTCCTGTCCTGATGTTCCTGTTGTTCTGTTGTTGTTCCTGTTGTTCCTGATGTTCCTGTTGTTCCTGATGTTCCTGTTGTTCCTGTTGTTCCTGTCCTGTTGTTCCTGTTGTTCCCTGTTCCTGTTCCTGATGTTCCTGATGTTCCTGATGTTCCTGATGTTCCTGTTGTTCCTGTTGTTCCTGTTCCTGTGTTGTTGTCCCTGATGTTCCTGATGTTCCTGATGTTCCTGTTGTTCCTGTTTCCTGTTGTTCCTGATGATGTTCCTGATGTTCCTGTTGTTCCTGATTCCTGTTGTTCCCTGTGTTCCTGATGTTCCTGATGTCCTGATGTTGTTCCTGTTGTTCCTGTTGTTCCTGTTGTTCCTGATGTTCCTGATGTTCCTGATGTTCCTGTTGTTCCTGATGTGTTGTTCCTGATGTTCCTGTTGTTCCTTTGTTCCTGTTGTTCCTGTTGTTCCTGTTCCTTGTTCCTGTTGTTCCTGATGTTCCTGATGTCCTCTGGATCATGTCTCGTGATCGTGTCTGTGTCCGACCCGAACACTTATCCAAAACTACAGTCGCTCGCATGAAAACCCAAACACATTTGCAGAAAATCTTCGCGGGCAGTTCGTCTGCAGATGTGATTCGTGTTCCAGAATCTGTTTAGACCTTGAGGCGACTCGTAGCTCCATAAATCTTAAGTTCACAGGATTTAGTTTGGCAAGACCTTTAAAGTGTCACCAGAATGTTCCAAATGACAGAAGCACGTTCCTTGAAATTTTAGTATACAAGAGTTAACAGAGTTCCTGTGAGAGTTCCTCACGAGTTCCTCACGAGTTCCTCACGAGTTCCTCACGAGTTCCTCACGAGTTCCTCATGTGTTCTTCATGTGTTCTTCATGTGTTCCTCATGTGTTCCTCATCATGTGTTCACGGTTCACGGTGTCACGCTTCACTCACCCCTCACCTCTCCATGTTGTCCTAACGCTGTCCACCAGGGGGCTCACGGGTTAGACGGCCGGCCCGGTCCAGTGGTGAGTGCCCCCAGTCATGACCCACCACTTGAGAAGCGTCTGCTAACAATGCACCTGTCTGCTCCTGTCTGCTCCTGTCTGCACCTGTCTGCACCTGTCTGCACCTGTCTGCACCTGCTCTGTCTGCACCTGTCTGCACCTGTCTGCACCTGTCTGCTCCTGTCTGCACCTGTCTGCACCTGTCTGCTCCTGTCTGCACCTGTCTGCTCTGCACCTGTCTGCACCTGTCTGCTCCTGTCTGCACCTGTCTGCACCTGCACCTGCCTGCACCTGTCTGCTCCAACAAGCAAAGTGAAATAAACCAGAACCTTCATGTCGGTGTAATGCCTCATTCGTCCAGCAGGGTTTCATTGTACTGTATCTGGACGCTTCGACCCTCAAGTCATTCTCAATCTGAGAAACAAGTCTGAGATCAGGTTTATATTCCTCCCTCCTCTGTGAAAGCCCCGCCCCACAGGGCGGGACCTCCTGATAATGGGCCACTGTAACTCCCTTAATGGCCCATCAGGGGTGGTCCACACTGAGTATATTTCTGCTCACGCTCTGTACCACACCTGATCATACAGAACTGTGGTTGCAGTAGAAGAACGATCCTTTTCTAAAACTGCAGAATTCCTGTGTTTGACACGTTTAGGATTTGTTCTTCCAGAAGAACAGTTTGTAACGGACAAAAACCTAAAAAACTTTAAGTACAAATGTGTGCGCTTCATGAGAGCCCACCGATCACCTCTGCTCCTCTGCTCCTCTGCTCCTCTGCTCTGCTCCTCTGCTCCTCTGCTCCTCTGCTCCTCTGCTCCTCTGCTCCTGCTCAGGCTTTGCTCCTCTCTGTTTCCTGGTCTCACCTCTTGTGTCCTGCAGGTGGCGCTGCAGCTGCCGTCTCTTCCACACGGAGCATGCTCAGTCCGTGCTGCATGTTTCAGTCCAGATTATTCCTAAAAACAAAACCAGGGGGCGCTCCACCAAAGTCTCTCGTTCCTGCGCCAGTCTCATGTGTTGACCCTCCAAAAATCAGGTCAAACCAGGCAAACCAGGTCTAAAACCAGGTCTAAACAGGTCTAAATTAGCATGGTCAGTCAGAGCTGAACTGCTGCTGCTGGAGCTCAGTCTGGAACCACTGAGACTAAATCAAGCTCTCCAACTTCTCCACATGAGACTGGAGCAGGAGAGACTTTGTGGAACTAAACCAGGTCAAGAGCAGGACTAATCCAGGTCTGGACCTGATCTGTGTTTGGCCCGTTTTTTCTCCCTGAAAAGTGTCTACACAATATTAAACGACTTGAATTCACAAATTCACAATATTCATCTGTTTTGAGATGTTTAGATGAAACAAAAGCCACGTTTGGTTCTGTCCCAAAGCGGTCTGGCTCTTGGGCTCCAGGTGGACTTTAGCTCAGGGGGAGGAGCTCCACAGGGGGAGAGCTCCACAGCACAGCCAGATGATTGGCTCAGAGAGAACGCAGACTCTCAGGCCAAAAGCAGAGAAACACAAAAGACTCATGTGTCTCCAAACTCTGACTTGATCTCGTGCTAAAGCGCCGTGTTTCCACTTGATGCTAACTTATATGTGGAGCCTTAGCAACACAACTAGCAAAGCACGTTAGCAAAGCGCGTTTAGCAACAGCTGTTTCCTGTTTGTCCAAATGTGATGTTTCCAGGTCAGAATGCGTCTGACATGATTCCATAAAGAGAGGTTCAAACGCGGCGTCGAGGCTTTGCACACAAGGCAAAGACATGAGGCAAAACTGTTCCTGTGCACGCTCGCTTTAGCCACGCCTTTTTGTGAATCGCTCAGATCGGTCCAATCTACTCATAACTCCCTGAAATCAAAGTTTCTGGCGTCAAACCCTCAGAATGGAGTCTAAACCAGGTCCATATTGTGAATTCTCGTCCTTTGAGCTGAAGCTTTTTCCTCCTGAACCTTGCCGAGCGCTCTCCAGGAGTCTGCGACGTGCACTGTGTCCAGCAGGCGGCGCTCTTCTCATGGTTTGTGTGTGCTTTCCGAAGGGTCTGATCGGACCAGCTGGGATCTCGGGACCCGCGGGACCAAAGGGAGAACGGGTGAGTGCAAACAGCGCAGAGAGACAGCGGTGGAGAGAGATCCGAGCGTGGTCAGGTCTCCCAATTAATCGAGCTCAATCCCGGTGTTTCGCCATAGAACTCCCCCCTGTCAAAATGTGCCCCCCTTTGCCAACAGTCAGTAGAGGATCTCTCTTCACACTTCTCTCTGGATCATATGAAGACTAGGAGAACTTCGATAGCTTCTGAAAGTCTCGACTCCTTAAATGTCAAGGTTTTACTTGTTTATCTGTGACAAACCTGACTTTTGTCCCAAAGCATCAGATTTCAACATATTTTTCTCCTGTTTCAGGGAGAAAATGGAGACACAGGTTCACCAGGACCAACCGGGCCTCAAGGCATCCCTGTGAGAACTTCACTTTCAAACACATTGTTATGTCTAATCCCTGTGAGAGCTGCATCTGTCAATCAAACTACCGTTGGGGGACGGTGGACTAAAGTGGGTCGGTTAACTTTGATCCATTGTTCTCAGAAACAAGTCAGTGTAATCCCTCATTCGTCCAGCAGGGCTCCACTGTAGACAAAGATTCAGTCGTATCGTCTGGACTCTGTTTTAGTAAAACAAGATGTTTGGACTCTCATCCAAGAGTCATCTGTGGATCTGAGAACTCAGATGTTTGTCCTACTCTGAGTAAGCCCCGCCCACCTGAAACTAATCTTCTTTGATCCCCTAACAGTTCTGCAATGGGCCATATCACACTTCTTGTTAGCTTCTGCAGCCCCTCATCACTGATGAGTACCTCATTAGCATATGAAAGACCAGGGCTGATTGAGGTGAAGATTCTGAGCAGAAGAGATGGTTTAAAAGAGGAGTTAAGGAGGAGTTAAGGAGGAGTGAAGGAGGAGTTAAGGAGGAAGAGATGAAGGAGGAGTTAAGGAGGAGTGAAGGAGGAGTGAAGGAGGAAGTGAAGGAGGAGTGAAGGAGGAGTGAAGGAGAGTTAAGGTGGAGTTAAGGAGGAAGTGAAGGAGGGAGTGAAGGAGGAGTTAAGGAGGAGTGAAGAGGGTCCCCATAGATGAACCACTATCAAACGCTACGACACATGACAAGAACAAAACTCTCAAAAAGCTCAGAAACAAGAACTAACGTGAAAGAAATTAAAATAATAAAGACAGTGGCATTGTAGTAAGAGTTAAGGAGGAGTAAGAGGAAGTTAAGGAGGAGTTACGAGGATGAGAGGAGAGAGTGAAGGAGGAGTTTAAGGAGAGTTAAGGCAAGTGAAGGAGTGAAGGAGGAGAAAGGAGGAGTGAAGGAGGAGTTAGAGAGTAGAGGAGTGAAGGAGATGAAGGGGAATTAAGGAGGAGTGGAAGGAGGAGTTGAAGGAGGAGTTAAGGAGGAGTTAAGGAGAGAAGGAGAGTGAAGGAGGAGTGAAGGAGGAGTTAAGGAGGGAGTTAAGAGGAGGAGTGAAGGAAAGGAGTTAAGGAGGAGTGAAGGAGGAGTTAAGGAGAGTGAAGGAGGAGTTAAGGAGGAGTTAAGGAGAGAAAGGAAGAGGAGGAGAGAAGAGGAGTGAAGAGGAGTTAAGGGAGGAAGATAGGGAGGAGTGAAGGAGGAGGTGAAGGAGGAGTTAAGGAGGAGCTGAAGAGAAGTTAAGGAGAAGGAGGAGTGAAGGAGAGGGAAGGAGGAGTTAAGAGAGGTAGTAAGGAGGAGTGAAGTAGGAGTTGAAGGAGAGAAGGATAGGAGGAGTGATAGGGAGGAGTAAGGATAGGAAGTAAGGAGTGAAGAAGAGAGGAGTGAAGGAGGAGTGAAGGAGGAGATAGAGGATGGAGTGAAGGAGGAGTTAAGGAGAGAAGTGAGGAGTAAGGAGGAGTGAGGAGGAGTTAAGGAGGAGTTAAGGAGGAGTGAAGAGGAGTAAGGCGAAGGAGGAGTGAGAATGGAGAGAGTAGGAGATGAAGAGGAGTATGGTAAGAGGAGTAGTAAGGAGGAGTTGAAGGAGGAGTTAAGGAGGAGGTTAAGAGAGAGAGGAGTGAAGGAGAGAAGGAGGAGTGAAGAGAAGAGTTAAGGATGAGTTAAGGAGAGAAGGAGAGTTAAAGGAGGAGTTAAGGAAGGAGAGTTAGAGGAGAAAGGAGGGTTAAGGGAGAGAAGGAGGAGTGAAGGAGGAGTTAAGGAGGAGTGAGAGTAGGAGTGTGAAGAGGAGTTAAGGAGGAGTTAAGGAGAGAGGAGGAGGAGGAGGAAGGAGGAGTTAAGGAGGAGTTAAGAGAGAAGGAGGAGTGAAGAAGGATGAGAAGGAGGAGTGAAGAGGAGTTAAAGGAGGAGTGAAGGAGGAGTTAAGGAGGAGTTAAGGAGAGAAGGAGATTAGGAGAGTTAAGGAGGAGAAGGAGAGTTAAGGAGAGAAGGAGGATGAAGGAGGAGTTAAGCAGGAGTGAAGGAGGAGTGAAGGAGAGAAGGAGGAGTGAAGGAGGAGTTAAGGAGGAGGAGTGAAGGAGGAGTGAAGGAAGGAGATAGTAAGAGGAGAAAGGAGTTAAGGAGTGTAAGGAGAGAAGGAGGAGTTAAGGAGGAGTTAAAGGAGGAGATGAGAGGAGGAGTTAAGGAGGAGTTTAAGGAGGAGTGAAGGAGGAGTGAAGGAGGAG
This sequence comes from Chaenogobius annularis, assembly GCA_015082035.1. Taxonomy (NCBI): domain Eukaryota; kingdom Metazoa; phylum Chordata; class Actinopteri; order Gobiiformes; family Gobiidae; genus Chaenogobius; species Chaenogobius annularis. The sequence continues at coordinate 1,285,150 of BJKM01000124.1, read as the reverse complement.
TTAAGGAGAGGAGTTGTAGAGGAGGAGTACGTGAAGGAGAGATGAAGGAGGAGTTAAGGAGGAGTTAGAGGAGGATTAAGGAGGAGAGGAGGAGTTAAGAGGAGTTGAGGAGGAGTTAAGAAGAGAGGAGTATGAGGAGGAGTTAGGAGGAGTGAAGGAGGAGTTAAGGAGGAGTGAGGAGGAGGAAGGAAGGAGAGAGTAAGGAGAGTAAAGGAGGAGTTAAGGAGAGAAGGAGGAGTTAAGGAGAGAAGGAGGAGTTAAGGAGAGAAGGAGGAGTTAAGGAGAGAAGGAGGAGTTAAGGAGGACAGTTTTGTTTGAAAAAAGAAAGAGAATCCCTCTTTGAACAGAAATGGAGGTTTAAGGTTCAATTTACTAGAAATATTCCACAGTACTTTGAAGCCATGCGGCAACATCAGCCCTGGTCATCAGTGATGAGGAGCTGCAGCAGCTAACAATAGGATTTATATTGCCAAATACAGGGTTGTTAGGGGGTCATCACCCCTCCCTCACAAACAGTACCAACTTTATACTACTTCATTCAACATTCAGTTCAGTGAGTGAATAAATGCACATTTCTTCATCTTATTCAAAATGTTCTTAAACCAAAACCCATGTAAGTCAAGGACAATATTTCTGAGGTTGCCGTGGTAACATGCTTTTAGATAGAGGTATGCTATTTTTTTTGGTTCAAAATGGCAAGAAGAATGTCTGTGTTAAATGTTATTTAAAGGACTTGTATTTGACTTCATTCAAAGGTTCCAGGAGGCGCTGTGGAGCGTTGTAAAATATAACCGTATATATTGTATAGAGTGGTCCTGGTCCTGGCCACTGGACCAGCTCTAGACCCTCCATCGGGGGCTCCAGGGTTCATGGGGGTTTGCCACAGTCACATGTGCTTTGTGGATCTGGAGAAGGTTTTCGACCGTGTCCCTCAGGGGGCCCTTTGGGGGGTGCTCCGGGAGTATGGGGTCAGGGGCCCTGTGCTCAGGGCTGTCCCGTCCCTGTATGACCAGAGGGGGAGCTGTGTTCGCAGAGAGAGATAGTGTGAGGAGCTCAGTCACTCAGGAGGAGCTCGGAGTAGAGCCGCTGCTCCTCCACGTCGAGAGCAGGCCACTGAGAAGACCCAGGTTACGCTGGAGCGACTGTCTCTTGGCGGGCCTGGGAACACCTCGGACTCCCCCGGTGGAGTTGGAGGAAGTGTCTGGGGAGTGGGAAGATAGAAATAGAACGTCTCATGCCGGAGACACACAAGAGCTTGCCACGCCCACATTTAAAATTGGATCATAAATCAAAAGCTTGACCTCTAAACAAAAAGGGTTCCGCCCACAATGACCGACTCCCTCTGAGCTTTAGGGCGGGGCATAATATCGTTTTTTACTTGCCCTGACATGATGTACGTTTGTACCAAGTCGGCGATGAAAAAGGCCTGTATGCATTTTGAAATTTGAGGTGGCGCTAGCGAGTAAATTTGCGACGTTAATTACAACACACAATTGAATTTTTTCATTGATCATGAATTTGGGGTCGAGAACATTTTCATTAACGGGAGAAAAAACTAAAATATAGTAATAATAATAATAATAATAACAATAATAATAATAATAATAATAAGGGAAACTTTTTTTCCGACCATTTTTCCCTCTATAAAAACTCTATAGACTAGAATCATGTGACTCAAATGAACCCGTGTTTTCAGTTGTCTACGATAAATAGATCGTAGAGATCGATAGATTGTCTTTGGAGGGCGCTAGAGAGCCATTTTATTAGCTAGCCACGGCTAATCTGGCGTGTGTGCATCATGTGCTCATGTGTGTTCGTTAACACTGTTCCCACCAAAGAAATATAAATTGAATTACGTTTTCACATTACAAAAATGCTGGATTTGTCTGACTTTACTCGTCTTCACTCGGACAATGTAAAGACCTGGACTTGTTTTCCTTCTTCAGGGCATCGTCGGACCTCAGGGACTGAAAGGAAACCGGGTAAGAACCGAAACCTCTGAAAATACAACCATTGTCTTCAGACGTGAACATGTGACTTTAGCCTGTTGTTTCACAGCAACGACCTTTCATCTACTTCAAACTCACTGTTTGTATTAATTATCTTATTAAGGTTATATAGGTTTTAATACAGGTTTTAATACACTAAATAAAGTCAAAATTAGGAAATCGTAAAAAACCTGTCATACGCACTTTAAATAGGAAATAAAAGAATTGATAAAAATACAATTAAGTCAATTTTGTGTTCACAAAATAAGCCAAACTGTGGCTCTATGTTTAGCATTAGCATTAGCATTAGCATTAGCATTAGCATTGAGAGACTTAAAACAGAATAGAAAGGAGATGGATGATGTGTAGGAGCAGGTTTAAGCGTCCAGGTTCCACGTTCTTCAGTCTGAGGAGCAGGTTTAAGCTCCAGCTCCATCTGAGGAGCAGGTTTAAGCTCCAGCTCCACGTCCTTCAGTCTGAGGAGCAGGTTTAAGCTCCAGCTCCACTTCCTTCAGTCTGAGGAGCAGTTTAAGCTCCAGCTCCACGTTCTTCAGTCTGAGGAGCAGGTTTAAGCTCCAGCTCCACGTTCTTCAGTCTGAGGAGCAGGTTTAAGCTCCAGCTCCACGTCCTTCAGTCTGAGGAGCAGGTTTAAGCTCCAGCTCCACTTCCTCTTCAGTCTGAGGAGCAGGTTTAAGCTCCAGCTCCACGTTCTTCAGTCTGAGGAGCAGGTTTAAGCTCCAGCTCCACGTCCTTCAGTCTGAGGAGCAGGTTTAAGCTCCAGCTCCCACGTTTCTTCAGTCTGAGGAGCAGGTTTAAGCTCCAGCTCCACGTCTCTTTTTCAGTCCTGAGGAGCAGGTTTAAGCTCCAGCTCCACGTTCTTCTGTCTGAGGAGCAGGTTTGAGCTCCAGCTCCACGTTCTTCTGTCTGAGGAGCAGGTTTGAGCTCCAGCTCCACGTTCTTCTGTCTGAGGAGCAGGTTTGAGCTCCAGCTCCACGTCCTTCAGTCTGAGGAGCAGGTTTAAGCTCCAGCTCCACATCCTTCAGTCTGAGGAGCAGGTTTAAGCTCCAGCTCCACGTTCTTCTGTCTGAGGAGCTCAAACGTTGCTGTGAAACAACTAGGCCTTTATAACCGCACATAGAACCATCCATAGTTTGTGTTGGGTTCTCCTCCCTCCTCCGTCTGCTCCTTCTAACCTTCTGATAACTCCATCGTTTCATTCCTCCTTTTCCTCCTGTTTCCAGCACGTCCAAACCCTAAAGCCACAAACCCGGACTCAAACTCTATCCAGGCTCAGATCTGGTCCTGGTTTGATTCTGATCCAAGCTCAGATCCATGGGACTGTTGAGTGTTGGACCCAAACCAAAACGGTTTCACGCTCAGTGATTAAACTCCAACACGTTTTAAGGCGAGACACATCAGGAAAACAGATCTTACACTTCAACCTCTGGAACTGGCCCAAATTACAAACATTCCTGACGTAAACGGGACAAATGGAGTCAAGTTTAATGTTCTTGCTTCATTTTATTGACATATTAGACACAAAAACGCTTTCAGTGTGAATTTAGATCTCGTTCTGGTTTTTGAGTAAATCCGACCGGAAAATGTGCCTCATTTTTTAGTGTTAAAACTTTAATAAATGAGGCTCAGAACCTTGTGTGGTTCTGTCAGACTCTCGTCCAGTTTGGTGTGTGTAGGAGCCACTTTAAGGCCTGATCTTTGTGTAGGAGCCACTTTAAGGCCTGATCTTTGTGTCTCGGAGGGAGGAACATGTCCCAGAGAAGGAAACATCTTCAGGGAAAGACACTTGTGAAAGAGAGAAAAAACGGACCAAAAGAAAACAACACAAATGAGTTTTTCTTCAGTGTCTCGCCTTAAGTCAAACGTGTGATCTTTCATGAAGATCATCTCTGGAGGAAGACCAGACTGTCACACTGAACATGACATCATCACTAAACAGTCCTGTTGAGTGACCGCTGTTCTGTGATTGGCTGACAGAGGCTCATGTGACGGACGTGCTGAAATCAGACCTAGATCCTGTCAGTGTTGCCAACTCCAGATGCTCGTTCAGGTCCAAAGGGTCTGTTTAGGGGTTTAGGTTCTCCTGAAGGTTCACGCTGTCCAGCAGAGATCGTGGTTCTGCTCGTGGTTCTGCTCGTGGCGCTTCTTTCGTCCCGGCCATGACGTTAGATCGTTGCGCTTCTTTCGCCCAGGCCATGACGTTAGATCGTTGCGCTTCTTTCGCCCCGGCCATGACGTTAGATCGTTGCGCTTCTTTCGCCCCGGTCATGACGTTAGATCGTTGCGCTTCTTTCGCCCCGGCCATGACGTTAGATCGTTGCGCTTCTTTCGCCCCGGCCATGACGTTAGATTGTTGCGCTTCTTTCGCCCAGGCCATGACGTTAGACGCTTCTTTCGCCCCGGCCATGACGTTAGATCGTGGCGCTTCTTTCGCCCCGGCCATGACGTTAGATCGTTGCGCTTCTTTCGCCCCGGCCATGACGTTAGATCGTTGCGCTTCTTTCGCCCCGGCCATGACGTTAGATCGTTGCGCTTCTTTCGCCCCGGCCATGACGTTAGATCGTGGCGCTTCTTTCGCCCCGGCCATGACGTTAGATCGTGGCGCTTCTTTCGCCCGGCCATGACGTTAGATCGTGGCGCTTCTTTCGCCCCGGCCATGACGTTAGATCATTGCGCTTCTTTCGCTTTCGCCCGGCCATGACGTTAGATCGTGGCGCTTCTTTCGCCCCGGCCATGACGTTAGATCATGCGCTTCTTCGCCCGGCCATGACGTTAGATTCATAGATCATTGCGTTAGATCATTGCGCTTTCTTCTCTCTCCCGGAGTTGGCAGCTCTGACGCGCCTTGGTTTGACTCTGTTCCTCTGTTTTTCCGCAGGTCTCCTCTCCCCTTTCCCTCCCTCTGCTCGGGCCCGGCCTCTCATTTCCTTGTCTCCTTTCCTTGCCTCCTTGCCTCCTCTCTCCTTGTTAACGTGAGGCGGGCGGCCGGGGGTCGCCCTCGCTCGCCCTCTGTCCCTCTCACAGCCTGCTCTAATCTGTAGTCCTCCTCCTCCACTAAACTCCTTAATCCTCCTTTTCCTTAAACCATTTCTGACCCACACCTCAGCCAGTGCTCCTCCTTACGAGAAAATGTTACAAAAACCTGAATAAGAAACCATTTTATTATTATTACTATTATCAGTGAACAAAATTCTCACACTAGCAACATAAAACATGAATTATAATATAAATGTTGCTAAGAAAATAGTAATAATAATAATGATAATGATAATAATATTGATAATAAGAATAATAATAAGAATAAGCATAAGAATAATATTGATAATGATAATAATAATGATAATAATAATAATAATATTGATAATGATAATAATAATAATAATAATAATAATAATAATAATAATAATATTGATAATGATAATGATAATATAATAACAATAATAATAATAATAATAATAATAATAATATAATAATAATGCTCCCAATGTCAGCCCTCTTTTCTGCCACACGCTCGTTTACAGTTGTTTAAAATCCTTCCTGTTTTACAGCTGTATCAAAGTGTCCCAGTAAAGACCCAGCAATAGTGACAAGAGCTGCAACAATTAATCCTGACGAGTCGACTTTAAAACACTGTCGTTGTGTTTGTCTGATGTTTGTCTGGACTAAACAGACTCTAAAACACACAAAGAGCTTTTAGAACAGAGACAGAGACAAAAGAACAAACTATTTCTAATTTTCATCAATAAAACACTTTATTCATAAATATTCTCTCCAGAAGCTTCAGTCACAGATTTACACCTTTATTTGGGTCAAAATTCATTCAAAAGTCTCAATGTTCAACAGAAAAATAAGACACAAAAAATACTGGTTTATATTTTGGTAAAAAGTGGAGAATGTGACGAAGGGTAAAAACTGTGGAGAACCTCGTGAAGAAAAAAAAAGTTTGATCCAAAGTGGTGGACTTTATGACGCTGCGTCCAATCCGACAAAGGAACAATGTTTAAACATCTCGTGCACTGGCTGAACCTCTCTTTTTATTCTCTGTCTAGAAGCCTTCAGTCACATTCAGGACTTATATTTATGTCTCAAAGTACAATAGAAATAATCGTTTCACTAGTCAACTAATCAAAGAAATAATACTACTAAAATAATCGTTGTCTTGGCTCTCACAAGTTTTATTGTACTTGCAAAAAGACTATTCAAAATAAACAGTTGTTGGTTTGGATTTATTTATTTACTTTCCATTCAGTAGAGAATGTGAAAGAAGGTTTAAAAAGAAAAGGAAAACAGCTTTTTTTCTACAAACATTGTATGAAATCCAACTCGTGCACTGGCTGAACCTCCCCTAACTCTCTCGCACTGACTTCACTAAATCTGCTTTATCATTTATCAAAGTGACACAGAATCTCTCAAAGTGACACTGAATCTCTCAAAGTGACACTGAATCTCATCTCTCAAAAAGACACTGAATTCTCCTGACACTGAATCTGACAACTCAAAACTGAATCTCTCAAAGTGACACTGAATCTCATCTCTCAAAGTGACACTGAATCTCATCTCTCAAAAAGACACTGAATCTCTCAAAAACTGAATCTCTCAAAAAGACACTGAATCTCTCAAAGTGACACTGAATCTCATCTCTCAAAGTGACACTGAATCTCATCTCTCAAAAAGACACTGAATCTCTCAAAAAGACACTGAATCTCTCAAAAAGACACTGAATCTCTCAAAAAGACACTGAATCTCTCAAAGTGACACTGAATCCCTCAAAAAGACACTGAATCTCTCAAAAAGACACTGAATCTCTCAAAGTGACACTGAATCCCTCAAAAAGACACTGAATCTCTCAAAGTGACACTGAATCTCTCAAAAAGACACTGAATTTCTCAAAGTGACACTAAATCTCCCGCTGTTGTCTCTCAAACGTCGCTGCGAGCCGTGCAGCAGCAGAGACGCAGAGGAGGAGGACTAAAGCTGTTGCTGGCTGTTGTTGCAGGGAGAGAGAGGAAAGAAGGGCAACAGGGGGGCCAAAGGGGAGAAGGGAGACCAAGGCGCGCCCGGACTAGACGCCCCATGTCCTTTGGTATGTGTGGGGGAGGGAGGGGCCGCCGAGGCACGGGGAACACCGGAAAAAAACGCAAGATTACAAAGTTATGGTGGAGTTCCTCGTGGCTCAGTGCGGCCGTGACACGACTCGGCAAGCTCTGGTCCAAGTCTGAAGGTCACAAAGACAAAGATCTGGACTCAACAAAGGGATAGTTTACGGTGGGAAAGTTTGGTCAAACTAAAGCAACAGAAATGAAACAGATCTGAGGCCAGAGCTGCGGAGACGCTTTTTTCTTTCAGGAGAGACTGACACGAGCCGGGTTCCTCTGAGGAAGAACCAACGACGGCATATTCATAAGACTAAAGACCCTGAGAGGTTTAGTTTAGACCAGGGGTGCCCAAAGTGGGGAAAAGAGAGAAAAATCATTCTAAAATGTGGATGTTGAACTATTTTTTCCATGCAAATGTAGTAATATGTTATAACAGAATAAAAACATAATAGTAAAAACCAAAGGGCAAAACAAGGATAAATAAAGCTCTATTTTCATATTATTTCCAAGAAAACGGCAAGCAGTCGATTTACAATTTTCACACTTGATTAAGATTAATCTCATCTCCAGAAAATATCCAAACTGTTCCCGTGACGTCACACATTTGCACATCAGTGGGACCATAAAAAGTGTTTGGATCAAACTCCAAACCTGTTAAACAAAATGTACCAATAAAGTAACCTTGAACCTTGAAGCTCTGGGTTGGAGGGCAAATGCTCTACCACTGAGCCACCGCTTATGATTCTGATTTGGTTATTGCACGTTATTAAACACACTATAAACAAAATATATGCCCACATTTTTCTAAGAATTTGTTACAGTGACAATGATTACAGTTAGTATCTCATGGTCCTGGTCTAGAACTGGCCCTCAGAGGCTGGTTCCTGTCAGTCCCGGTTCGGTTGAGTCCGAACTGCCTCATGTTGGAGCTGTGTTTGGGGTCAGAGTGCTCCCCAGGGATGGGCCAGTGTAGTGCCCGCCTGGTGCCCGGTGGTGGTGGGGGGCACCGACCGACGCTGTGGCTGGTGTTTCAGGGGTTCAGAGGATTTAAAGGAGAGAAGGGAGAACCGGGTCTGCCAGGCCTGGATGGGCTCGACGCCCCCTGTGCTGTGGTACGCACTACACCTCCCAGCATGCACCTGCTCACCAGGACCACACCTCCCAGCATGCACCTGCTCACCAGGACCACACCTCCCAACATGCACCTGCTCACCAGGACCACACCTCCCAGCATGCACCTGTTCACCAGGACCACACCTCCCAGCATGCACCTGCTCACCAGGACCACACTCCAACATGCATGCCTCACCAGGACCACACCTCCCAGCATGCACCTGTTCCACCAGGACACACCTCCCAGCATGCACCTGTTCACCAAGGACACACCTCCAGCATGCACTGTTCACCAGGACAACCTCCCAACAATGCACCTGTTCACCAGGGACCAACACCTCCCAACATGCACCTGTTCACAGGACTACACCCCAAATGCACTGTCACCAGACCACCCTCTTGCATGCACCTGCTCACCAGGACTACAACCTCCAACATGCACCTGTTCACCAGGACCACACCTCCAACATGAACTGTTCACCAGGACTACACCTCCCAGCATGCACCTGTTCACACAGGACCACACCTCCCAACATGCACCTGTTCACCAGGACACACTCCCACATGCACCTGTTCACCAGGACCACACCTCCCAACAATGTCAACCTGCTCACAGGACTAACACCCCCAACATGCACCTGTTCACCAGACCACACCTCCAATGCACCTGTTCACCAGGACTACCACCTCCCGAGAGCATGTTCAACAGGCCTCCAGCTGACTTCACCAGCGAACCAACTACCTACACCACGCTGCACCTGTCCAGGACCACACCTCCCACATCGCACCTGTTGTCACACGTGACCACACCTACTCCCAGCATGCACCTGTTACCAGGACCATCACCTCCCAACATGGCACCTGTCAACAGACCACACCTGCCCAAGCCAATGCACCTGTTCACGCAGGCCTACACTTCTCAACATGCCCTGGTTCACCGGACCTACCACACCTCCCAGCATGCACCTGTTCACCAGGACCACACCTCCCAACATGCACCTGTTCACTGTTGTTTGAGATGAACTGTGCCGTTTCCACAATAGGCCCTTTTCACCATAGGTCCGTTCCACCATAGGTCATTTTCACTATAGGTCCTTTTCACGATAGCTCCTTTTCACGATAGGCCCTTTCCACCATAGGTCCTTTTCACCATGGGTCCTTTTCACCATGGGCCTTTTCACCATAGGTTCTTTCCACCATGGGCCTTTTTGGGGCCTGTCTAGTTCCAGATCTTCACTTCTCGTTCCGTTTGTACTTTGAATTTGCCGAGTCTCAAATAAAAGCTGTGACAGAGCGAGTTTCAGATGAGAATTATTTTTATAGTTTATTTGTTCAACTAGTTAAGGTTAGGAACAGGTCATGGTCATAGTTAAAGGGTTAGGAACAGGTCATGGTCATAGTTAAAGGGTTAGGAACAGGTCATGGTCATAGTTAAGGTTAGGAACAGGTCATGGTCATAGTTAAAGGTTATGGTTAAAGTGTTAGGAAGATGCCAGTTTGTTAGGCCTGGGACCTCAGGAGCGCTCTAGAGTCCCAATACTACAGTAATTGTCTTTTTGTGAATCGCTCAGATTAGCCTGAGGGTTAAAAAGTACTAGGAGGATTTAGTTTAGGACTTGATTATGTAGACACATTCTGCCATGAACAAAACCATCTCAAAAGTGCTCTAAAAACCATTTAGACCCTGACCAGGGTCCAGGCTCAGAGCTAGTCCACTGCCCCTGACAGGTTTAACCCAGAGACACTGAAGCACGGTCAGTGGTGGAGGAGCTTTTGTTACTTGAATTAAAGTAAAAGTAGCACCTAAAAAATACGTAGTGTTCTTTGTCACTCTTCTGTGCACTTTCTCACTCTTCTCTCTCCTCTGTATTCTTTCTCACTCGTCTCACTCTTCTTTCTCACTCTTCTCACTCCTCTGTGTTCTTTCTCACTCTTCTTTCTCACTCCTCTGTGCTCTTTCTCACTCCTCTGTGCTCTTTCTCACTCCTCTCAGCTCTCCTGTGCACTTTCTCACTCTTCTCTCTCCTCTGTATTCTTTTCTCAGTCGTCTCAACTCTCTTTCTCCACTCGTCTCACTCCTTGTGTTCTTTTTCTCACTTCGTGCTCACTCTTTTTCTCACTCGTCTCACTTCCTTCTTTCACTCGTCTCACTCTTTTCTTCTTCACTCTTTCTGTGTTCTTTCATACCACTCGTCTCACTCTTCTTCTCTCACTCGTCTCAACTATTCCTTTCTCACTCGTGCTCACTCTTTCTTCTCACTCTTCTCACCTCCCTCTGATGTTTGCTTTTCTTCACGTCGTCTCACTCTTCTTTTCTTTCTCCTCTTCTCACTCCCGCTGTGTTCTTATCTCACTCGTCTCACTCTTCTTTCTCACTCGTCTCACTCTTCTTTCTTCTCACCCTTCTGTGTTTCTTCTCAGACCTCGTCTCACTCCTGTCTTTTTCTCACTTCGTCTCACTCTTCTTTCTCACTCTTCTCGACCTCTTGTGTTCTTTCTCACTGTGTCACTCTTTGCTTTCTCATCGTGCTCAACTCTTGCTTTCTCCACTCTCTCACTCCTCTGTGCCTTTCTCACTCGTCTCACTCTTCTTTCCTCACTCTTCTCAACTCTTTCTTTCTCCTCGTCTCACTCTTACTTTACTCACTCTTCTCACTCCTTCTGTGTTTCTTTCTCTAGTCGTCTCACTCTTCTTTCTCACTCCTCACTTTCTTTCTCATCTTCTGTGTTCTTTCTCACCTTGTCTCACGTCTTCTTTCTCAACTCGTCTCACTCTCTTTCTCCACTCGTCTCACTCTTCTTTCTCACTGCTTATCTGTGCTCTCTTTCTCACTCGTCTCACTCTCTTTCTCACTTTCTCACTGCGTCCTCACTCTTCTTTCTCACTCCTCTGGCTGTTTCTTAATTCAGGGATGACGACGGTTGTTTACCTGACGTGGACCGGGGTAAGGGGCGCTGTGTTTGAGATCCACAAGAGTAAGGTGATTGATCCCAGTGAAGCTCGTTAGCCGCCCCTGCTGGAGCCCGCTCTAACCCCGCTCTGCTCCTTTCTTTGCAGTGACCTTAACTCACGGCGTGGCTTGTGTGGATCGTGTAGCATAGGATATTTATTTTTGTACCTATTTTCAAATATCCACCAAGTGTATTCAAAGACGTGAAGCTTAAAGTATACTGGCAGATTGTGTACAGAAGTTTATTTTAATATTTACTAAATGTATTTGAGTTATATTCTTTTGCAGCTATTTGTGCATGACCATTTGTGCAGAAAACATTATTAACTTATTTTACTGGAGTTTATGGACGCATGCTGCACGTGCCACGTGGGGCTGGAACGTCTGGAAAGTTCTGGTAACTTGGGATCCTTCTCAAAGTGGATCAGCAATTCTCGTATTCTCAAACTAGGAGTTTAAACGTCCACTCTAGAGTTTGATTGACGGTTTAGAGCGGGCTAAATCTCCCCCGTTTACCCGACGTTTAGTAAAGACGAGGCCTCCCTTCTGGCGGCCGCAGTAGCGTCGCGGACGGAAGACTGGAAGGTACGGATCTAAGTGGAAGGACAACTTGCAGTGGCCAGCCAATTACTAAAGCCAGATATTTGGATAAACGAAATATTGAGAGTTGAACAATTTGGACGTAATAATGATATTTGAACATCATAATTTATGATCTCGACTTATGATTCAACCGGACGAAACGTTAAATAAATGTGTGTGTTTTTAAGAAATGAAGACAACAAAAACAACATCATATTCTGAAGGGAAAGTGTACGCGCTATTAAAGGGAGTGAGGCGTGAGGGAGGGGGATGAGAGGGGAAGGACAATGACAAGCATAATTGTCTTGGTTTCAGCCGGGCAGACTGTCGCATTCCAGAGACGCCGCCCGGGACTTTCAAAAACAAACTTTGTGAGATGTGACCGGCGGAGCGTCCGCGTGGAAGCGTGCGCTTCTACGTGGCGTGTTGTTGAGTCTTGAACCATGTTGCTGAGTTTCACTGGTCAGTTTTCCCGCCGTAGTGTACGAACCTCTCGGGTCGCGCCTTTAGGTTACGTTTTGTGTGTACATAGAGAGTTGCCGCCATAAAGCCCCCAAACCCACCAAATAAGCCCCAAGCCCCACAAAGCCCCACCCAAGCCCAAAGCCCAAAAGCCCAACCAAAAGCCCCAACGCCAAAGCCAGCCCCAAAGCTCCCCAAACCCCCAAAAGCCCCCAAAGCGCCAAACCCCCAAACCCCCAAACCCCCAAAAGCCCAAACGCCCAAACCTCACAAACCCCAAACACTGCCCCCCAAATCCCCAAAATGCCCCAAAGCCCCAAAAGCCCGAACCCCATAGAAAGCCCCAAACCGCCCAAAAGCCCCCAACCCCAAAAGAGCCCCAAACCCCCAAAAGCCCCCAAACCCCCACGTTTGTCCCGGTTTATGCTTCATACTGTGTCTGTGTTCTGAATCTGAACGTTGATTGTCGACAGATTGCAGAGCTTTAAGCCACAGATGAACATAATAATAATAATACTAATAATAATACTAATAATCATAGTTTAAATCGGTCGTGTTAGTTTGCGTTCTGGGAAACACAAACCACTTCGGATGTGGTGCGGCGCTGATGTGTCCACTTTGAAAACAGGCCCGTTTCAGATTTCCAGGTTTGAAGTTTTAATGTTTTTATTTTTATTCTGAGAACATGTTTAGTTCTACAGCGACCTCTAGTGTCTGTTCTGTGTAAAAACTGCTTTGCCTTGTGAAGGGAACAAACTGAATGGACTTTTGCTGCTCATTTTCAGACGACTCTGGAGTCAGTCTAAGATCTCAGGTTCTGGTTCTCGCCGTGTTCGAGCTACTTTCAAGTAAAGACGCACGGGACATTCAGCATAATAAACCCATTGACCAGATTAGGGAGGTTTAAAAAGGTCACGACCTGAGGACCTGTTGTTTGTTGTTGTGGTGGAACTTGGTAAAGTCTGGATTCCTTTATCTTCCTCTAACTCCAGAGTCGTCGTGTCGTGGAGAAACCAAACAGAACCTCTTACTTTCATTTGTGTTTCTCCAAATGTTGTAATGTTATAAATGATTTCTTGTCCAATTCACCTGAGATCTGGACACCTGAAAGGCTTTTCCAACACATGAACTGGAGAAATAATGGCAGCTTTTTATCTAATGCCTTAAAGCTGATGAGATCAGCTTTTGATTTGACATTTTGTTTATCGATTAATTCTACATTTCCCAGATAATTACTGCTTTACTTCCGTGTGTTTCCCCTGCGGCGCTGCGTCCCGCGGGGCTGCGGCCGCGCTGCGGCCTGCGGCGCTGCGCCCCGCGGGGCTGTGGCCCGCGGCGCTGCGGGGCTGCGGCCCGCGGGGCTGTGGCCTTCGTTAGCATCAGAGCCTCTTTGTACTGGAAATCCTCTTTGTTAAATAAAAGTGTCAACAGAAAGTTTGTATTTAATATTAGCAATTTATATTGAGAATTATGAACATACAACACAAAGTTTTATGTAAATTTTAAGCTAATAGTTAGCAGCTGCGGCGGCTAGCGTTCTGATGCATTCACGGCATTTCACTTTCTGTCGACGCTTGGACAGTTTAACTAAAGGTACAAAGAGGCCACGACGTTTAAGATAAAAACGTTACGCTACCTGACGCTAACCACAAGCTAACATGCTAACGCTGTGTTCCAGGCAACTCTGAGATCGGTTCTTTCCCACTTTCAAACTTCAGATCATTTCAGTTAAATGTAAACAACATGGCTAATGCTAAAGCTTAGGCTAAATTATAATACATATATTTTATGTTATAACACATGTTTTATACCATGTTGTAATACAGAATATGGCCAAATTTGAAGTGGTGGTATTTTTGTCCTTGTAGAACAAATGAAAAAACATATTCAAATTACATTTATTTTAGCCCACCAGATATTGTCCAAATAAGACAACAGTTCATCTCCGTTTTAACCTCGGAGGAAAAGGGCAGTGAGCCGTTAGCAGGCTAGTCACCGTTAGCAAGCGAGTCAGACCTGTTAGCAGACTAGTTACGCGGGATGTTAGCAAGACTAGGTTACCGTTGCAGGGCTAGTTACCGTGTAGCCGGCTGTTTTACGTTAGCAGACTAGTTACCGTTAGCAGAATAGTTACCCGTTAGCAGGCTAGTTACCGCTAAGCAGGCTAGCTAACCGTTAGCAGAGCTATTCCGTTAGCAGGCTAGTTTACCGGTTAGCGAGGCTAGTTACCGTTGGAGGTATCGGAGTAGTTACCGTAAGCAGCTAGCTACCGTTAGCAGACTAGTTACCATTAGCAGGCTAGTTACCGTTAGGAGGCTAGTTACGCTCGTAAGGAGGCTAGTTACTAAGCAGGCTAGCTACCGTTAGCAGACTAGTTACCACATAGCAGGCTAGTTACCGTTAGCAGGCTAGTTACCTGTTGCAGTACTGTTCGGCTGTTCGTTAGCTAGGTGATTTTAAACTCATTGTGGTGAATAAATAGAAAAGTGAGGAATTCATTTAGACTCTGCAGTTTAATATGAACTAGCTTTTTAATTCTCAGCTCATGGCGCCCCTCCTAGGCGCCCTCCTCAGGCGCCCCCTCCTCAGGCGCCCCTCTAGGCTGTCGGCGCCCCCTCAGGCGCCCCCTCCTCAGGCGCCCCCTCCTCAGGCCCTGCGCCCCCCTCAGGCGCCCCCTCTCTCAGGCGCCCCCCAGGCGCCCTCCTCAGGCGCCCCCTCCTCAGACGCCCCCTCCTCAGGCGCCCCCCTCAGGTGCCCCCACTCAGACGCCCCCTCCTCAGACGTCCCTCCTCAGACGCCCCCCCTCAGTGCCCCCCCCTCAGTGCGCCCCTCACTCAGGCGCCCACCCTCAGGCGCCCACCGCTCAGGCGCCCCCCTCAGCGCTCCCCTCCTCAGACGCCCCTCTCAGACGCCCCACCTCAGACGCCCCGCCCTCAGGCGCCCCCCTCAGCGCCCCCCTACAGACGCCCCACCTTCAGACGCCCCAGCCCTCAGACGCCCCACCTCAGACGCGCCCCCCCTCAGGCGCCCCGTCAGACCGCCCCGGCCCTCAGGCGCCCCCCTCTCAGGCGCCCCCTCAGACGCCCCCCCTCAGGGCCCCTCCTCAGGCGCCCCCTCAGACGCCCCCCCTCAGGCGCCCCCTCAAGGCGCCCCCCTTCAGACGCCCCCCTCAGGGCCCCCCCATCAGGCGCCAACCCCCTCAGATGCCCCCTCAGACGCCCCCCTCAGCGCCCCCCCATCAGGCGCCCCCCTCAGATGCCCCCCCTCAGACGCCCCCCCTCAGGCGCCCCCCTCAGGCGCAACAGAAGCCCCTCGACCTCTCCCTGGTGGAAATAGGAATCACCAGTTCGAGCGTCATTCCAAGTCTTCTTCACGTGGGAATGATCCTGGTTTACAGTTGTCTGGAACATTAAAGCCTGGAGAACCTGAACCTGATGTTGGACCGAGGACTAAACCAGACGAGACCTGCTCTGTGGACTTACTCTGGACTCTCTCCAGACCCCGAAAGTCCTAGTCCAGTCTTGGTTTTGTGCTTGGTCTCACCGCGGCTCTGGAGGTCGTGGCAGATGTTGTTGTTGTTTGTTGAGTGTTGTTTGCTGCACTGTTACTGACCTGTATTAACAGATTCATGTTATAATATTGTCATTACAATGTCATAAAGGAGTTAATAAGTGTCTGAGTGTGCTGTTTTATTAAACCAAACCTGATCGCTCTCTGTGAGTCCTGTATTTGTACTTCTTTAAGTATTTCTCACGTTGCGTAATTGTCTTGCTGTGAAACGTGTTCGTCTTCATCACGTGCTGCGTTCACGTCATCGCTTTCAGAAAGTTTCCACAAGAAAACGGTCAATCTCAACAAATAAGTTCCTTTCATGGGTTTCAGAATGAAGAGAAAAAATTGGGACTGTTGCCATGGCAATTGAAAACGAAATATTATATGTTTTAAATCATAGGCCCGAAAGTCTCATCCAGGCAGGCGCTGTTCTGGTCTGACGCTGAAACGCTCAAAATGCAGCGTCAGACGGAAGATATGTAGCCGCTAACATGCTAACGCGCTGGACGCGCTCTAACGCGCTGCTCGCACCGCTAACACGCTAACGCACTACACAAGCCGCTGACGTGCTGGACGCGCTCTAATGCGCTGCACGCGCCACTAACACGCTGGACGAGCCGCTAACATGCTAACGCGCTGCACGCACTGCTAACGCGCTGGACGAGTCGCTAACACGCTAACGCATTGGACGAGCCGCTAATGCGCTGGACGCGCTCTAGCGCACTGCACGCGCCGCTAACACGCTGACGCGCTGGACAAGCCACCGACGCGCTGGACGCACTCTAACGCGCCGCTAACGCACTGCACAAGCCGCTAACGCACTGCACAAGCCGCTAACGCACTGCACAAGCCGCTAACGCACTGCACAAGCCGCTAACGCACTGCACAAGCCGCTAACGCACTGCACAAGCCGCTAACACGCTGAACTCGTGGTTCTTAATTTACATGAAGAGGAATCCCACTCCAGCAGAAGTAAAAGTGGGCGGAGCAGAATAAGGTGAATTCAGCCAATAGAAATCAAGGCTACAACATTGTATCATTCTCACTCCAGCTTGATCACTCTGAATGTCATTTATAATCTAAAGGTTCAAACAGATACTTGATGCTGATTGGTCGAAGTATCAGTATGTGCCACGACGTGAGTCGCCATGTTTTATTGATGTATTTATATTTTGATATATTATTTAAAAAGTCCAAAAACCAAACCTCAAAGATGTACGTATTTATGTCGTGGGCGTGTATTTGTGTTTGTCTCCGCCCAAATCACAATGCTTCACTGTGATTGGTTCAGGCCCGTCACAACAACGGTGGGAGTGGTTTCCTCTGTTCCTAACTACTGTTTCCTCTGCTCCCTTCCTTTCCCCTCCCTCCCCTCCCTCCCTCCCCTCCCTCCCCTCCCTCCTTTCCCACCTCCTCCCGTCCCCGCCCGTCCCCTCCCTCCCCTCCCCTCCCTCCCACCTCCCTCCCCCTTCCTCCCTCCCCTCCCTCCCTTTCCCCTCCCCCCGTCCCGTCTCTCCGCCTCCTCAGGGCCAGCACCCGTTCCAGCTGGCCCGGAAGTAGCCGTTGCGTGTCCGTTGCGTGCCTCTTCCTGGGATTGAAGGTCTGCGACTGAAGGTTTCGATCCCCGCCTGGACCCGGGACTCTGCTGCCTCTTTGGGCCTTGGGCGGGCGGCAGCGTTTGGGAAAATGGGACTGATTCCTGTCCGTTCCTTCTCCTCGTGTTTGGTCCGAACCGCATGGGTTCCTTTGAGTCAGTAAAAACACTTTAGTTACTTTCAGATGTAAGTATTGTGCGGTCTTAGACGGCGAGCGTTTGTATAGCAGTTCTGTAAATACATTAGAGGAGATTTTGTACAGATGATCTTTGATTTAGACTTTCCTGTCGTTTGAATTCATGGAACACGTTTTAAACATTTGTTTCTTAGGATTTTGAAATAGTTGAAATGTAAATAACCGCGATGTGACACGTTTTGAGCTGAACGTTAGCATTTGTGCTAGCGTGAGGCTAATTGCGCGAGGCATTTAAAGTCTCTTTCTGAACAGCAGATTTTGAACCGTTTCGCCGGTTTTACGTGAACGCTCCACAGAGATCGGGATTGTCGCGTACTTCAGAATAAACCGAGGGAGAGTGAAAGAGCCACAGAGTCGATCGTCCACTTCCTGCGCCGTCGCATTTCTCTCCTCAAAAGTCACGACGCTGCCAAAAAGCTGACAATGAAAAGTGTTCCGCTCTTCATCCGCAGCAGCCGACATTTGTGGACATTCGCATGGAAACGTCCTCGTCACATTCGCTCTGCGCTCGGACAAACCTCAGAGCATTCAACAGCTCGCACTGCGGAGCGCCTCCTGTCCACCGGAGGGCGCAGCAGCTTCGCGTTTACTCCAGTCTTTCGATGTTTTAATTCTGCGGCTCTTTTGCTTCTTCAAAGACGGTGGGTTTAGCCAACGTTCGATCCCGATCTCTGTTTGAAAGTCAGAAGTTCAGAGACGTTTCAGTCAGAAACGTTTGTGTTTTCAACAGTTGAAGTTTCTTTCATGTTCGAACCACGTTTGACTTTCTTTCAGTTTCTCTGTGATAGAAACTTGTGCCAGTTTTGTGTCGTACACGTTTCAACATGTGTCCAGTTTAAAGCTCCTATTCTCTGACTTTGTCTGCTGTAATGTTACGCAGTGGGGCTTTAACCACGTACTTCATGCATTTTCGAACTAAAAAATTCCATATTTCCAGTTTCAAGGCGAGACGCGACAGGCAAAACGTTCCCATGGAAACTGTAATCAGGTCCGATCAGCACCAAAAGGGCTTTCATTTCATTGAATTTGATCAACTTTGTCCAAATGCATGTTCCTCCCACCGAGACACAAAGACCGGGCCTTAAAGTGGCTCCTACACAGAGATCGGGCCTTAAAGTGGCTCCTACACAAAGATCGGGCCTTAAAGTGGCTCCTACACAAAGATCGGGCCTTAAAGTGGCTCCTACACAAAGATCGGGCCTTAAAGTGGCTCCTTAACACACACCAACTGTCAAGAGTCTGACAGAACTCACAAGGTTGTGCCCTCATTTATCACACGCTGAAGTCTGAGAAATAAGGCCAGTTATTCAGTCAGATCCAGTTCAAGTCTCAAAACTGAATCAGAAATTCCCAAAATCCTCTGTAAATGTTTGTGTCTAAAATGTGGACAAAATGAAGACGTACTGAACGGGCTTTTGTCCGTTTGTCACTTTGAGGCCCCGTCTTTGGGCCGTTTTGGGGCCGTTTTGGCCGTTTTCACACAGAAAATGATATTTCTGTAAGAGAAAACACTTACGAAAATAAACTTTCTGTGACGGAATCGACAGGAGAAGAATTCGTTTTGGCCCGAAACTGTAAAACTAAATATATAACGTGAGATTGAGGCAGATTGAGGAGCTTTAAACGGTGGACAGCAAGGTGGCGCTGTGCAGACGGTTTCCTCAGAAAGCTGGAGTTGTTGAGCGTGTGACGTCGTTTTTCGAGGGACGCGTTTGTCCAAACTTTTCCCTTGACTCTTGTGTTCTGTTTTTAGACAGAATCATTCCCGCTCACTCACTTTGATTTCTCCGTCACATTTCATTTGATTTACAGTTCTTTTTCCCAGTCACACAGCGATTGTAACTTCTGTGCTCTGGTTTGTTGCGGACAAACTGCAAGTCCAGAGTTTGACTGTTTGGGAGGAACAAATATTTACTGCTGGAGTTTATATTTTCAGATTAAAAAAAATGATCATAAAATTGTGAGTAAATGAATAAAAAAACTGTCCTTCAAAACTCTCTCGGAGGCACGAGTGGACACCCGCTGCGTCAAATACACGGTTGTCCTCTGGGGGCCGCTGCTGTGACCACGGGACGTGTCCTCTGGGCGGCCTTGTAGTACGACGGTGCCTTGGGGGCTCTGTGTGAGTTACCCGGGGTAGTCCTCTTTGCGGCGCCTATGCTAGACCGGAGTGTCCTCTGGGGCGCGCTGCTGCGTCGGTATTACCACTGGGTGTCCTCTGGGGGGCGCTCTGCTGTTTATGCACAAACCCTTTGATTGTGACGTGGTGATTTTTATTCTTGTTTGAGAATGTATTATTTTAGAAAAAAGATTTTGTGTTTTGTTTGTGATTGTTTTTCTGCAGCTACAGAAACGGCATGTAAAGCCACAAAACTCTGGACATTTCGGTTAGACCGGCTAAACCTGGTTTAGACATGTCTTGTCCTGTTTAGCCTGTTTAACCTGGTTTAGTCTGGTTTAAACCTGGTCATATCCTGGCTGTCTGTTGAGTCCTGTTATTGACATGTTATTGCCTGGTTGATCTGGTTTAATCTGTTTTTAAGCTGGTTTAGACCTGTATCAGTCCTGGTTCAACCTCGTTTAGTCCTGACATTTAAAAGAAAGTTCCGGCGGATTGTGCTTTAAGGTGCTTAATTTAAACATCTGATCTGTTTGAACAAAGGCATTTTGCTGACATTGTGGGAAAAGTAAAGAAGCTTTTTCTGTTATATTTTTTTGATTCAGAGTACTTGAAGGGATTTGGAACGATTCAGTTTAATTTGAAGACGTTTCATTTTTGATTTGAGACGTCGTTCATTTTGAATTTGAGACGTTTCGATTTTATTTGAGACGTTTCATTTTGATTTGAGACGTTTCATTTTATTTGAGAGTTTCAGTTTAATTCATGAGACGCTTTTAATTATTGATTTGAAGACGCTTAATTTTTTTGAGAACGTTTCGTTCATTTGAGACGTATTCAGTTTAATTGAGACGTTCATTTTGATTTAGAGTTCATTTGTTTGACGGTTTAATTTTGATTGAGACGTTGCATTTTTATTTGAGACGTATTCATTTTATTTGACGTTTCATTGATTTTCGAGAGTTTCAGTTTAATTTGAGCGTTATTTAATGTTAATTTGAGACGTTTAATTTTGATTTGAGGACGTCTCATTTGAATTGGAGACGTTTCAGTTTTAAATTTTGAGACGTTTCATTTTGATTTGAACCGTTCTCATTTGTATTTGAGGACGTTTCAATTTGATTAGAGTTTCAGCTTTGAATTGAGTTTTCCATTTGATTTGAGACGTTTCATATTGATTTTGAGACGTTTTCATGCTTTTTTAATTCTGAGCGTATTCCATTTTGATTTGGCAGCGGATTCGATTTTGATTTGCAGATCGTCATTCGTTCTGCATTTGAGCGAGTTTCAAGTTTGGATTTGAGAACGTTTCATTTTATTTGAGACGTTTCATTTGATTTGAGACGTTCGAGTAGATTTGAGACGTTCGCTTGATTTAGAGACGATGTTCAGTTTTGATTTGAGACGTTTCATTTTGATTTGAGACGTTCAAATTTGATTGCAGGACGTATCATTTTGATTTGAGACGTTTTCAGTTTAATTTGAGCGTTCATTTTGATTTGAGCGTGTTTCATTTTAGATTTTCGAGAGTTATTACATTTTATTGAGAGTTTCAGTTGATTGAGACGTTCAGTGAATTTGAGAGTTTCATTTTTTGATTTATTTGGAGACGTTTCATTTATATTGGACGGTTTCATTCTTTGATTTTAGAACGTTTATTTATTTGATTAGCGTTTTCATTTTGAAATTGTGAGACGTTTCAGTTTATTTAGATCGTTTCATGATTTGAGACGTTCTTTTGATTTAGAGTTTCATTTTGATTGAACGTGCATTTGATTTGAACGTTTCAGTTTGATTTGAGACGTTTCAGTTTTATTTGAGACGTTCATTTTTTGATTTGAACCGTTCAGTTTGATTTGAGACGTTTTCATTTGATTTGAACGTTTCAGTCTGATTGAACGCTTTCAGTTAATTTGACATTATTACGGCCTCTATCCGTTTCTGAATCACGTCTTTGTGTTTCGATCGGTCGAAATGAGGATTGTACCTGTCGTTGGATTCTGACCGAAGTGTAAAGTTTCTTTTTATTAATCTACAGAAGGCAGCTGTCGCAGAACCCCAATCTCCAACTGTTTTACTATTACTTATTATTATTATTATTAATTATTTTATTATATTATATTATATTATTATCATATTAGTACTTGACTGAAATTGTTACCTGATTCTCAAAAAGAACATTTTGAACTGACTTTTCGTGTTTTCCCAAACACCCGAGCATGAGCCGGACCTCCTCTCTCTCTCCGCCTACTCAACTCGCGCTCCTCTCTCTCACGCCCCCCTTCTCTCTCCTCTTTCCTCCTCGCTCCCCCCCTCTCCCGCTCCTCCGTTCTTCTCTTTCCTCCTCTCTCTCCCCTCCTCGCTCCTTCCTTCCCTACGCCCCCTCCTCCTCTCTCTTCTCCCGCTCCTCCCCCTCTCTCGCTCCTCCCCTCTCTCTCTTCCTCCCTCTTCTCTCTTCCTCCTCTCTCTCTTTGCCCTTTCGGCTCCTCCCCCTCTCCTCGCTTCTCGCCTCTCCTGCACAGCCCCTCTCTCTTCTTCCTTCCGCTCCCTCCCTCTCCTGCTCTCCTCCTCCTTCCTCGCCTCTTCTCCCTCTCCTCCGCTCGCTCCTCTCTCTCTTCCCCGCTCCTCCTCTCTTTCTCTCCTCCTCGCTCTCCCCCCCTCTCTCTTCCTTCTCGCTTCCTCCCCTCACCTCGCTCCTCCTCCCTTCTCTCTCCTCCTCTCTTCTCTCTTCCTCCTCTCCCTCCTCTCTCTCTTTCCCCTCGCTCTTCCCCTTCCTCGCCCTCCCCTCTTCCTCGCTCCTCCTCCCCTCTCTTCCTCCTCTCTCTTTCCTATTCCCTCCTCTCTTCCTCCTCCTCGCTCCTCCCCCTCCTCTCTCTCTTCCTCCTCTCCCAGTCTCCGCACTTCCTCACGCCCCTCCTTCTCTCTCTTCCTTCTCGATCCTCCCCCTCTCCTCGATCCTCTCCTCTCTCTCTCCTCCTTCTCTTCTCCTCTCGCTCCTCCCCCTCTCCTCGCTCCTCCTCCTCTCTCTCTTCCTCCTCTCTCTCTTCTCTCTCGCTCCTCCTCTCTCTCCTCTCAGTTCGCCTTCTGCTTCTGGACGGACTGACACAGGAATCTTCACGTTTCTTTGTCTTTTGCGTTTCCTCGGCTCTGATTCTTCTTCTCTCCACTCTATCTTCTTGGATGTTGCTTCATGTCCAGCCCTGACCGTGTGTGCCTCAGACAACAAGCTTCGACAGGGGACTTGAAACCGGAAAAAGACACATATTGACCTTCTGGACTTTGTGTCATGCGAGAACGGACGATTTAAGTGACTTTAAACCGTTGTAGAACGTCCATCGCCGTTTAGACCCGTTTAGTTCTGGTTTAGGCCTGGTTTAGGCCTGGTTTAGGCAATGGTTAAGACCCGTTTTAGTCCCGGTTCAGGCCCGGTTTTAGAGCCGGTTTAGTCCTGGTTTAGGCCTGGTTTAGACCTGTGTTTTAGACCCGGTTTAGTCACGGTTCAGGCCCAATTTAGACTGTTTATCCTGGTTTTAACCATGTTTAGTCCTGGTTTAGTTTCTGGTTTCGTTCTGGTTAGTTCTAGATGTAGTTATGGTTATTTGGAGTCGGTGTATTCTGGTGTAGTTCTGGTTAAGTTCTGGTTTAGATTCTGGTTCCTTTCTGGTTCAGTTTCTGGTTTAGTTCTGGTTTCCCGTTCTGGTTCAGTTCTGGTTTAGTTCTGTCAGTTCAGGTTCTGGTTTAGTTCTGGTTCAGTTCAGGTTTAGTTCTGGTTCCGTGTCTGGTTCAGTTCTGGTTCCGTTCTGGTTCCAGTTCTGGTTTAGTTCTGCGTTCAGGTCCTGCAGAGTCCGGAACGATGGGAAATGGTTCGATCAAAGCCACAAGAACTGAAGTCTACAACAGTCAAGATCTGAGGTTCAGAACTAAACCAAATTGATGCTGCGTGGTTTAAACCAGGACTAAACCAGGACTAAAACCAGGACTAAACCAGGACTCTTTCAGGATATGCGGGATGCAGGAGCTGGAGATGGAGCTGCGCCAGAAGAACCAGGACTTCAGGACTCGTCTGGACCTGCTCCAAAAAAAGAACTGGACTCAAAGACCTCCAAGATCCACAAGCTGCAGGATGCACTGGCGGCCAGGTACGGCTGGACTTGGGTATAAACCCGGTCTAAACCAAGGTCTAAAACGCCGGTCTCTGTCGCACAGGACTCGTTGACAAAGTGCTTGTCTTCAGTGCTCCTAAATCGGCGCTCAGCCGAGTTTCCAGCAAGGTGGCGCTGGAGGTTCAACAAAGGCTCAGGGCCAAAGACGGAGTTTCTGCTGAGCCCACGTTCTGAGGACCAGGTTCCAGTCCCAGGTCCCAGGAGACTGACCGGAGCCACGAGCAAAGACTCAAAGTGCAGTTTGGACCTCTGACCTCGGTTGTCGTAAACCCGACCTGGATCAGACCGGAAATCAGATCGGGTTCTAGACCGGGTTATAGACCGGGTTTAGAGAGAGAGAGAGAGGGAGACTCTTGCACTTTCAAAATGAGGTTCAGAAACATTGAGCATCAAAACCAAAGAACCGTGCATCTGCTTTTGATCTGAGGCTCTGACGGTGGGCCAGGAGCAGGACCAGAGGAGGCCCAGAGCAGGACCAGGGAGGCCCCAGAGCACGGCAGACCAGAGGAGCCCAAGCAGGACAGGGAAGGCCAGCAGGACAGAGGAAGGCCAGAAGCAGACCAGAGCGAGGCCAGGCAGACCAGCGGAGGCCCAGAGCAGACCAGGAGGAGGCCCAAGCAACCAGGAGAGGGCCAGACAGGCCAGAGGCAGGCCCAGAGCAGGACCGAGGAAGGCCAGACAGACCAGAGGAGGCCCAGAGGAGACAGAGGAGGCCCCCAGGAGGCAGGACGAGGGGAGGCCCAGAGAGCCCAGAGCAGGGGACAGAGGAGGCCCAGAGCAGACAGAGGGGCCAGAGGGAGACCAGAAGCAGACCAGGAGGCCCAGAGGAGGACCAGAGCAGTACCAGAGCAGGCCAGAGCAGGACCAGAGGAGGCCAGCCAGCAGGACCAAGGAGGCCCAGAGGGGCCCAGCAGCAGCAGGGACCAGAGGAGAGCCCAGAGAGGCCCAGAGCAGGGAGCAGGAACAGAGGAGGCCCAGGAGAGACCAGAGGAGCCCAGAGGAGGGGCCAGAGCAGGACCAGGGACCCAGGGAGGCCCAGAGGACGACCCAGAGAGGCCCACGAGACAGGACCACGAGGAGGCGCCGAGGAGGACCGAGGAGGACCCAAGGACCAGAGGAGGACACATGGAGAGAGGACCAGAGTGGAGGACCAGAGGAGGACAGATGGGGGCCAGAGCAGGACCAGAGGAGACCAGAGTGTAGACCAGAGGAGGCCCAGAGGGCCCAGAGGAGGCCCAGAGGAGGACCAGAGGAGCCCAGAGGAGGACCAGAGGAGGCCGCAGAGGCAGGACCAGAGGAGGAACCAGAGGGAGGACCAGAGGAGGCCCAGAGGAGGACCAGAGGGACCAGAGCAGGACCAGAGGAGGACCAGAAGCAGCGACCAGAGAGGCCCAGAGGAGCCCAAGGAGACAGAGGAGACCAGAGGAGGACCACAGAGCAGGACCAGAGGAGGCCCAGAGGAGCCAGAGAGACCAAGAGGGATGGACCAGAGAAGGACCCGCAGAGAGGCCAGAGGAGGACCAGAGAGGCCCGAAGGGAGGCCCAGACGCAGACAAGGAGGACCAGAGCAGGACCAAGGAGGCCCAGAGGAGGACCAGAGGAGGCCCAGAGGACAGAGGAGACCAGGGAGACCAGCAGGACCAGAGGAGGCCAGACAGGACCAGAGGAGGCCCAGAGGGGACCAGAGGAGACAGAGGAGACAGAGGAGGACCAGAGAGGACCAGAGCCGAACCAGAGGAGGCCAGAGCAGGACCAGAGAGGACCAGAGGAGGCCCACGAGGTAGACCAGAGGAGCCCAGAGCAGCACCAAGGAGGCCAGGAGGAGCGACCAGAGAGAGACTTCGTAGATCTCTGGCGCTACTGTTGGTTCCTCTGGGTGCTCCTGTTAGATGTTGATAGGCCTCTTGGTTGTCCTGTAGGACCTGTAGGACCTCAGGGGTGCTCCTGGGGACCTTAGTGCTCAGGGTGCTCTCTAGACCTGCGGTGCTCCTGTGGACTGTAGGTGCTCGGGGCTCCTCTAGACCTCTGGGTGCTTCCTAGTAGACCTGTAGGTGACCTCTGGCCTCCTGTAGACTTTAG
This sequence comes from Chaenogobius annularis, assembly GCA_015082035.1. Lineage (NCBI taxonomy): Eukaryota > Metazoa > Chordata > Actinopteri > Gobiiformes > Gobiidae > Chaenogobius > Chaenogobius annularis. The sequence goes on along the minus strand of BJKM01000124.1, from coordinate 1,259,236 downwards.
GTGGCTTTGGGTGCTCCTGTTTAGGACCTGGAGTGCTCGGGTGCTCCTGTAGGTCCTGTAGCCTTCTCATCTCTCTCTGTATAGAATCGTCTGATGATGCTCGGAGGCTTGCTGCAGATGACTTCCTGAAAGAGCTGAGCTGAAGGTTCTGCAAGAGATCAGTGACTGTATGTACGAGACGAAGTACAGCGAGGAGAGAGAGTCATCCAGGAGGGGGCGCCGGAGGCTTCCTCTATTACTCAAGGTAACCACGTACTGCAGTAAAAGGTACTTCAGTACATTAATACAATTATCACAAATACTCTACTCACGGTAGTACTGCAGTACGTTAGCCTTGACAGCGCCCTCATGCTAGGAACATGTGGAACATCTGGGCGTTGCCGACTCGCAGTATTAACATATTTTGTCATTTCTAGACGGTTCTTAGGTTCTAGTGTGTTCTAGTGGTTCTAGATGGTTCTAGATGGTTCTAGATGCTGTAATGGGACAAACAGTAGTTGATGTGTTTGAATATCTTTTCCCTCAGAGGGCGATCCTGGCGGCTGTGAGAAGGCGGGAAGCTGCTCGGGCAGATGTTCCAGCAACAGCTTTTGGAGAACTGGCCATTTTGTACAACTGCAAGAGAACGGCCACTGTCCGAAGGTAAAGACCCTCATTCAACAAACTGGAAGAACGAGTGTACAAACAGTTCACACCATCACACGTACAACGAGAACCATGAAGAAGACTCCTCTCTAAAGACATCAAGATAGTGGCAGTCCCCACATGCCACATCTAACGGGCTAACAGGCTAAGGGGCTAACCAGGCTAAGGGGCTTAACAGCTAAGGGGCATAACAGGGCTCACGAGCTAAGGGCTAAAGGAAGGTGCTACAGGACCTAAGGGGCTAACAGGCTCACGGGCCGAAGAAGGACTAAAGGGCACACAGCGCTACGGGCTAACCTCAGGAGCTAAGGGCACAGTCAAGTTACGACACAGGTAGGGGGCTTAAGCTAAGCGGGCTAAACAGGCAGGCTAAGGGCTAACAGGCATGGGCACTACGCAAGGCTAAGGGGCTAACAGGCTAAGGGCTAACAGTCACGGATCTAGGGATAAGGCTGAACAGGCACTCACGACTAAGGTGGAAACGTGGCTACAGCTAAGGGCTAGATATGGCTAACGGACTAACAGGTACAGTAGCTAAGCAGGCTAACAGGCTTAAGGGTGCTAAGCAGGGAGTAAGGTACGCTAACAGGTAAGGGGCTAACAGGCCCACGAAGCTAACGGGGAACAGAGTAAGGGCTCAAGGATAAGGGGCTAACCAGGCTAGGGCACGCGCTAACAGCTAAGGGGGCTAGGTAACAGGCTAAGGGCTAACAGTGCTCACGGGCTAACAGGCTGAAGGGCTAAACAGGTCACGGGCTAACAAGCTAAGGGCTAAGCTAAGGGCTAACGGAATAATGGGCTAACAGGCTCCAGAGTAACCTGGCTAACGGGCTAACAGGCTCATGAGCCTAGGGGCTAACAGGACTAAAGGTTAAGGGGCTTAACAGCCGCTAACGGCTAACGGGCTAAGGGGGCTAAGGGGCCTAAGGGGCTAACAGCTAAACGGCTAAAGGCTAACAGCTAATGGGCTAAGGACTACAGGGGCAAACAGCTAAGGGGCTAACAGGCGAAGTGCTAAAAGCTAAGGGACCTAAGGATAATGGGGCTAAGGGACAGGCTAAGGGGCTAAGGGGGCTTACAGACTAAGGGCCAAACAGGCTAAGGGGGCTAACAAGCTAAGCTAACAGCTAAGGGACTAACAGGATAATGGAGCTAAGGACACTAACAGGCTAAACAGGCTAAGGCTAAACAGAGCTAAGGGAGCTAACAAAGTAAGGATAACAGGAAATGGGCTAAGGATACTACAGGCTAAAACAGGCTAGGGGCTTAAACAGGCGAAGGCGAACAAGCTAATGGACTAAAACAGGATAATGGGTAAGGGCTAACAGCGGCTAGGGTAAGGGCTACAGACTAAGGGGCAAACAGGCGCAGCTTTAGGGGGGCTAGACAAGCTAGGAAAGGCTAACAGGCTAACAGGCTAACAGGCTAAGGGGCTAACAGGCTAACAGGCTAAGGGGCTAACAGGCTAAGGGGCCAACAGGATGATGGGTTAAGGGGCTAACAGGCTAACAGGCTAAGGGGCTTACAGGCTACAGGGCTAAGGGGCTAGCTGGCTAACATTATCACTTATATACAGACTCTGGGAGTATATAAATACATAAAATAAAGTCTGATCTTTTGTCTCTTTCAGCCGTGTCTCAGTCTCAGGTTTGGGCTTTGGACCGACAGAGTTTTCAGTTCATCATGAGGAGGACAACTCAGCAGCGCCACCTGGAGCACTGCAGCTTCCTACGCAGGTAGTCACACCTGTCTGCTCCTGTCTGCTGCTCCTGTCTGCTGCTCCTGTCTGTTGCTCCTGTCGGCTCCTGTTTGCTCCTGTCGGCTCCTGTCGGCTCCTGTCGGGTCCTGTCTGCTCCTGTCTGCTCCTGTCGGGTCCTGTCGGCTCCTGTCGGCTCATGTCGGCTCCTGTCTCACTCTGTCTCTGTCTCAGTGTGTCTCTGCTGAAGGAGCTTCCTGAGGACACGTTGTCTCGTATCGCCGACTGTCTCCATGTGGTGAGGGACGCTCTGATTGGCCACGTTCTGAGGCGTACTGCTCTCTGATTGGTCGCTTGTGTCCCGCAGGATTATTACGACAGAGGCGAGTACATCATCCGAGAGGGAGAGGAGGGCGACACCTTCTTCATCATCGCCAAAGGACAGGTGAGACATTATTAATATAAGATTAATACGACACGTTTGTGAAGACAAGACCAGATGAACACTGAAGGACAAACTGTTTCAAAGGTTTTAGCTGAAAATTGTTTTAAAAATCAAGACATTTCCACTTTTATCTGAAAGTCATTTTCGATCTGAGAAACGCCTTCTTCTTTGGTGTTTTATGGCAGTTGGTAAAGTGTTACATTAGCGCCACCTGTAGTTGTACATATTTATTCTGCAGACTTCACTCTTTAGACTTCATTGTGTAGACTTCATTGTTTAGACTTCACTCTTTAGACTTCATTCTTTAGACTTCACTCTTTAGACTTCATTCTTTAGACTTCACTCTTTAGACTTCATTCTTTAGACTTCATTCTTCAGACTTCATTCTCTAGACTTCATTATTAGACTTCATTCTTTAGATTTCACTCTTTAGATTTCATTCTTTAGACTTCATTCTTTAGAATTCATTCTTTAGAATTCATTCTTCAGACTTCATTCTCTAAGACTTCATTATTAGACTTCATTCTTTAGATTTCACTCTTATAGAATTCACTCTTTAGATTTCACTTAGACTTCACTCTTTAGACTTCACTCTCTGGACTTCACTCTTTAGACTTCACTTCTCTAGACTTCACTCTTGGACTTCACCTCTGACTTACTCTTAGACTTCACTCTCTGGACTTCACTCTAGACTTCACGCTCTAGACTTCACTCTTTTAGACTTCACTCCCTAGACTTTGCTCTTTAGACTTCACTCTCTAGACTTCACTCTTTAGGACTTCATTCTTTAGACATTTACTCTTTAGACTTCATTCTTTAGACTTCACTCTTTAGACTTCACTCTCTAGACTTCACTCTTTGGACTTCATTCTTTAGACTTCACTCTTTAGACTTCACTCTTTAGACTTCATTCTTTAGACTTTACTCTTTAGACTTCATTCTTTAGACTTCACTCTTTAGACTTCACTCTCTAGACTTCACTCTTTTAGACTTCACTCTTTAGAAAGAGAGGCAGAGGCCCTGGTCTGTGAAACGCAAGCTGACTAAGCCCCGCCCTCAGGCTGACTAAGCCCCGCCCTAAGGGGAGGAGTTTCCCTGAATCGAACCCTTTTAAAACTGTTATGAAGCATTACAAATTAAACCACACATTCAGGATACGATTATTACAATCTTTTAACTTACGGTACAACACACACTGATACACCATGTTTGAATGAATGTGTGTGTTTCCTTGTGTTTTGTGTGTGTGTGTGTGTGTGTGTGTGTGTGTTTCTGTGTGTTTTTCCTGTGTGTGTGTGTGTTTCTGTGTGGTTTCTTGTGTGGTGTGTGTGTGTTTCTGTGTGTGTGTGTGTGTGTGTTTCTGTGTGTGTGTGTTTCTGTGTGTTTTCCTTGTGTGCGTGTGTGTGTTTCTGTGTGTGTGTGTGTGTGTGTGTGTGTGTTTCTGTGTGTCTGTGTGTGTGTTTCTGTGTGTATGTGTTTCTGTGTGTATATGTTTCTGGTGTGTGTGTGTGTTGTGTGTTTCTGTGTGTATCAGGATCAGGAATCAGGATATATTTATTGCCATTGTCAATGAACAAATTCACAACATAGGACCGTGACTTGATGAGACATGAGAGACATGAGAGACATGCATAAAGAGCACCAGCCACCAGGGGGGCCGTGCAGCGGCCTACTCGGGTACTTGAACTCTTAGAAAATGAAGAAGCAGTTCAGCAATAAGCATACAATGATAAACAACACATATTGAGTACATTACACGAGAGGTCAACGTGATGGATATTTTCAGTGGATGTTGGGGCAGGGACACAAACAAGATAACACAAAGATTAGGATGTGGGATGTGCAGACGGTGAGTGAAAGGCCGAATCTTGTTTTTTTGTGTTAGTGTCTGTGTGTGCTTCAGCACGCCTTGAACGCCTGTAGCTCTCCAGCCCGGGGAGATAAGAAAAGGGAGAGAGATACAGGGGCACAGCAAGCGAAAAAGGGAAATAAGTACTTTAATACATTTTGTTGATCAATGATTTACGATCAATAATCCAATCGTTTCTGGTCCTCTGTGTGCGATCAGCTTGATTCATTTGAGTTACTCCGGCCGACAGCGAAAAAGTTCCATTTTCCTTGATTGAATCCCCCCAAAGTCTTTTGCATCTCCATGGTCCGAAATAAGATGTTACGGTTCAGATCAGTGAGTTGCCACGTTGCCGTGCTCAAGTCTCTGTTCGAGTCCTTTCATTCTTTCACTCAAATCCAAAAACCTTTTCATGTTTTTGATGTCAGACAGTTGTTGGGTGAAGTTTTCTGTTCTTCCCAATTTTCCAATAGACCAAAGGCGACTCCGAGCCCAATAGGAGGAATCCTGCTCATCATAAATCCAAATACAAATAAGGTCCTCCACATCTTCAATGAGCAAAGGGCTCCGATGCATAGAACCTGCCAGTTCTTCCAATAGTCCCGTACGTACCCCGCTTGAGGACGTCCCGTCGGGAACAGGTTGCTTCTCCCGGGGAAGCTTTTCTCTGGGAAAAAACTTTATCCAATGCACTCAGGAGACCAATCAATCAGATCCATTGTTTCGGAGAACAACAGGTGATCAGAAGCTCTGTGATTTAGAGGGGGAAAGGAGTAGCAGAGGGAGCAAGAGGAAAACACGGTCTGCACTGGAGAGAGGAGGACATACAAGGTTCTGTGTATGTGCTGTTTCTGTGTGTTGTGTTCAGGTGCTGGTGACACAGAGCTCTGATGCCTTCACTGAACCTCAGGAAATCAAGACTCTGACGGTCGGAGAATACTTCGGGGAGAAAGCTCTCATCAGGTTCTAACAAGAGTGTGTGTGTGTTTGTGTGTCATACTGCGTGTGGTGTCGTACTGCGTGTGTGTCGTACAGCGTGTGTATCATACTGCGCATTTATTGTGTCATACTGCGTGTGTGTCGTACTGTGCGTGTGTGTCATACTGTGTGTGTCATACTGTGTGCGAATAGTGTGTGTCGTCATAATGTGTGTGTCATAGTGTGTGTGCCCCGTGTTCTCGTACTGTGTGTCATACTGTGTATGTCATACTGTACTGTGTCGTGTGTGTCATACGTGTATGCTGTATGTGTCATACTGTGTGTGTGTGGTTCGTGTGTCCGTAACTGTGTGGTGTGTGTGATTGCTGTCATAAGTGTGTGTGGTGTGTCGTGGTTTGTGTTGTTGTCATACTGTGTGTGTCATACTGTGTGTGTGTTGTGGTGTGTGTGTGTGTGTGTCAATACTGTGTGTGTGGTCATAGTGTGTGTGTGTGTCATGTGTGTGTGTCGTGTGTTGTTCGATACTGCTGTGTGTCATACTGTGTGTGTCATTGTGGTGTGTGCGTGTGTGTCATACTGTGTGTTGTCCGAAACTGTGTGTGTGTGTCATAGTGTGATGTGTGTGTCATTGTCGTACGTGTGTCATTTTTACTGATGTGTGTCACTATGCTGCGTGTGGTCATCACTTGTGTGTGTGGTTGTGTGTCATATTGTTGTGTCCATACTGTGCGTTGTCATTACTGTGTGCTGTGTGTGTTTGTCTCATACTGTGTGTTCATACTGTGTGTGTGTCATAGTGTGTGTTGTAAGGTGCTGTTAGATGTGCAGGTAAATCCCCCTGAGCGCCCCCTGGAGGACGCTCACATGTGTCTGAGCACGGCCCCCCCTGGAGAGAGCCACGGCGCCTCCCTGGAGGATGCTCACATTTCACTGAGGCATGGCCGCCCCCTGGAGGGGATGCTCACATTTCTGAGCACAGCGCCTCCTGGAGGACGCTCACATGCTGTCTGAGCACAGCCATCCACCCCCTGGAGGACGCTCACATGTGTCTGAGCACAGCACCCCCCTGGAGGACGCTCACATGTGTCTGAGCACAGCGACCCCGTGGAGCGGACACTCACATGTGTCTGAGCACTGAGCACCCCCACTAGCTACCCCCTGCCGGGGACACCGCTCACATGTGTCCACATCTTGTGTCCCCTCTCACTCTTAGAAACAGGATGGACTTTCACAAACCTTTGATGGTCGAGTTAGAAAATGTAGTTTTGTTTCTTGAATTCAGAATTAGAAAGTTTGATTTCCGTTGTCAATGAACAATTCACAAAACATTCGATTGTTAAGGTGCGACATACGCTGAACAATAATGAGAACATCGGTGAACTCAAAAGGGCATGAAAGAAAACCACTTAAAAATAAGAATAAAAATAAGGTCTTACTATGTACACAAAAATGTAGTTAAAATCAGTCAAATCAGTCAAATCTGTTAAATCAGTTAAATCAGTCAAATCAGGTTTAAATCATCAAATGGTAATATCAGTTAACATCAAGTAAATCAGTTAAATCAGTCAAATCAGTCAAACAGTTATAAATCAGTCATGTCTCAAATCAGTCCAATCAGTCAAAATCAGTCCAAATCAGTTAAATTAGTCAAAATGTTAAATCAGTCACAAATCAGTTACATGTTAAATCAGTCAAATCAGTTAAATCAGTTGAATCATCGTCTGTTTGCATTTTTGTCTTTCTCACCTTTTCTGTTTTCAGTGAAGACCTTCGCTCAGCAAACAGTGATTTGCAACGAGAACGAACACGCACATGCCTCGTGCTGGACCGAGAGTGAGTCTGAACCAGGTCGAAAACCGGGTCTAAACCAGGTCTAAACCGGGTCTATCACCAGGTCATAAGCCAGGTCTAAACCAAGGTCTAACTTCAGTGCTAAACCGGGTCTAAACCCGGTCTGAACCAGGTCCAAAAACCTGGTCTAAACCAGGTCTAAGCAAGGCAAGGCAAGGCACAAGTTTATTTGTTAGAGCACAATTCGTACACAAGGCAATTCAAAGTGCTTCACACAACTCAGGAAAAAAATGCAATTAAAATCCACAAAAGACATGGCAGAAATCACAATCTTAGTTCAAGACATAAAAGAGAAGAGTGCAAAGAAAAGCATTTCAGTCATATGCACAGCCAAACAAAACAGTGTTTTAGTTTAGATCTGGAACATTGCCAGAGTAGCGGCCTGTCTCACATCCTCAGGAAGACTGTTCCAGATTTTAGCTGCATAAAACTGAAACGCACATTCCCCATGTTTAGTCCTGACTCTGGCACCAGCAGGAGGCCGTCCCTGAGGTCCCTCAGAGTCCGAGATGGTTCATATGGCACTAACATGTCCGAGATGTACTTTGGTGCTAGGCCATGGAGAGACTTGTATACAAGCAGAGCTGCTTTCAAGTCTATTCTCTGAGCCACAGGGAGGCAGTGCAGAGACCTGAGCACAGGACTAATGTGATCGTACTTCCTGGTTCTAGTCAGGACCCGAGCAGCAGCGTTCTGGATGTACTGCAGCTGTTTTACAGCTCGTTTGGAGAGGCCAGCTCGTTTGGAGAGGCCAGTGAGCAGGCCGTTACAGTAGTCTAATCTACTAGAGACAAACGCATGGATAAGTCTCTCCAGGTCTGGTTTAGACACTAGACTTTTGATTTTGGCAATGTTTTTTAGATGGTAAAAAGCTGCTGATGTTGATTGATCTGACGTGGCTGTTAAAATTCAAGTCTGAGTCCATTATTACCCCCAGATTTCTAACTTGATGTGTAGGTTTTAGAGCGAGACTCTGGAGGTGACTGTTAACACTTTCTCTTTGTTTCTGTGGGCCAAAGACGATGATTTCAGTCTTGTCTGAGTTCAGCTGGAGAAAGTTGTTTTGCATCCACACACTGATCTGTTGGATGCAGTGACAGAGTGAATCCACTGGTCCATATTCACCTGCCGTCTCAGTGAAACATAGATATGAGTGTTCGTCTGCATAATTGTGATAGGACACATTCTCGCTGCGTATCAACTGACCTAACGGCAGCATGTAAGAGGTTGAACAGAAGGGGTCCCAGGATTGACCCTTGGGGCACCCCACAGGTCAGGGGCATCTGGTCTGAGACACAGTTACCAATTTCGACAAAGAACTTCCTGTCTTCCAGATAGGACTTTAACCAGTTTAGGGCAGTGCCAGTGATGCCCACCCAGTCCTCTAGTCTCTGTAAAGAGGGTCCCATGATCGACAGTGTCAAAAGCAGCACTCAGATCTAACAGAATTAAGACTGAGGCTTTGCCCGCGTCAGTGTTCAGGTGGATGTCATTTGTCACCTTGACAACAGCAGTCTCAGTGCTGTGATGAGGTCTAAAACTGACTGGAAAACATCAAATGAGTTGTGTTTATTAAGAGGAAATCAGTGAGCTGTTGGTAAACAACCTTTTCAAGGACTTTGCCCCAAAATGGCAGATTAGAGATGGGCGTGGCAATACTCAGTACTGCGGCATCAAGACTGCTCTTCTTTAGGAGAGGCTTTATGACCGCAGTTTTCAAAGACATTGGGAATGTTCCAGATTGAAGCGACATGTTTAACTATGTGAGTGAGTGGTGCTAACAAACTGTTCAGCACAGACTTTAGAAATCTGGAGGTCACACATCGAGGCAGCATGTAGATGAACTCAGACTGGTGATGATCTCCTGGACAGTTTTGTCAGTTACAGGTGCAAAGTGAGTCAGCTCTAAGTGTGTAGGTGGTTTGAGGGTTATTTTTTGCATTGTAGAATAGCATTTTTAATGCCCTGAACTTTGTCATTAAAGAATAATGCAAACTCGTTACACTTGGATGTGGAAATGAGTTCTAACGGCAGCTGAGCTGGAGGGTTTGTTCATCTGTTACTGTGGCAAACAGGACACGCGAGTTGTTACTGCAGCTTCCAATTATTTCAGAAAAATATCCTTCCCTAGTTCTACATAAAATGAGGTTGTACATGTACAACTTCTCTCTCTGTAAATCTCTTTCTGAACCTGGAGCTTCGACTTGCGCCATTTTCGTTCGGCCCGGCGGCACTCCCTTTTCTGTGCCCTGATCGAATCATCATTTCTCCATGGCGCCTTCTGCTTATTTTTTTAACAATTTTAGCCTTCATAGGGGCAATGGTGTCGAGAACATTCAAAACACTAGATGTAACAGAGTTCAACAAATCATTTACATTAGAACATGAGACATTTTCAAAGTTTATCATTTCCATAAACAGTTTTCCGTGCTGTCATTTATGTGTCTCCTCCGGACAACTTGCAGGACCAGCTGGTGGTTTGGGAAAAAACAGACAGGTCAAAGAAGACACAGAAATGATCAGACAGAGCAACATCGACCACATTGACGTTTGAAATATTAACCCCTTTTGTAATTAGAAGATCTAGAGTGTGCCCTCTGCTGTGGGTGGGGCCACTCACGTGTTGAGTAAGACCGAAAGTTTCAAGGACAGCATGAAGCTCTTTAGCGTTTCTGTCACAAAATATTATCAACATGAACATTGAAATCACCTGTTATAACCAAACCATCAAAGTCTGTGCATACGACTGAAAGCATCTCAGTAAAATCATCAATAAAACTTTTGCAGTGCTGAGGAGGCTTGTATAAAACAATGAAGAGAATGGATGGAGACTGTTTTTAGCTCAATTTTAAAGGATACATACTCAAATGTTGAAAACACCCCAAAGGACAACCTGTGGGAACTATTTCATCTCTAACAAAAGCACACACACCCCCTCCCTTTTTGTTTTCTCGTGTTTCAGATTCAAACATAAAGTTGGGTGGAGCAGACTCTATTAGAACTAAATTTCCTGTGTTTTTGTCAAGCCATGTTTCAGTTAAAAACATAACAATCAAGATTATAAGAAGAAATCAAATTATTAATTAAGAATGATTTGTTACATAAGGATCTGACATTTAGCACAGCAAGTTTCAGACTAGTTTCAGTGAGACTGGGCGTTCTTTTTACAGGGAATATGAATCAAATTTCTCAGATTGGGCAGTCTGACTCGCATTTTGTTTTCCCATCTGTGTGATGTTACTACAGAAATAGCACTAGGGGAGGCTTTTTTTACACAGGGCCCCGGGTTGGTTTGATTTTTAATATGACTATAAGTCCCGGCAACGCTGAGACCCAGTGCATCCTAGCTATGGGAGATACCAGGTGAAAGGCGAGGGGGGATAGGTGGGGGGACTTTTGTTGGTGTAGTGGGAGCCGGTGAGCGTTTGGGACCAGGTGAAAGGCGGGTGGGTTTTGGTGGGGTGATTTTTGTCTGTGTAGCAACAGTCAGGGGAGAGTTTATCATCGTTGATATCAGAACTCTTGCTAAATTGGCTTAGCCAAGTCTAAGCCAGGCCTAAGCCAAGACTAAAACCGGTCTTTTGTGCAGGAGCTTCACGCAGATGTTTGGGACGTTGGACGAGCTTCAGGTCCATCTCAGGTCTTATGTGGAGGAGCTTTCTCTGAGCGACCAGAGGCGGAGGAGGTCAGTCACATGGTCACTGTGTTTAGAAGCGCTCATTAGCATCTCATTTACATAAACGCTTGTCCACAGACGAAGGAACCCTTTCAGATATGGATGAGGATTTAAATCTAAATCAGGAGAAGCTCATTACATTGGATCGTTCTTGTCATATATAATTTATCATATATATATGACTGTATTTATGTATTCTAATTTAACTGACATTTTACACCAATTAAATATATTAAATATATGTATATATATATATATATATATATATATATATATATATATATATATATATATATATATATATATATATATATATATATATATATATATTTCAGTTCAATTCCCTTTTACAGCTTACTGTATATTAACAATAATCATATTAATAATAATCATTATATAATGGTGCCGCTCCGTGGTGGGGTGGATGGCACATGTGCGCACTGTGGCTGCCAATCCGGCTCTGGAGGGTTTGCTGCATGTCCTTCCCTCTCTTTTCCCTATTTCACACTACACTGTCCTGTCACACTTTTACAGTCTCATCGAAGTCTCAGGGACATTATTCATTCACACTCGCTGGTAGTGACACAGTTCTGTAGCCACAGCTGCCCTGGAGCAGACTGATGTAAGTGAGGCTCCTCCCCCACAATCATAAAGACACTGTGAGTGAAGTGTCAGTTTGCTCTACAGCGCCTCACTGTGGCTTCTCATGTTTGTCTCCCATCCAAGTCCTGACCAGGCCTGACCAGTTTAGCTTCAGAGCTCTGAATATGAGCTAATGTCAGCAGCAGGATATGAACCATCAATCTCCTGGTTACAGGGCAAACTGCTGAACCCACTCTCAGCTTCCAGTAAACGTAAGCGTTAGCCTCCTATGTATTTTCAATGGGAAAGATAGCGTTAGCCTCGGATTCATTTTCAATGGGAGAGTTAGTGTTAGCCTCCAATGCATTTTCAATGGGAGAGTTAGCGTTAGCCTCCATTACATTCTCAATGGAGAGTTAGCGTTAGCCTCCAATGCATTTTCAATGGAAGAGTTAGCGTTAGCCTCCATTGCATTCTCAATGGGAGAGTTAGCGTTAGCCTCCAATGCATTTTCAATGAGAGTTAGCGTTAGCCTCCAATACATTTTCAATGGGAGAGTTAGCGTTAGCCTCCGACACATTTTCAATGGGAGAGTTAGCGTTAGCCTCCAATGCATTTTCAATGGGAGAGTTAGCGTTAGCCTCCAATGCATTTTCAATGGAGAGTTCGCGTTAGCCTCCAATACATTTTCAATGGGAGTTAGCGTTAGCCTCCAATGCATTTTCAATGGGAGACCATTGACCATGTAGTGGACCAGAATAGTCCAACATATTTGTAATTGTTTTATTTTTTATCAAACATTGCAAACGTTCTAAACGAACTTTAGAAACTGGAGCTGAAGTTGGATCAAGTCTTATTCTTCAACAAACATTTGTCTGAGCTGTACAAATGACAAAATGTTCTTATTTGGCTGCCCCATAAAAATGAATGGGATATAACAATGTCATAACTCCCCCTGCCGCCTCCTTAAGACCCCAGAGTCCGGACTTGGACCCGGACCAGACCTCAGACCTGTTCAAACTCAGAGAAAGACTGGATCAGCTGAAACCGGACCATCCTCTGGACCAAATGGAACTCGTCGCAACTCTGGGCATGGGAGGCTTCGGACGAGTCGAACTGGTGAGAATCACGAGCAGGGAATAATTTTATTTAACCTGGAAGACAAAATCTGATCTAAAACCTCCTGATACTTTTTAATCCTAAAGTCGATAGCTCGCGTGCACAGGGACAGTTTTGCCTCATGTCTTTGCCTTGTGTGCAAAGCCTCGACGCCGCGTTTGAACCTCTCTTTATGGATCATGTCAGACGCATTCTGACCTGGAAACATCACATCTGGACAAACAGGAAACAGCTGTTGCTAACGTGCTTTGCTAGCTTTGTGTTGCTAAGGCTCCACATATAAGTTAGCATCAGTGGAAACACGGCACTTTAGCACGAGGTCAACACTATGTAGCTTAGAGTCTGCTCAGAGGAACACAGCAGGAGTCCAAAATAAACATTTGTGGAATTTCTTTCAAAAATGTAAATGTCACACAGTTACATAAGCCCCGCCTCCATCTGAGATTATGACATTATCTTCCTCCACTCAGAACAGAGCCTCCAGTGTTCGCGTTCCATCAGGAGAATTCTAACAGAAAATAATGATTCTTTTGTGTTTCTCTGCTTTTGGCCTGAGTCTGCGTTCTCTCTGAGCCAATCATCTGGCTATGCTGTGGAGCTCCTCCCCCAGAGCTAAAGTCCACCTGGAGCCCAAGAGCTAGACCGCTTTGGGAGTTAGAACCTCTCAGGGGCCACTTTGGGTCCAAGACACAGCCCAGACTTAGGACTGAGACACTTTAGGACTGAACCAAAGAGAACCAGGTGCTCAGACGGCGCAGATGTAGCTCAGATGTAGCTCAGATGTAGCTCGGCTGTAGCTCAGATATAGCTCAGATGTAGCTCAGATGTAGCTCGGATGAAGCTCGGATGTAGCTCAGATGTAGCTTGGCTGTAGCTCGGATGTAGCTCGGACGTAGCTCGGATGAAGCTCGACGTAGCGCGGATGTAGCTCGGATGAAGCTCTGATGTAGCTCGGATGAAGCTCGGATGTAGCTTGGATGTAGCTCGGATGTAGCTCGATGTAGCTCGGATGTAGCTCGGATGTAGCTCGGATGAAGCTCGGATGTAGCTCGGATGAAGCTCGGATGTAGCTCGGATGAAGCTCGATGTAGCTCGGATGTAGCTCGGATGTAGCGCGGATGTAGCTCGGATGTAGCTCGGATGTAGCTCGGATGAAGCTCGGATGTAGCTCGGATGAAGCTCGGATGTAGCTCGGATGTAGCTCGGATGTAGCTCGGATGTAGCTCAGATGTAGTTCAGATGAAGCTCAGATGTAGCTCGGATGTAGCTCAGATGTAGCTCAGATGTAGTTCAGATGAAGCTCAGATGTAGCTCAGATGTAGCTCAGATGTAGCTCAGATGTAGTTCAGATGAAGCTCAGATGAAGCTCAGATGTAGCTCAGATGTAGCTCAGATGTAGCTCAGATGTAGTTCAGATGAAGCTCAGATGGTGCAAATGAAAGCTCAGACGGTGCAGATGAGTGACATGTTTATGTTTCAGGTGAAGCTGAAGGATGAGGACACGACGTTTGCTCTGAAGTGCATAAAAAAAGCAGCACGTGGTGGAGCACAAACAGCAGGAGCACGTTTTCTCCGAGAAGAACCTCCTGCTGCAAACAAACTCACCTTTCATCGTCAGGTCAGAGCACGGGAGGAGATCTGAGGGGCACGGGCACGAGGGCATCTGAGGGGCACGGGAGGGCATCTGAGGGGCACGGGAGGAGACCTGAGGGGCACGGGAGGGCATCTGAGGGGCACGGGAGGGCATCTGAGGGGCACGGGAGGGCATCTGAGGGCACGGGGAGGCATCTGAGGGGGCACGGGAGGAGACCTGAGGGGCACGGGAGGGCATCTGAGGGCACGGGAGGGCATCTGAGGGGCACGGGAGGGCATCTGAGGGGCACGGGAGGGCATCTGAGGGGCACGGGAGATTAATTAAAACTCTTAAACTGATCTAAACAAGAGTGTGATCTCCAAAACAGCCACACTACACTGTAAACTAAACTATAAACTAAAACTGTAAACTTAACTGTAAACAACTACCAACTGTACACTGTACTACACTGTAAACTACACTGTAAACTACACTGTAACTACACTGTAAACTGTAACACTACACTGTAAAACACTGAACTACACTGTAAACTACACTGTAAATTACACTGTAAACCTGAACTACACTGTACAAAACTACACTGTAAACCTGAACTACACTGAACTACACTGTAAACTACACTGTAAACTACACTGTAAATTAAACTGTAAACCTGAACTACACTGTAAACTACACTGTAAACCTGAACTTCACTGTAAACTATACTGTAAACCTGAGCTACACTGTAATCTACATTGTAAACCTGAACTACACTGTAAAGTACACTGTAAACCTGACCTACACTGTAAACTACACAGTAAACCACACTTTAAACTACACTGTAAACCTGGACTACACTGTAAACTACACTGTAAATTAAACTGTAAAACCTGAACTACACTGTAAACTACACTGTAAATCTGAACTAAACTGTAAACCCCAACTACACTGTAAACTGCACTGTAAACTACACTGTAAACCTGAACTACACTGTAAACTACACTGTAAATTACACTGTAAAAACCTGTAAACTACACTGTAAACTACACTGTACTACACTGTAAACTACACTGTAAACTACACTGTAAACTATACTGTAAACCTGAACTACACTGTAAACTACACTGTGAAACACTGTAAAACTACACTGTAAATTACACTGTAAACCTGAACTACACTGTAAATACACTGTAAATTACTCTGTAAACCTGAACTACACTGTAAACTACACTGTAAATCTGAACTAAACTGTACTAACTGTAAAACACTGTAAAAACTACACTGTAAACTGAACTTACACTGTAAAAACTACACTGTAAACTACACTGTAAACCTGAACTACACTGTAACTACACTGTAAACACTGAACTACACTGTAAACTACACTGTAAACACTGTAAACACTGTAAACTACACTGTAAACCTGAACTACACTGTAAACTACACTGTAAAACTACACTGTAAACCTGAACTAACCTGTAAAAACTACACTGTAAATTACTCTGTAAACCTGAACTACTACACTGTGTAACTACACTGTAAACTACACTGTAACACTAAACACTGTAAACTACACTGTAACTACTGAACTGTAAACTACCTGTAACCTGAACTAACACTGTAACTACTACTGTTAAACTAACACTGTAAACTACACTGTAACTACCTTAACACTACACTGTAAAACTTACACTGTAAACTACACTGTAAACCTGAACTACACTGTAAACTACACTGTAAAACACTGAACTACACTGTAAAAACTGAAACTACACTGTAAACTACCTGAACTACACTGTAAAGTACACTATAAACCTGAACTACACTGTAAACTACACTGTAAACCTGAACTATACTGTAAACTACACTGTAATTACACTGTAAAATTACACTGTAAACTAAAACTACACAAACTACACTGAACCTGAACTACACTGTAAAGTACACTGTAAACCTCAACTACACTGTAAACTACACTGCAAACCTGAACTACACTGTAAACTACACTGTAAACCTGAACTACACTGTAAAGTACACTGTAAACCTGAAACTACACTGTAAACTACACTGTAACCTGAACTAACTGTAAAACACTGTAAAACTGAACACTGTAAACTACACTGTAAATTACACTGTAAATTACACTGTAAAACTACACTGTAAACTACACTGTGTAAACCTGAACACACTGTAAATACACTGAAACCTGAACTACACTGTAAAACTACACTGCAAACCTGAACTACACTGTAAAGTACACTGTAAACTTACACTGTAAACTACACTGTAAACTACACTGTAAACCTGAACTACACTGTAAAGTACACTGTAAACCTGAATTACACTGTAAAGTACACTGTAAACCTGAACTACACTGTAAACTACACTGTAAACCTGAACTACACTGTAAACTACACTGTAAACTACACTGTAACCTACACTGTAAACCTGGACAAGCAAAGGTGACTTGAAAAGCGCTGGGAAACAAAAGCAGTAATCGTATGTCTCTAATGTAAACTTAGATCCTGCTGAAGAGCATTTAGTTTCCCAGGTCTTTTCATGTGACCTTTCCGTGTTGTAGTTCCTGTGTAGTTCTGGGTTCTTGTCAGTGTTGCTCCTCTGACGCAGT
>BJKM01000124.1:1232232-1237232 GCA_015082035.1 Chaenogobius annularis | reverse complement strand
TCAGGCTTGGTTTAGTCCTGGTTTAGACTCGGTCCAGCCCCAGATTTCGTCCTTGTTTAGACTGGTTTCTCCCTCAGTCCTCCCTTCAGTGGTCCAGACCCGATGAAGATCTACACGTCGATTCTTCGCGGCATCGAGAAAGTGGATTTTCCCAAAAAGATCCGGAAACGAGCGACGCTCACAGACCTGGTCAGTCCTGGTCCAGTCCAGTTCGTCCAGTTCTCCAGTGTCAGGTCCAGTTCAGGTCCAATTCTGGTCCTGGTCCAGTTCTGTTCTGGTTCCAGTTCAGGTCAGTTCCAGTTCAGGTCCAGTTCTGGTGGTTCCAGTTCTCCAGTTCAGGTCCAGTTCAGGTCCAGTTCTCCAGGTCCAGTTTCAGGTCCCAGGTTCGTTCAGGTCCAGTTCCTGGTTCCAGTTCTGGTTCCAGTTCAGGTCCAGTTCTGGTCCAGACCAGGTCAGTTCCAGTTCAGATCCGGTTCTGGTCCGGTTCAGATCCGGTTCTGGTCCGGTTCTGGTCCGGTTCCTGGTCCGGTTCTGGTCCTGTAGATTCGATAAAATATAAATCATTGAAAAACTTGATATTTGTTTCTCCCTCGTGTTTGGCTCAGACTGAACCCTGTGGAGCGACTCGGGAACAAGAAGAACGGCATCAACGACATCAGGAGACACAAGTGAGTCCAGACCAGGACCAGGACCAGGACAGGACCAGGGTTAGGGACCAGGACCAGGACTAGTGCCAGGACCAGAGCCAGAGCCAGACCACCAGGGCCAGGGCCAGGGCCAGGACAGGGACCAGGACAGGGACCAGGACAGGACCAGGACTACGACCAGAACCAGGACTAGGACCAGAACCAGGACTAGGACCTGTAACAGGACCAGGACCCGGGCCAGGTTCAGGGCAGGGACCAGGACGAGTCACATTTGATACTTGAATGAACCTAGTGGATGCTTGTGGTCGTTGCAGGTGGTTCCAGGGCTTTAACTGGGACGGACTCAGACGCAGACGGCTCGTTTCTCCTCTGAAGAGAAAGGTCCTGTGTTCGAACAGAAAAGGACCTCAGAAGATCAGGATTTATGTTGTGCTGCGGCTACAAACCTCCCAACTCCAGTGGGGTTTGTCTAGTGGGTCTACTGTGATTTTTATTTTTAAGTATGTATACTTAAAAAAGTAGTATTTATATATATATATGGATCTCACAACACTCCATGAGCTCTTAGCAGCAGAAATGAACCAGTTGCTAAGCGATGGGACTCACCCTGAATGTCTCACCGAAGGGCGCACGATCCTGATCCTGAAGCATCCTATCGGCCAATAACCTCTCTCCACAACATGGAGCTCATGTC
The DNA here is from genome assembly GCA_015082035.1 of Chaenogobius annularis. Taxonomy (NCBI): domain Eukaryota; kingdom Metazoa; phylum Chordata; class Actinopteri; order Gobiiformes; family Gobiidae; genus Chaenogobius; species Chaenogobius annularis. The sequence goes on along the minus strand of BJKM01000124.1, from coordinate 1,235,891 downwards.
AGGCTTCATCGCGGCTCAGATAAGTGGGCACATGGATCAGTAAACCACATGCACAAGTGTCCATCAAAGTGGCAAATAGCAAGGAGACACCCCCTCATAGGTCTGAACCCCCTCATAGGTCTGAACCCCCTCATAGGTCTGAACCCCCTCATAGGTCTGAACCCTCTCAGCAAAATAATCAACAAGACTTGCTCTGGATACGACTCAGGAACAGGGCCACGATCAGTCTCCTCCTCTACAAGGAGAGACCCCTGAGACCACCTCATAATTGCAGAGTGCAAGATGCTGCAGGGAAAGCATACATGGAGCGCCACCAAGTGGCTGGCATAGTGTACAGGAACATCAGTGCAGAGTATGGACTGGAAACCCAAGGTCAAAGTGGGAAACACCCCTAAAGGTGGTAGAGAAGGACCGAGCCAAGATCCTGTGGAACTTTCAGATACAGACTGACAGAATGGTAATGGCAAAGCAACCAGGTGTGTCCCTCAGGTGACACCCTGACCACTCTGATGTTTGTGTCTCAGGTGACCACCCTGACACTGATGTTTGTGTCCTCAGGTGACCACCTGACCTGACTCTGATGTTTGTGTCTCAGGTGACCTGCCCTGACCACTCTGATGTTTGTGTCTCAGGTGACCACCCTGACCACTCTGATGTTTGTGTCTCAGGTGACCACCCTGACCACTCTGATGTTTGTGTCTCAGGTGACCACCCTGACCACTCTGATGTTTGTGTCTCAGGTGACCACCCTGACCACCTGATTTGTGTCTCAGGTGACCTGACCACTCTGATGTTTTGTGTCTCAGGTGACCACCCTGACCACTCTGATGTTTGTGTCTCAGGTGACCACCCTGACCACTCTGATGTTTGTGTCTCAGGTGACCACCCTGAGGTGAACCCTCTGATGTTTGTGTCCAGGTGACCACCTGACCACTCTGATGTTTGTGTCTCAGGTGACCACCGACCACTTGATGTTTTGTCTCAGGTGACCACCTCCACTCTGATGTTTGTGTCTCAGGTGTGACACTCTGACCACCCTGACCACTCTGATGTTTGTGCTCAGGTGACCACCCTGACCACTCTGATGTTTGTTCAGGTGCCTCAGGTGACCACTCTGATGTTTGTGTCTCAGGTGACCATGACACCTCTCTGATGTTTGTGTCTCAGGTGAACCACCCTCTGATGTTTTGTCAGGACCACCCTGACCACCTGATCTGACTGACACTCTGATGTGTGTCTCAGGTGACCACCCTGACCACTCTGATGTTTGCTCAGTGTGACCACTCTTGATGTTTTGTCTCAGGTGACCACCCTGACCACTCTGATGTTTGTGTCTCAGGTGACCACCCTGACCACTCTGATGTTTGTGTCTCAGGTGACCACAGGTGACCACCACTGATGTTTGTGTTCTGGATGACCTGATTGTCTGTGTGACTCATGTTTGTGTCTGACCACTCTTGATGATGCTGACCACTCTGTGTCTCAGGTGACAACTGACACTCTGATGTTTGTGTCCTCAGGTGACCACTCTGATGTTTTGTGTCTCAGGTGACCACCCTGACCACTCTGATGTTTGTGTGTCTCAGGTGACCACCCTGACCACTCTGATGTTTTTGTCTCAGGTGACCAGCCTGACCACCCTGACCACTCTGATGTTTGTGTCTCAGGTGACCGGCCCGTCGGACCACAGTCACTTCGACGTGTTTCCTCCTGAATCAGACGAGGCGCCGGACGAGCTCTCTGGATGGGACCAGGACTTCTGAACATCTCACAGAAGAGTCTGCAGACAGGGGGCGCTCTGTGAAAGGGCTGCTGCAGTTTGAGCACAAATAAACAGAAAGAGCTCAGGACCTTTCTCAGTCCAAGTGTTGAGTTGAAGTGTCCTTTATCTCCCCCTGACGTTAGCAAACAAGCTTAAGCTAAGCTAACACAGTCACAGCTACAACAGGAAGTACAGAACATTACATTTGACCACAGAAACTAACTCCACAGACTCTTGGGTGAATCCACCGTTAGAGCAGCTCTGTTCAATGGTGCCCCCTGCTGACCATGAAGAGCATTACCGTCTGTCGTCATAGAAACACATTATTTTGATGCTGCGTTCAGGTGCTCCTCGAGGCTCAGTGTTTTTGGTCATGTGCTTTTTTAATCCACAGCTAAGACACATGAGCGTCCTCCGGGGGGCGCTGTGCTCAGACACATGTGAGCGTCCTCCGGGGGCGCTGTGCTCAGACACGTGTGAGCGTCCTCCGGGGGGCGCTATGCTCAGACACGTGTGAGCGTCCTCCGGGGGGCGCTGTGCTCAGACACATGTGAGCGTCCTCCGGGGGGCGCTGTGCTCAGACACGTGTGAGCGTCCTCCGGGGGGCGCTGTGCTCAGAATGACACACTAATCCTGTATAAGAGTTTCAGATGTTTATTGAGTAAAGCAGGATAAAGTTAAATATGGAAAACAAAGTTTGTATTCAAATGAAATATATTCAAATTGAAATATGTCGCTTTTCAGTTTACACAAACGTTATCCACCAGAGGGCGCCGCGTCACACATTTAAATGCAGTAAAACACACAAACAGAACAAAACCAGAGAAACGGATTCTAAAATAAAAAACAAACACATCAATTCCACCATTAAATTCAATTCAATAAAATTCAAATAAGATTCAAATAAACGTCCCACTTTGTCCAAAAACTGATGTCTGTCCCTATCTCAGCCCAGTCCTTGATGTAAGTATCCATGTCTTGTGTCCATGGCAGGAGTTCAGAGTTCAGGCCCAGTGCTTGGCCTCATTATGGTTCTTTTGTTTGTTCTGCTTGGAAACAAAAGTAAAAGAACGATTCCGACATGTTTAATTCAACATTATTTCACGTTAACGCCATTTTGGGCCAATGAAGCGGTCGAACTCGCATGTTCAACAGCTGCACGTGTTTTCAGTGTTTGTCTTTCCACACTCTCGGTTCCAGATCACAGACGTAAATATGACATTTGAATTCCAAAATACATTTGTACAAAACAATACTTTCATCTGAACCCGTTAAAGATGGAGAAACAAAGTCCTGAAGCTGCAAAGAAAGAGTTTAAAGTCACGACCAAAAAGCATTGTATTTATCTTATAGTTCAGTTCAAAAGTGCTTCGTTTCCTCTGAGTCTTCTTCATTCCTCTGACGTTCCTCTGACGTTCCTCTGACGTTCCTCAGAGTCTGGACTCTGGCCCAGGAGGATCATGGAGCTGCGGGTCTGGATCTGGTCTGGTCCTCGATCCGGTCTAAAGACAAAGACAGGGTTAGGGCTTCTCTGGGATCCTGAGGTATTTGTGAGGCCTTTGTGAGCTCTCTCTGAGGTCTATCTGAGGTACTTCAGAGGTCTCTCTGAGGTCCTTCTAAGGTCTCTCTGAGGTCTCTCTGAGGTCTCTCTGAGGTCTCTCTGAGGTCTCTTTGAGGTCTTACTGAGGTCTCACCTGTGGAGCTGAGGGCAGGAGGTCCTGAAGGATCCAGGTCTAAGTCTGGACCTGGATCTGAACCTGGTTCTTGTCACCAGGTCCTGGACTCCACACCACTGAGATACATCAGAGTCAGACATCTTTAATCTGTTTTACATTTACAACTTTAAACGAAAAATCACTTCAAACCAAACGATGTAGATGCTAACTATGCTAACACC
>BJKM01000124.1:1057500-1230550 GCA_015082035.1 Chaenogobius annularis | reverse complement strand
GCTCCACTGTGCTAACACCACGCTCACTGTCACTGCTAAACACCACGCTCACTGTGCTAACACCACGCTCACTGTGCTAACACCACGCTCACTGTGCTAACACCACACTATGCTAACACCACGCTCACTATGATAACACCGCGCTCACTGTGCTAACACCGCGCTCACCGTGCATAACACTGTTCTAAACACCGCGCTCACTGTGCTAACACCGCGCTCACTGCTAACACCCGCTGAACTATGCTAACACCACGCTGACTATGCTAACACCACGCTCACTGTGCTAACACCACGCTCACTGTGCTAACACCACGCTCACTGTGCTAACACCACGCTCACTGTGCTAACACCACGCTACATGCTAAACACCACGCTAACTATGCTAACACCACGCTCACTATGCTAACACCACGGCTAACTTATGCTAACACCACGCTAACTATGCTAACACCACGCTCACTATGCTAACACCATGCTAACTATGCTAACACCACATAATGACCCGGACAGCTGCATGGTCTGGACAGCTGCATGGTCTGACCTGTCTGTGCAGAGGCGTGTTGTCAGTGAAAATGCGCCTGCTCCTCCTCCAGCAGGGGGCGCTCTCACACTCTGAAATACAAACACAATCAGTTTCAAAACCTTCACCTTATTTTTTTTTTGGGGAAAAATCCCTTCAGATAATGAATGAGACACTTCAGGACTGAACCAGGACTGAGACCAGGACTGAGACCAGACTGAGACCAGACTGACCAGGACTGACCAGACCAGGACTGAGACCAGGACTGAGACCACTGAGACCAGGACTGAGACCAGGACTGAGACCAGGACTGACAGACTGAGGACCAGGACTGGACCAGACCAGGACTGAGACTGAGACCAGGACTGAGACCAGGACTGAGACCAGACTGACCAGGACTGAGACCAGGACTGACTGAGACCAGGACTGAGACCAGGACTGAGACCAGGACTGAGAGGTCTTTAACTTTGGATGAATTAGTCAAGGCTGACCTCTGACCCTGGAGAATCCATGAGAGGACTCTGGGACGGTCCTCAGGTCCCGGCTCAGGTCCCGGCTCAGGTCCCGGCTCAGAACCCTGGTCTGGTCCTGGGTCTGGACTCTGGAGAAGACCTGGTCTGCGGCTCCACAGCTGCAGTTCTGCATCAGAAAGACCTAAAGAAGAACAACACTGACTTTAGGCTGAAATCCGGGATTCGGGTCAGGATCAAAGAGGAGTTCAAGTTCGACTAAATCAGATCAAACATGATTGACATTTGAAGTGACATTTGGACCCACCCAGGGCCTGGCTCCAGGGCGGGGCCGCGGTTAAGGCGGTCCGCGCGGTAAGGCGGTGGCCGCGTAAGGCGGGGCCGCGGTAAGGCGGGGCCGCGCGACAGAACTGGACTTGTTTTTATTCTCGTTATAAAGAGTTCCGAAAATTGTGCAAATGACAGAAGTCTTAAAACAAATCGACATTTGTCTTTGACCAGGAAAGAACCCATCTCACCAGGCCATCCAGGGCCCGGTCCAGGGCCCGGTCCAGGGTCCGGGTCCGGGTCCGGTCCACGGTCCGGTCAGGGTCCGGTCCAGGTGGTCCGGTCCAGGGCCCGGTCCAGGGTCCGGTCCAGGTCCGGTTCCAGGTCCGGTCCACGGTCCAAGGGTCCAGGGTCCGGTCCAGTCCAAGATCGATCCACGGTCCGGTCCAGGGCCCGGTCCACGGTCGGTCCACGGTCCGGTCCACGGTCCGTCCAGGGCCCGTCCACGGTCCGGTCCACGGTCCGGTCCAGGCCCGGTCCAGGGTCCGGTCACGGTCGTCCAGGGTCCGGTCCAGGGTCCGGTCCACGGCCGTCACGGTCCGGTCCGGTCCGGTCCCGGTCCAGGGTCCGGTCCAGGGCCCGGTCCAGGGTCCGGTCCACGGTCCGGTCCCGGTCCAGGGCCGGTCCGGGTCCGGTCCACGGTCCGGTCCAGGGCCCGGTCCAGGTCCGGTCCACGGTCCGGGTCCGGTCCACGGTCCGGTCCACGGTCCGGTCCACGGTCCCGGTCAGGGTCCGGTCCACGGTCCGGTCCAGGCCCGGTCCAGGTCCGGTCCACGGTCCGGTCCAGGGCCCGGTCCAGGTTCCGGTCCACGGTCCGGTCCAGGGTCCGGTCCACGGTCCGGTCCACGGTCCGGTCCAGGGTCCGGTCCGGGTCCGGTCCAGGGTCCGGGTCCTCAGGCTGACTCTGCAGATGGAGCACCAGCTCCTGAAGTCGACTGATCCTCTCCACGAGTCTGAGGACCTGGTCCAAGTACCCGAGTCCAGAGAGGGGCCGAGCCTAGACCAGGACCAGAAGTCAGAGGTCAGAGGGCAAGGTCAGAGGTAAGGGTCAGAGGTCAGGTTCATGTGCTCACTGGTTCTGTGTAAATAAACTAAAGTCACATGATCACGAAAGCCCTCAGAAAGTGGAGGCGCTCTTCAGCTCCAAAGACGTTTGGGTCAGAGAACGGACTTTAAGAGAGAAGATGCATATGAGACGTTTGTGTCAGAACGGACTTTAAGAGAGAAGAGAATTAGAGACGTTTGTGTCAGAAGAACGGAGAGACGGAGAGACTTTAAGAGAGAAGAAGTTTAAGAGAGAAAATGAATGAGAGACGTTTGGAGAGAACGGACTTTAAGAGAGAAGTGAGAGAGTTTAGAACGGACTTTAAGAGAGAAGATAATGTGAGACGTTTGGGTCAGAGAACGGACTTTAAGAGAGAAGATGAATGTGGGACGTTTCGGTCAGAACGGGACTTCAAGAGAGAAGATGCATTATAAGACGTATGTGTCAGAGAACGACTTTAGAGAGAAGATGAAAGTGAGACGTTTGGGAGAGAACAGACTTTAAGAGAGAAGATGAATGTGAGACGTTTGTGTCAGAACGGACTTTAAGAGAGAAGATGAATGTGAGACGTTTGTGTCAGAACGAACTTTAAGAGATAAGATGAATGTGAGACGTTTGTGTCAGAATGACTTTAAGAGAGAAAGAATGAAGACGTTTGCGTCAGAGAACGGACTTTAAGAGAGAAGATGAATGTGAGACGTTTGTATCAGAGATGAACTTTAAGAGAGAAGATGAATGAGACGTTAGTGTCAAGAACAGACTTTAAGAGAGAGATGAATGTGAGACGTTGTTCAGAATTAACTTTAAGAGAGAAGATGAATGAGACGTTTGGTCAGAGAACGATTTTAAGAGAGAAGATGAATGTGAGACGTTTAGGTCATAACGGACTTTAAGAGAGAAGATGAAATGAGAGACGTTGGGTCAGAGAACGAACTTTAAGAGAGAAGATGAATGAGAGACGTTTTGGGTCAGAGAACGGACTTTAAGAGAGAAGATGAAAGTGAGACGTTTGTTTCAGAGAAACTTTAAGAGAGAGGATGAATGTGAGACGTTTGGGTCAGAGAACGACTTTAAGAGAGAAGAGAGAAGAGACGTTTGTTCAAGAACGACTTTTAAGAGAGAGGATGAATGTGAGACGTTTGGGTCAGAGAACGGACTTTAGAGAGAAGATGAAGAGAGACGTTAGAGAGAACGGAGATGATGTGAGGTCAGAGAACGGGACTTTAAGAGAGAAGATGAATCAGACGGACTTAAGAGAAGATGAATGTGAGACGTTTGTGTCAGAGAACGGACTTTAAGAGAGAAGAATGAGAGACGTTTGGGTCAGAGAACGGACTTTAGAGAAGAAGAGAATGTGAGAGATGTTTAGGTCATAACTGACTTTAAGAGAGAAGATGAATGAGAGACGTTTCAGAAACTGACTTTAAGAGAGAAGTGAATGTGAGACGTTTGTTTCAGAGAACTGACTTTAAGAGAGAAGATGAATGTGAGACGTTTGGGTCAGAGAACGGACTTTAAGAGAGAAGAAGAATTAGAGACGTTTGGGTCAGAGAAACGGACTTTAAGAGAGAAGATGAATGTGAGACGTTTGTGTCAGGAACGGACTTTAAGAGAGAAGATGAATGTGAACGTTTGTGTCAGAAACGGACTTTAAGAGAGAAGAAGAATGAGAGACGTTTGGTCAGAGAACGGACTTTAAGAGAGAAGATGAATGTGAGACGTTTAAGTCATAACGGACTTTAAGAGAGAAGATGAATGAGAGACGTTTTGGGTCAGAGAACGGACTTTAAGAGAGAAGATGAATGTGGGACATTTCGGTCAGAGAACGGACTTCAAGAGAGAAATGCATATGACGTTGGTCAGAGACGACTTTAAGAGAGAAGATGAAGTGAGACGTTTGTCAGACGTTTGTGTCAGAACGGACTTTAAGAGAAGATGAATGTGAACGTTTGTGTCAGAAACGAACTTTAAGAGAGAAAGATGAATGTGAGACGTTTGTGTCAGAATGAACTTTAAGAGAGAGAGATGAATGTGAGACGTTTGCGTCAGAGAACGGACTTTAAGAGAGAAGAATGAATGTGAGACGTTTGTGTCAGAATGAACTTCAAAGAGAGAAGATGAATGTGACACGTTAGTGTCAGAGAACAGACTTTAAGAGAGAGAAGATGAATGTGAGACGTTTGTGTCAGAATTAACTTTAAGAGAGAATGAATGTGAGACGTTTGCGTCAGAGAACGACTTTAGAGAGAAGAATGAATGTGAGACGTTTGGGTCAGAGAACGGACTTTAAGAGAGAAGATGAATGTGAGACGTTTAGGGTCAGAACGGACTTTAAGAGAGAAGATGAATGAGAGACGTTTGGTTCAGAGAACGAACTTTAAGAGAGAAGATGAGAACGTTTGGGTCAGAGAAACGGACTTTAAAGAGAAGATGAAAGTTAGACGTTTGTTTCAGAGACGGTTTTAAGAGAGAGGATGAATGTTTGAGACGTTTGGTCAGAGAACGACTTTAGAGAGAAGATGAATGAGAGACGTTGTGTCAGAGAACGGACTTAAGAAGAGAAGATGAATGTTGAGACGTTTGGTCAGAATTAACTTTAAAGAGAGAAGAATGAATGTGAGACGTTTGGGTCAGAGAACGGACTTTTAAGAGAGAAGATGAATGAGAGACGTTTGGTGAGAACGGACTTTAAGAGAGAAGAAGATGAATGTTGAGAACGTTAGTGGGTCAGAGAACGGACTTTAAGAGAGAAGAAGAATGATTTGTAGAGACGTTTGAGGTCAGAGAACGGACTTTAAGAAGAGAAGATGAATGTGAGAATGTTTGGTCAAGAAACGGACTTTAAGAGAGAAGAATGAATGAGAGACGTTTGGGTCAGAGAGAACTGACTTTAAGAGAGAAGATGAATGTGAGACGTTTGTTTCAGGAACTGATTAAGAGAGAAGATGACTTTGAGACGAGAGAACGACTTTAGAGAGAAGAAGAAGAGACGTTTGGGTCAGAGAACGGACTTTAAGAGAGAAGATGAATGTGAGACGTTTGGTCAGAGAACGGACTTTAAGAGAGAAGAAGAATCAGAGACGTTTGGGTCAGAGAACGGACTTTAAGAGAGAAGATGAATGAGAGACATTTTGGGTCAGAGAACAGACTTTAAGAGAGAGAATGAATGTGAGACGTTTGGGTCAGAGAACGGACTTTAAGAGAGAAGATGAATGAGAGACGTTGGTCAGAGAACGGGACTTTAAGAGAGAAGATGAATGTGAGACGTTTGGGTCAGAGACGAATTTAAGAAAGAAGAAGAATGAGAGACGTTTGGGTCAGAGAAAGACTTTAAGAGAGAAGATGAATGTGAGACGTTTGGTCAGAGAACGGACTTTAAGAGAGAAGATGAATGTGAGACGTTTGGGTCAGAACGGACTTTAAGAGAGAAGATGAATGTGAGACGTTTGTCAGAACGGACTTAAGAGAGACGATGAGAGGACAAAAAACTTTCATCCAGGATTTTCACGGTCCAGTTTTTTATATAATATTCTGTTAGAATTCTCCTGATGGAACGCGAACACTGGAGGCTCTGTTCTGAGTGGAGGAAGATGATGTCATGATCTCAGATGGAGGCGGGGCTTATTTAACTGTGTGACATTTACATTTTTGAAAGAAATTCCACAAATGTTTATTTTGGACTCCTGCTGTTCCTCTGAGCAGACTCTAAGCTACATAGTGTTGACCTTGTGCTAAAGTGCCGTGTTTTCACTGATGCTAACTTATATGTGGAGCCTTAGCAACACAAAGCTAGCAAAGCACGTTAGCAACAGCTGTTTCCTGTTTGTCCAGATGTGATGTTTCCAGGTCAGAATGCGTCTGACATGATCCATAAAGAGAGGTTCAAACGCGGCGTCGAGGCTTTGCACACAAGGCAAAGACATGAGGCAAAACTGTTCCTGTGCACGCTCGCTTTAGCCACGCCCCTCACACACACACACTGGAATGACTAAATGACTTTTTGTGACTCGCTCAGGTCGGCCTCTGGAGTAAAAAGTCTAAGGAGGATTTAGATCAGATATTCTTTATAAAAGCTTGTATATTCACGTACTTTCTCCCACAAACTCCGCCCCATGTTTCTTGTCGTCTCCTCGTCTTTCGTCTCTTCGCTCTCTCCTCGTTCCTCGTCTTCTTCGTCCGTCGCTCGTCTCTGTCGTTTCTGGGGATCCGAATTCCCCGAGTCGCAGGACGATTCTCGGCTGTGCACGGAGCTCTCGTACGACCCGAGCGGAGACGAGTCCAGTCCAGAGTCGTCTGAGTCCAGGTGGCACGGCGCGGGCACCGAGGGCACGGCGAGCGCCCGGTGCCCGCGGCCCGCAGGGAGACTCGAGGGTTCGGTCTGGGTTCGGTCCAGGACTCCCGAGTCTGCAGGCGTCGGCAGGTTTCTCCCGGAGGAACTCAAGAGTTTCATTTTGGTCAGAACCACGTCGCCGCCGGCGACCGAGTCCGACTGACCTGAAACACAGCCAACAGGAAAGACCGCCGTTATCCTGCGTTCTGGTGGTCCTTCTACTGGACTGTAACGACTCAATGACACAAGAAGGATGGATCCAGTTCACGTGTCCAACCGAGTTATTCCATCTGCAAGTTCTAACGGAACCTTTGAACGAGACGTTAGCAACATTAGCACAGCACTGCATTTGTAACTGCAGCGGCTCAACGGCAGCACAGGAGCGGCTTCACAGACAACAGGGGGCAGTAGAGAGCAACTAAAGAGAAAATGATGAGTAAAATCAATATTTGAATTGTTGGATGTTAAACTTTCAGCAAATGCAGAGAGCAGTCATGTTGGATCGGCTAACTCAAGGTTCTGAAAGGGTTCTGAAGGTTCTGAAAGGGTTCTGAAAGGTTCTGAAAGGGTTCTGAAAGGGTTCTGAAAGGTTCTGAAAGGGTTCTGAGGCGTGAGAGTGAAAAGGACGACTTCTCTCCCTTGCTTTATAAAAGGGGCATTATTGTGTGTGGAAATTGTCTATATTCAGGACAAAGTACTTGAAGACCTTTTGAGACCTTTTGAGACCACTCAAGATGACTTTCTTTAAGAGTATTTTTGCCCGAAGGAAAGGACAGTGTGTGAAATGGGGGTGAGAGAGAAGGAGGACATGCAGTACATTGTCGGAGCCGGGATTCTAACTCGCGACACTGCGGCCGGCTGCGCTTGGAGCCTGGCATATGTGCTGTGCCTTAACCACTTGAAGAGAACTACATATTATGCATCGATCATATATTCGCCATTATACAATGCATTGATCTTGTATTCACTATTAGACAATGTTCTGCTGCTCTTTGGTCTGTGGTGCTGTGTTTTTCCACTCTGACCACAAGGTTTGACCAGTCTCAGTAACACGAGCAGACAAAGAGAGGAAGGTGGAGACCATGGTGGAGGTCAGATGGGCACGGGGCCGATCACGGCCCTACCACAAGGACTTCCTGTAGGCTCATGCATATTCATTTTCTGTGTCTATAATACTGGCAAACTGTGGCTGCCCCGTTACTCTCCGGACTATGAAGACGCGAGTAACGAGTGTTAGGCACCCGGAAGTCCAGACGTCTGTATAGGTGACTTTGTTAGGAGAATAAAAGAATGCGTAATGAAACTCATGAATCTTGGTCATCTATAGCTGGTATGTATTAGTAACTGATAGAGTAGATCTTGTTGACTTTCACTCCTCTTCCAGTTTCTGAACACGCAGATGTCCGAGTGTAATAGAACTGGACATATTTCTTCACACTCCACCATTTGATTTTCACCAAATCTAAGCTTGGTCAGGCCAACGCCCAAGGAGGAGTTCATAAAAGTATAAAGTGTGTTGCCATGGCGACGCCGTAACAAAAATATGACGGGTCTGAACTCAGGGCGAAATAGAAATGAGGGAACTTTTATCAAACAAATGAAGAAACGTATATATATAATGTTTTATATATATATATATATATATATATATATATATATATATATATATATATATATAATATATATATATATATATATATATATAATGTTATATATATATATGTTTATATATATAATGTTTATATATAATGTATATATGTTATATATATAGTTATATATATATTATAATGTATTATATATATGTTTTATTATGTTTTATATATATATAATGTATATAAATATAATAGATAGATAGATATAATGTTTATATATATATATTTTATATCTATTATTTTATATATATATAATGTATTATATATATATATAGATAGATAGATAGATAGATAATGTTTTATTATAAATATGTTTATGGAAGATTAAAACAACTGTGAGGAAAGTTCAGTGTCAACAGTGAGAACATTTGGAATGTGGGAGGAGATTCCAGCGTGTGGAGGTTTGAACAAAGACGCTTTCATCAGATCATAACCAGATCATAACCAGATCATATCCAGATCATACAGATCATATCCAGATCATATCCAGATCAGATATGACCAGATCATCAACCAGATATATCCAGATCATCCAGATCATATCCAGATCATATCCCAGATCATACCAGATCATGACCAGATCCAGATCATAACCATATCCAGATCATCCAGATCATAACAGATCATAACCAGATCATAACCAGATCATATCCAGATCATAACCAGATCATAACCAGATCATATCCAGATCATAACAGATCATAAATAACCAGATCATATCCAGATCATAACAGATCATAACCAGATCATAACAGAGGTCATATCCAGATCATAACCAGATCATATCCATCCAGATCATATCCAGATTCATATCCAGATCATATCCAGATCATATCCAGATCAGACCAGATCATGACCAGATCATGACCAGATATGACCAGATGACCAGATCATGACCAATCATAACCAGATCATATCCAGATCATAACCAGATCATAACCAGATCATATCCAGATCATATCCAGATCATAACCAGATCATATCCAGATCATATCCAGATCATAACCAGATCATATCCAGATCATAACCAGATCATAACCAGATCATAACAGATCATCCAGATCATATCCAGATCATATCCAGATCATAACCAGATCATATCCAGATCATAATCATCAGATCATATCCAGATCATATCCAGATATCCAGATCATAACCAGATCATATCAGATCCATATCCAGATCATATCCAGATCATCATGACCAGATCATGACCAGATCATATCAGATCATATCCAGATCATATCCAGATCATAACCAGATCATAACCAGATCATATCCAGATCATATCCAGATCATAACCAGATCATAACCAGATCATATCCAGATCATAACCAGATCATAACCAGATCATAACCAGTCATCATAAACCAGGTCATATCCAGATCATACCAGATCATATCCAGATCATATCCAGATCATAACCAGATCATATCCAGATCATAAACAGATCATAACCAGATCATATCCAATCCAGATCATATCCAGATCATAACCAGATCATGACCAGATCATAACCAGATCATAACCAGATCATTATTATTATTACCTGTTTAGACCCTGTTTAGACCATGTTTAGACCTGTTTAGCCCTGTTTAGACCTGTTAGACCTGTTTAGACCTGTTTAGACCTGTTTACCCTGTTTAGACCCTGTTTAGACCTGTTTAGACCTGTTTAGACCCTGTTTAGACCTGTTTAGACCTTTAGACCCTGTTAGACCTGTTTAGACCCTGTTTAGACCCTGTTTAGACCTGTTTTAGACCCTGTTTAGAACTTGTTTGTTAGTTCCTGTTTAGACCCTTATGACCTGATGACCTCACGTTTCTCTCTCACAGTTCAACCCTGTCGTCATGGGCGTCAGGACTCAACATGTTTTCAACATCTTTCTCCTAAAGTTTTTCGTCTTTCACACTTTGAAGTTTCATAAATGAGGCCGGTTTTCAGTCAGACCAAGTTTAGACTAAATTAGATCCAAAATCTCGAGGGGGAAAAAGTAAACGGATCCAATACGATCAAAACCAAGCCAAAACAGTCCAAGCCGGTTCTGTCCGATTCTCAGACTGAAGTGTCAAAACCACGTGATTTAGCTCTTGAAACATAGTGTAAAGTTGTACCTCGTTTCCAGGGTGACAGCGCTGACAGAGTTCTGCTCCAGCCCACCACCAGCCCAGTCCTCCGGCCCCTCGCACTCATGCTCAGGTCCTGGTTCAGACCTTGTTCAGACCTGGTTCAGACCTGGTTCAGACCTGGTTCAGACCCATGCTTGAGTCCGGTTTGTGACAGTGAACAGTAAAAGTGTCTGAGTGGGAGGAGACTAAACACTTAGAAGAACAGGGTTTTTCTGCCCCCTTGTGGAGAACAGCAGCAGAACCATTTCTTTGATCGTTGTTTTGTTCAGTCTCGTTTGAAAGAAGATTTATGTCAAACTTCATTTCAGAAATTGTGCTGTGCATTTCTTCTGTTGAGATATTGGGGGGCTTTGACCCCCAGGGAAAGGAGCGTGGGTCGGGGGGCTTTTCCCGGTCTGCCCGGCCTACACTGAGACTAACCCGGGTCCGCACAAGTCTCACTTATGATCCATAAACGAGGGCCGAAAAGCCCCTGAACTGTTTAGGCGCCGTTTCGTGTCCGTTGAACTTGATCGTGGCGGTTTGTTTGGTCCGGGGGGCCGCTTCGGGAAGAGGGCCGCAGCAGATCCAAACCATGTCTTCTGTGTGAACAAATGAACCATCAGCTCCAGAAGGGACCAACCCAAACTAGATCTCCTCTGACATGTCTTTGTTGGTCTGAGAGTCTCTGCAGAGGAACGGTTCTGACTCCCAGAGGGAACGGACCCGTCCGACCCGCGCTAACCCGAAGGGCCTTTCAGGGGACGGTTCTGACTCCCAGAGGGGAACGGACCCGTCCGACCCGCGCTAACCCGAAGGGCCTTTCAGAGGAACGGTTCTGACTCCCAGAGGGGAACGGACCCGTCCGACCCGCGCTAACCCTTTCAGATGTTACAGTCCTTCTGTGTCCGTGATCGGGTCCGGATTCAGACCAGAATGATTGATCTGACTGAAAATACGAACGTTATTTTTGACCCGATGTGGACAGAATGGAATGAATACAGAAAAAGTTCCACGTTCCCCGGTGGGCCGTGTCCGTGCAAAGTTCCCGTAAACTGGGTCCTGGGGGAGTTCCCTCTGAGAACAACAGCGCGGCGCTCTCAGATATAAAGAGGTACTCGGCCGCCGTAACTAAGTTAGCAATGCAGGAGTGAGGCACGGGGTCTCCTGCGCTGGTTGGATATACCTGGCCGGGCAATGCTCACGAGAGCTCTTTAACGTAACCGCAGATTTACTGGTGTCGTCAGCCTGTATAACACCTTTAGTCCTGTTTTGAGGTCTGGTTCTCTTGAGCACGAGAAACTGTAATCCAGCGGCCATGCACCACACTAACAGCATGTTCTAAACAGCGCACAAGCAGAGAAAAAAGGCTTCGACATTATCGTTCAATCCTGATGCTCTCATATTTTAACATTTACTCTATTCCGATGTGTGACAGCTGCGCTGTTTTTTCTCTGCTTTTGGCGTTTGTTTTATGCTGTCTGCTGAGTTTGTGAAATTGGTTGCCTCCACCACCAAAATTTGTTTCTTGCTATTCGGAACCAATAAATAAGTGAAGAATGAAAAGAAGTTAAGAAAGCAGGTGCATAAGACACTACGTACCACTTGCCCCACTGAACAGTGAGGAGTCTGGGAGAGACTTGGAAAATCCGCGTCCGACACCAAATGAAAGACTGTTTTGCAGATTAAATTCCTCTTTTTGTGATTCGACGTTGTCTCTTACTCCGCTCTAGCTTATTTTGTTCACCTCTTCTCTTAAGAGCTCTTTTTGCTCTCCAGGCAATCAAGTCTCTGCTGCACCGTGTCCCTCGGAGAACACACGTTTTGCATACACTAGATTCTTTCTTTTTGAGAGATCTCCACACATAGCGACTGGGCTCAATACACAGTAAACAACGCTACTATTGAAGGAACTGCTATCTCTTCGCTTGCAAATGGATGTGTGACTCACTTCTTTTGCCAGCTCGTATTGGACACGAGAATGATTGTGACGTTTCTTCACAGGCTCTGCATCTTTAACAATGTTGTCGTTCTTAACACGGTGGGTGACTTCTATGTGTCCGTGTCCTTGTGTAAAATGGCACCTTTTCAGTTGGACTGCCCTCTCACCTCACTGGTGTCAGATCTTCATTAGTTGATACAGATCGCTCTATCATCACTGGTGTGACTTTTTTCGATGGTTGAGCAGTTTGCACCTTAGCCGTTCAAGCGGCTGTGACTTGTCATGTTGTCTCATTGTTTCAACAACGGGTTCTCAGACTTCATCTGCTCTGGTCAGTATCATTAACGTCTCGACTCGCAATAGTTTTGATATTTCTTTGCTCTTCATACTTCTGCATCTCTTATACTTTCCTTATGAGCAGTCAGAAGTGTTTTGGAGTGAATTCACCCATAGCCACTTGAGAACGTCCTCAATCTGCATGTTCTAAGTTTACGTCTGAACGCGATCGATCACGCCGCCCTCACCATTGTTCCGTGACATTCTTGTTCGTTACTTTACACAGTTGACTCTTCAATTGACCTTTATTGTGGAGGTCCAGATCTTAATGTGGGCGCGGCGGAGGCTGTGAATCTCTAAAGTGTGTTTGAGGAACTCTCCAGCCTGGATGACCCTGCATATAATCTCATACATCTGGAGCGTTACGGTCTTGACCTGGTGCTGGCAATCGAATATATTGTGCCTCAGGTTGTTTCTCTTCGTCAGTATCTTGTCCGCTTGCAGTGAATAACCAGTTCCCCTGATTCATTCTTTTGTCCATCACCCTGCTCCACGCTAAGGATGCGTTCCAAATTCGGGGAAAACAAGAAACCTCACCTGCATGAGCCCATGAACTTCTATGTGTCCCCCTACCCCTTTGCTCCTCTTTTCCAGCTGCACGACATGTACAAACAGAAACTGTTTTCTGGCTGGGTTGTTTCTGAACCATCTTGCTATGCTTACTTTCTGTTTTCTGTTCAGAGTTTTTCATGGGTCACAATATCGTTATATCGCGCCTCACAATCGCAGTTATCGATACCTCGCCGACCCTCTCTCACTGGTACGATTCACCGATCTTACTCTGGACATTTAAACTTTTCCTTCACATTTTAGCAGTGGTATTCTGTTCCTTCCATCAGCCATTTCGGGGCTCCTCCGGCTGCAGTACGGTTCCAGACGATAAGTGGCAAACGCGCGCATGGTCACCAGTCCCACGGGGAGACTATAGCACTCCTTCCATGGTTTCCCAGGCGACACTCTCGACGGGGTCAGACCTTTCATCGGTCATTCACCAGAAGACAATGCTTGGGTGACTTGGTCACAAGTCCAACACGTACCAGCAGCAGCAGGAGTAATATTAGTCACTGTTAGCCCTAGTCACTAGAGGAAAGCACTTCTCTACTTTGAACCATCTGAATCCATTAATTTATTATAAAACTGCTATAGCCATGTTTACTCTCCGTGTGAAGCATTAGAAACTCCTACTTAAACAGCCCCCAAGGCATTGTTTCCACACAGTACATCAAATACATGGGAATCCAAAGTGAGCATGAATACAGCTCTTTTGTAATGAAAAACTATGGTTAGGATGGATGAATATTTTAGCTGGTCCCGCGGGCATTTGGCTGGCTGATAGTTGGACAGTATATTATTAATATGTAATAGTCATAACAAACATGAAACAAAGAGATGGTGTCACCTGCAGATGAGGCGGGCATATTGATTAGATATGTGCCCCAGGCTTATTGTTTATCTTCAAAGGATAAAGCATTACGGCAGAGCAAAATCTAATGTCATTTACAATAGCTTTTGTGGGCTAATGGTGATAAATTTAACAATGTTATGTGGAAGAAAAAATGGACATGGATCAAAACAAACAAACAATACACGGTGTGAGATCGATTTAACAAAGCTCTGTGCTGTACAATGGCACTCTTGCCTTAAATGGTGTAAAGCTTTAATTGAAGCAGTCTTAAAAAGAAGATTTTATACATAACTTAACAAATGCTTTTTACCAAAGTGTTTTTTAAAAGACGGTTTACAGTATGGAAATAGTAAATGCAAGCCCCCAATCCCTATCACAAGTTAACATGTTAAAACATGTTAACTTTGTTAACAATCGATTAACAAAAGGTTTTTATTTCACAAATACTTTAGTAAAAGCTTTTTAAACATGCACTTATAAAGCCTTTAAGGAAAACCTTTGGCCAACTGTATTAGCTTGCAAACGCTTCTTCTATTAGCTTCCCCGTCGCACTTCTAGTCTTCCTGGCAAATGAAAGTGAACCTTAGCTCTCGCCTTACAAGTTCACTTTTATAATTTAATTTACATTAGCCAGGAGAACCAGCAGAGCCACGGAAAAGCTTAATGGAGAGGTTAATTGGCGAACGTTATACAAACGAAAAGATTCATTAAAGGCACTTCCCAATTTTTACTGACTTAAAATTGTGAAAACTGTATTAGTTCATTTTAAAGTTTTTGCAATAGTTCATGTGCACTGCTCACTTAGCTTATGCATTCCTAGCATCTGAAATTCGTCACAATGACTTTATAAGCTGAAGCCAGACAGGGAACGCCTACATTAGCATGCTAACAGTTCACTTCTTGGAGATTAAAACTCTTTATATTTAGATGCAGGGAAAGCATTATAAAATAAGATACAACATAAGACAATCTCTACACATAATTAACCATATCCAGAAACTACAAAACAAGACAGTAATAATAAGCCTTATTTATTTAAAGTGTCAAATTTCAATTCAAAATATTGGGGCTCTTTAAGACTGTCCAACATCAAGAATTGAAGTCAATATTCACTTGACAGACCNACATACAAACTTTTAGTCCCATTTTTGCACAAATGTTTCTATTTGTTCTTGAAATGGTTAAACTTGTTATTTCATTACTTGCATGGCCAATTGTTCTTTTCAATCCAGAGCTGCCCTTGAAAGTTCACGAGCTGTGTCTCCAGAGCTGAGCGTGTGAATGAATGATGGAGCAGTGAAGTGTATGGAGCAGTTGGAACAAGATGTTTACCTGGGGACGTCTCCCATAAAGACTAAAGTCTGATCCTCCCGGGCTCAAACACACACCGAAACAGAGCACAGGACACATGGTCAAAACAACAGGAGGTTATTAATGACCAGGTTCAGCTCCGGTCCTGCTCCTGGCACTTTTCACCTAACTGCATCCCACAAGGCGCCATCATCACTCCCTATTCTCCGGCAATCATTTACAACCGCACCAGCTGCCCATGTCCCCTGGTCAAATACTGGATACACAATCTCATAATGGTCTCGCACATGGGATCCTGGGTGATTTGAGGCAGCGACAGACCTTCAATCTGTGGTTTTATCACATTGGGCCGGAGAGGTGCACTTGACAGAAACGGACTCTAATGGCGGAATGGAGAAGGGACGAATCAGGTGGCTATAAATCTGCCTCGCAGGGACCCTTCACAGGAACTACACGGATGAGCCAAGTGATGAATAACCGTGACATGTGAAGGGTATTGATATGAGAGGAAATGGAGACACCACACTCTTTCAAACAAACCAAAAAAACGATGGTGTGTCGTAAAACGTAAGAAGTTTAGAGGAAAGAAGGACTGTGATAGTTAAAATGTATTTACATGCAGTCTTAGGCCCTGTCCACACAGAACAGGTGTTTTGGGGGTTTGTAAATGGCCCTTAAAACAGGTTCTAGAGTGTAAAGCACATATTTTTTAGAAGAAGACATCAAACCCCTTGCATTGCGTATGTTTTGCATAATTTACTGATCTTTATATGATGTTTACTTAATATTCCTTGCTCCATCACAACGAGCCACGAGACATAATTCCAGTCCGTCATGATTAATGAACAGGGTGCCAAAAAAATCTGTCATGCGCTATTTTTATCCGTCATTATATTTTTACGGCAGCAGGTGATACACACATGACACATGGACATATGAACATGTACAAGACACATCGTACACAATCTCTGCTTCAGAAGCCTTTCGAAGGAAACAAATAAATGGAAGTGACACGGACCAGAATCCCATTAAGGTCAGAGAGGAGGTTAAAAAAGACAAACGTGGATCTTCTTATTCCTTTCGTCAGCTTGGTGAAGCAAGAAGCTGTGGCTAGCTGGTTGTAGTGAAGCTAATGCTCTTTTTTGTTTGCGTGTTTACTTTTTAAAACTGCATCTACAGACCGAGCTTAGTGTGAAAATGGTGTCAGGGACATGAAACATCTGTCGGAAGTTAGCTTTATTGGTAAAGGCAAACATCGCCACACTGGATGATGGCTACAGACTGGCAGTAAAAAAACACAACAAAGTGGACAGAAATGGTAACATTCTCTCAAAATTAATTGACTGTTGTGGTGCTTTTGAACTGGCTTTACAATGAGACCGACACCTCCAACAATCCAGGAATTTTGCGGGGACTGGTCAGTTTTATGTCTTCCTCAGACACTGCGCTGGCGGAGCACTTATCTGTGTTCAAAGGTAGCTTGACTGTATGCTGGCTGTGAATAAAAACTATATTTGTGATGAAGAAAGCGGCTGATTTCTTAACTCTAAGCCGATGAGACATCTGATGTGTCAAACCAGTGAAAGCTGCCATGGAGTTTATTACGCTGGATAATGCCAACGCTGAAAGCATCGCTGAACTTCTCTTCATAAATAGATTTCTTATCACTCTAAGCCGATGAGACATCTGATGTGTCAAACCAGTGTCAACTAGCACTTGTGCTCTGTTACCAGATACCGGTGACTGAAAACACGCTCAGGTATAACATACAGCTAAATCAAAAGCGTATTCACAGCATTTTTTGAGTTTATTACGCTGGATAATGCTAATCAACGCTGAAAGCATCGAAAAAAACACAGTCAGATACCGGTGAATCAAACGTTAGCGTATTCATAGTCATCAAAATGGCTAGGTATAACACGTAAAAAAACACAGTCAGATACCGCTAAATCAAACGTTATTCACAGTACAGTAACTCAAAATGGCCAGGTATTAAAAAAAAACAGTCAAAGCTAAATTAAACGTTGGCGTATTCACAATAACTCAAAATGTAGTTAACAAATTAGTAAAATAAAACATAATACACTCACTTTCAGTTTATTCCTCGTCCACAAATCCTTCAAACTTATACACACACTGTAATGTTATGGTGAAGCACAGTATTACTCCGCGACGCTCCTCGTAGTAACCGTAATGTGGAAGTGGTGCGGCTTTGTGTTTACCAAATTAAAATATTTTGACGGATTTTGAGCACAGTGTACCACATAAAATCGGTTCGAGATCAGTAAAATGTTATATCACATATATAAGGCGCTCTGGGTTATAAGGCGCACTGTGTCATTTTTTGAGAAAAATAAATGTTTTTAAGTGCGCCTTATAGTGCGGAAAAAACGGTAAGTCAGGGTAATTAATGCCACTAAGAAGCTGATCTTTTTTTTAAGTTTTCTGTACTGTTTTATGAAACAGGCAGTTTGTGTTCTTTCGTTTCTCTTAAAGTAGTAATTGCTACAACTGATACTGCACTATAAGGTACAGTATCATTGAGATTTTTGCTTTGCTCTTTCCAATAATCAACTTTATAAAGTGCAAAATGTAATGTTATGTAAAATGTCTTTTCTCACAAATGGTATCTGCCTCTAAGTCATAGTATTACCATTACCAAAAGAGGAAATAAAGTTTGTTTACTTCATTAATTCAGTTGTAAATGTGTATTTAAAATGTGTATTTATACAGGCAATTTAAAATATTCACATTTGGACATTAAACAAAACAAAAACACAGAAGTGGTTTTCACATAATGTCAAATAGACCCCCCCCTATATTTTGCATTACCAGCCGCCACTGCATTTGGAGCTGAATAATACAGTAATAAAACGAAATTCTGCCATCTATAATGCATTTGTGGTATAATTACATCAAGGTAAAAGATAGAAATGTCTCTACTTGCACGTTACCAGACCTATGAGGTGGCACAGCAAATGCCATCCCAAAAATGGACAAATCTTGAAAAAGGATATTCTCACCCTTGAATGACAAATTTGAATGCCATAATATGAAAAGTAGCACAGTACAGTGAATCAAACTTCTGCATGGCATTATCAGACAACATTGTGGAATAATGGCCTTGACTGTTCGCGCTGCAGCAGTAATGTATTCATATTTCACTCACCTAGGAGAGGCCTATTTTATGCAGCTCTCATTCCCAACTTGTTCGCCTCGCAAATCAATGTCCATTACAGCGCTTGCACACACATTCTCACCAGTGAACTCTCCCTATCTGTCCAGCTTCAGCACATTCCAGGATGTCACAGTGCTTAAAAGAGCGTACAGTGTGTCTGCCTCAAGTGCTGCTGCAGGCACATACTCATTATGGGGACACAATGACCTCCGCTGACATTGACCTCTCGTTTTGTTTCTCAACCTTTTTTCTACAGGAAATGTTTTACATTGATGTGTTATGATTCATGGACATTGTTATAAACTCTTTTTTCTTGCTTGCTCAAACATGATCCACTAAAGAATAGTAATAATAGTGTATCACAAGAAATCTGGAAAATTACCTATATTATAACTTTATAGTAATTACAATTTTAATAGCCTAAATAAAGGATGAACAAAGACTATAACAACAAAGACCAATGAACAAATTGCTTATTAAGAATGATTCATCATTGCAATAACCCCTTAATTAAGTAGTTACTGAGCCTGAATCATGTACCAGAAATTATGAATTAAGTCTAGCTTTATGCAAAGCCCTGAAGCACTACAATTTGACTAGCTTATCTGAGAATTACCTTCCATATTTACAATATTTTCATTCCCTATTTAAATGTTAAGCTTGGTTAACATTAGCATTGAGACTGAAAAACCTACCTTAGTAACACAGACGAATCCCATCATAAATTAGATTTTAACAAGATGTCTTAATAATCCGCCCATGACTCGTCTGTTGCGTTATCTTTTAATATTGTTTATTTTAGCATGTCTCTGGCGAAAACCCCATAAGGATAGAACTAAAGCGAAGGGGGATTCACGGACAATGAATCTGCCAGTGCAGATGCTGGTGCAGTTTTACACGGCCATCATTGAGTCCATCCTCACCTCCTCCATCACCGTGTGGTACGCTGGAGCCACAGCCAGGGACAAACAGAGACTACAGCGCATTGTGCGTTCTGCTGAGAAGGTGATCGGCTGCAGACTTCCATCTCTGCAGGACCTGTACGTCTCCAGGGCTCTGGGACGAGCAGGTCAGATCACAGCTGACCCTTCTCACCCTGGACATGGACTATTTGAGCCACTCCCCTCAGGCAGGAGGCTACGGTCCATCCGGAGTAGAACCTCCCGCCACAAGAATAGTTTCTTTCCCTCTGCTGTTGGAGTCATGAACACTTCTAAACACCTGCCACTTTAACTACAATTCTGCACTGTCACTTTCTGCACTACAACTGCAAATTTAACTGTAATTCTCATGTACATAGTAATGCCTATTTATATTTTGTACTATAGTAATCTTAAATTGTTTCTTAATGCATGCCCTTTGGATTTCATATATGCTGTTTTTAATCATTGATCAGTGTCAGTGATCATTGACCTTAATGCCGGAACAAGTTCCTATGTTTGTGAATTTTGTTCATTGACAATGGCAATAAACCTTTCTGATTCTGATAAGCTAGTTAAACAAAAGTAGCGCGGTGGGTCTGTGCAGAGAGTCTTATTATTATTACGGTTTAGTAGGGCAGATAGTTTTTCAACATATGACCAGGTAAGGAAGTAACATAAGCAAAAATGTTAAATGGTTTATATAAAGTTAATAAAAATGTTAAGTTTTTGGTCCCAGATTTGGTTGTAGTCCTTGTTTAGTCCTGATCTAGTCCAGGTTTAGTTTCAGGTTTAGTCCTGGTTCCTTTTTCATGTTGTGAATGTGCAAAGAGTGAAGGCACCCTAGCAGGTCCAAATTACAAAACTTTTGGTCATAAAAGAATCCAGAAGTGAGCAAGTGATGAGGGTTAATCTGTATCATCGTCTTCACAGAGGTGTAGATTCACAGCTTCACACCTGGCGGCTCTCCACCCTCACCACAGGCCTTTACACTGTAACAGAGCCCTGCTTCACTGGAGAGACTGAGGCCCTTTCAAGGACACCGCAGCGGAGACTGTTCTGCCAGCGACAAGCTCTTTTATCACACTTAAAGACATTACATTCTGATGTCTCTATCGCTGCCACATATAAGTCTCCTTTGTGATGGGGTAGTATCATATCATAGCGCAGTGATTCCATTTTGTCAAAAGCCTGTACATTCTTTAACTTCAGTTTCGAATCCTGTTGAGCTGTTTGCCGCCCATCACTCACTCAGACAAAAGCCATTGTGAGCTCATTTTGTTAAAACAATGGGATATTGTTTAGTGCAATCAGCAACAACTCTGCTAATTCCAGTCAGATTTGTTCAGGAAATGTTATGACTTAACATGGAATGAACCGCACTCAGCTGAATCTGACCATTTTTAATCACAAGAACATTTAATTACACGTTCTATTGGTTTACATAACACAGCTCTGAGAAAAAAACAAAAAGGTTGTTTGTTACATTTGTTACAATGATGTGCTATTTAATTGTGTGCTAGGGGGGTGTAACAGTTAAGAGTATGGTTTAAAGTTGTTTTCAGAACCTTTGTAAAATAGCCCCATCAAAGTTTACCAGCTAAACACTACCATACAATATGTGCTATGGTTTAGTAAGACCTGTAGGGTCAAACTGTTAACCTACCCTCTCTATCAAGCCAACCAGTTCATCAAGTCATATCCAAGGTTAGCTCAATATAAGAGAAGCCGCCCAGGAGAGCAGAGTAGAGGCATAACAGATGCGGATAAATCTTACCTCTTCCCCTGTCAGGTAGTACGCCGACAGCAACCCGCCGACATAGCGGATGTTCACCTCAAAGAGTGATGCCTCGCCATTCTGTAGAGCAAGGACGAGAGACAAAATGTTAAAAATACTCTTTATCAGTGATTTGGTACCAAAATATATCATTTACTTCATGTCACACAGTATTTAATAAAACACGAATGACTGCTGCATGTTTGAGCTCATATGTACATCACAATACTTTACAAAAAGGGCAGATTTCTCTATATTCCCATGGCAACAGCAGCCTCAGTTGCTAAGAGATATAAGAGATATGCGGAAAATGTAATGTATAAAAACTCGACACTGATGGACTGATTAATAAACCTCATTATCACTCATTAAGAAGAGAGTATTTATAACTCTGGCAGTGTAGAACATCGATAGGAACAAGCCAATAAAACACAACGCATTAATCCACAACATTTAAAGATCAGTAACTGTATATACTATCAAAGGCTGAATAATAAACTTTACATGGCCTGCTAACAAAGCATAACATTTTGAAATCAAAGAAGAGAGCCTAGTTTCTTTTCGGAAACATTTTGCCTTTGGTTTTTTCCGTTTATCCAGTTTCTGAAATGACTTAATACGCGCATAGGCCTCCATTTTTGTTTTGACAGGGGAGAGGAATTGCGTTTCTGTGACTGGTTACTCCGTCTGTCAGTCACACCAGTGGAACTGGGGGATTTATGATAAGAATCCAGACAAATCAAATCCAGAACTCAACTAGGACTAAATCCAGGACTAGAAGAGTCAGCGACTTGGCGTATTATTATGGCATACAGTATTAAGACTTTCAGACTCGACTTGAAAATGGACAAATTTGAAAAAACTTGGGCGAGATGGGATGTATATGTTGGACTTGTAATGCCATAACCTCATTTATGTTTATCATATTGTGCCATTATTATTATTTTTCATTATTTGCATAATTATGTGCAGAGTTACTATTATTATTATTATAATTAATTATTATTAGGCCCGAGCGCCACAAGTTGGCGAGAGGCCTATTAGTTCCGCAAGGCCGTGCGAAGCCCGCTTCCAAACACTCACTAACGCACGCCTCCTATTAGTAGTAAGAAAAATCGTCGTCTAAACGGGCTTTGCCCGTGCAAAAATGCGCACAATGCCAAGAATTTCAAAAAGATGGGGCCATCAAAAGTTATAAAACTTCTTCTTAAAAAATGTTGGTCTTTGTGCGGCACAGCCGCAAAACTTTTCACAAAATATTGACATTTTCAGTACTCAATAATGCCCCTATTTGTAAAGCAAAAGGGGAGAAAGCGCAATAGCGCCACGGATTCGGCAGTAGGTGTAAAAAAAAGGCGGTGGCGTGGCGAAGGTCGATCACTGCCACTTGCGGCTATATTTATTGTTATTATTATTATTCTTTGGTCTCAGGTCGTGTCCCCTGTTATTATGTATTGTGTGTTATTAAATTTAAAAACTTGAGAAAAAAAAAAAAAAAAAAAAGAAAAGAAAGAGAGCATAGCTGGTCCCACTACTCTTACTCTTACTACAGTAATCCATTTATTTTCTGTGACTGTTGGTTAATCTGTTTCTCTATTATTGACCAATGACTTTCATTGTCGGATCTTTCTGTTGGTGAATTCAACAATTTTGAGAAGCCATGCAAGGCAAGTGCTCTTATGATTTTGGGCTCTACAAAAGCAAATTGAATTGAATTGAACTTCCCCCTTGTAAACTAGTCATTAATTCTGATAAAACCCCTTCTTCACTTATTCCAACCTGCATGCTAAAATAAAAATAACAAAATCAACACTTTACTCTGTTAGTGAAAGTTCTACTCTGTTTGTATCAGATGATCAATGCATCTTTGACTGCATTGCAAAGTTTTGATCTGGTGGAGTAGAAGCTCTGAGATAAATCAACTAGTATCACACTGATCTTGGAAAAGGACTTACAAAGAGTAATCTTTATCCTCAGAGTTTTAGCCGAAAGACTTCCAGTATTATTGATTAATGGAAGTTCAAGTTTACTGCAGGCTTTAACTGAAACTCCTTCTAACCCTTCAGCAAATTGCATTAAAATGTCATCTTCAGTGTCTTCAACATTTGAGGCTTTTGTCTTGAGATCAGAATTCCATAAATATACTTTGTTGGATGTTTGCCCACATAAAATGATTGAGTTGATTTCTTTTTTACATTTGAAAATAGCATAAGAGTTAGCGCTGCATGTGTCTCAATATGTCACCATAATTATAGCCTCTTCTGCTAGCTGAAGGTTGCCGCATGCTAGCTCTCATTGACTTAGGGACCCATTGAGAAGGAAATTGCTATCTCAAGTGCGGATGATAAGAAAACTGTAATTGGGTGCCAGAGAGGGCAATTAGCTCCACGCGCAGAAAAGTATAAAGATAGGGAGGCATTGGCATTTGTTCAAAGGTATCATTTATCTTCATACGTGTATCTTTCAAAATATATCTGAAAACACTTTGACGTACGGTAATAAGATTGTTTTCTTTCTTAAACAATCAATACTTGGCAGAAAAGTTTGTGTGAGATGAAAAATGTGATGCTTACACCCTCAACACCAACTTTACCCCAAACTTTTCACATTCATTTTTTCTTTTGTCGTGTTGATAAATTAATTGAAGACAGTGCATGCTCAAATAGATAAGGCAGATGTCCGCACTAAAGAATTATACATTACATTATTAAGTCATTTGTTTTTAGCAATATGTCAGAGAGGTACAAGTTCTATCAGCAAAGGTGATATCATTAGGATGCATTGAAACAAGAACACTTGTTTTCAACTAAAACAAATGTCTTAAGAACCCAGCGGTTTCTGCATGAAGGAGTAATGACAAGCTCTTACCATGCAGACCTGTAAAATGAGTGAAATAAATAGAAAAAAGAAACTGAATCTTAAATTGACCCCCCTTCCCCCCAAAAAAGTGTTAAAAAACAAAAACAAAACATACATAATAAAATAATCATAATCATAATCATTAATTCTTTTGCCATGACATGTCCTAAAGATTTGTTCATTCCGGTTCACACCGTTCCTTTCAGTTTTTCAGAGAGTGAGATTTATTTAAATATTATAATTCAAAAGGGTCACCTTGTTTTTAGATGAAACATTCTTCCAAGTCAAAAGCCTTTTCACTGAACAACTATCACCACAGCATTGTAGGAGTCAGATCATACTTGTTGTTAGAGCGTGCATGGTTTGGTTAGAATATCAAAATATAATTGACAATGCTACATAACTTCATTCTGATTGCATAGTTTTACCTTGATTTTACAATCCCAGAGCAACGCAAAACTTGCGCTCAAGGTTATATTTTCTTATTTTGTGCCACAACATTTAGGATCTAGCAAGCGTTTCCAAATGAATAAGGCATGTTGTGTATAATCATTCATTGGATTCAGCTCATGCAACCATTCAATTTCCCATTCAATTAAATAACATGAAAAGAGAGGCCGGGGGCTGAGTGAATGCACATTCAAAAAACAACTTAAATCCGTGCTGGCAAAACGAGAACATATGAGGTGTGCAGATTAATAAACATTGTCACTATTTCAAATGATTGAATGAGAGGTTTTGTTTTAAACCATTGCACTGGTGGAATTGAACCTAAATCAGATTAAATCAGATTTTTTAAATTACCTATTATCTTTTTTACCCAGCCCAACTAAGAAAATTAAAGGTGTCGATCAATCAGCCGTCGAGCACACATTAGGGGCTAAAATTGCCAAGAAAACGCCATTGATCCTATAAACTAGATTTGGTCGAACTTCATACTATCAAAAGCCTTTTCTCCTAATAAATTGTGTGTATATATATATATATTTGTTTAAAATGATTATGATTATTTTTATTATTAGGCCGGAGCGCCACAAGCTGGCGAGAGGCCTATTAGTTCTGCAAAGCCGTGCGAAGCACGAAGCCGCTGCGTAAGTGCGAAAGAAGTGGCACGAAATCGAGCGCGAAGCGCTCGCCCGCCTCCTCTCACAAACGCACTCTTCCACTCATGCACGTCCCGTGCATACTAATTAGTAGTAAGAAAATGTAACATTATTGTCGTAAAGTGGGCCCATCAAAAGTTATTCAACTTCTTCTTAAAAAAATGTTGGTCTTTGTGCGGACCAGCTGCCAAACTTTATCACAAAATATTGACATTTTCAGTACACAATAATGCCCCTATTTGTAAAGCAAAGGGGAGAAAGCGCGATAGCGCCCCAGATTTGGCAGTAAGTGTAATAAAAGGAGAAAAATTAGGGCGCTAACTCTGCATGGTGGTGGCCTGGCAAGGACCGATCATTGCCGCTTGCGGCTATATTTATTATTATTATTTTTATTATTCTTATTCTTATAAAAACATGTTTTTTTACATAAAGTCAATGTGAACGGTATTGGTTGTGTTCGGTATAGGCAGATCAAAAATTCAGATGATCAGTATCGGTGATCTGCCTCAAATATCCTGATCGGAGCAACTCTAAAGAAAAGCAAGCTGCATCCACAGCTCTGACACAAATTTGGCTCAGAACAGTTCTACTCCACCTCCTCCAGGAAGTGTTCCTGTCTCCGCCCAGTCTGTAAAAGCACGTCTATCTTCCACTGAAAGTATGTCATAAAAAAATATATAATATATATTGTGTTCCGAAGGGAACACTGTATATGCATAGTGAATTCTGTTCATTGACAATGGCAATAATCCTTTTCTGATTCTGATTCACCTCGCTTTGCTTTGAACAAAAGTTATTTTCCCAAATTGCTAACTGATACCACAGACGCTTATATTTAGCCATGGCACGGGGAAGTTGGGGGGGACGCTGAAGAGCAAGCAGCCAAAAGCAACCTGAAGCTGAGCAGTTTTCAAACATCTTACTAATTGATAATCCATGCTTTATCTAAGATTTAATTCAGCGGGGTTTCCTTACAATTGTTAAGACAATGCTTAGGGGGCAGCATCCCTTGCAAACAGGACAGAGAACCAGGTGAAGTGGGCCTTATTATGCTGGGTTTATACCTAATGTGACAAGGGTCGGGAACCGTAAGAATGATTGTGCTTAAAATGAATGCGTGCTGTTACATTGACCTGGGAGCAGGCCTTAACTTGATCCAGCATTTGCCAGAAAGTGTTCCGGTTTCTCTCAATTTTCAGCCTTCACCGATCCGAAAAATGTAATGGTCTAATCCGGTAATTATAAGCCACGCACAAAACGCCTCAGATCGGCCGCTCTCTGCACTTTTTCACATTACCGTAAATCTTCGATAGATGCACAATCGTCACAATTCAAACAGCTGCTGAAAGTTGAGACGCTGGGCTTTCCAAGGCTTCTGCATCATGTTTTACGGTCGTCTGTGTGGGGAGGCGAAGGGCAATAGCAGCGTAACTGCGGTGGCCAGTTTGGAAGTTATTTAGAGAACTTTTTAGTGAACTTTTAGCACATATTTATTAGTGTTGTATGATCAAAATTGGTTTTATATTGTAGATTAAACAAAGTACTGTTATTCTGTCATGTTTTGTGGTCATTTTTAAGTGGTTTAATGTTTTATACTTTTTTTGAGTGTTTCTATTTACTAAGCTTATAGACTTATGAAGAACAGTAAACTTTTCTTCAACAATCTTTTGGTGAATTTTATGTAATTGTCTAACTTGTGTTTAGAAGAAAGGTCTTCTCTAGAAGCAGCAGAAGTATATTGTGGGAGCAGAGACAGGTCTGCTGATGCTGCTGGTGATACTCTAATCACAGATCAAGTGTCCTGGTCAGACCTCACCCACACTCCTGGACGTCACTCCTGGACGTGTCACTCCTGGACGTCACTCCTGGACGTCCCTCAGAACACCTGCCACTGACATGAGACAAGCTGAGGTCTGTCATCAAATGAAGAGAATGTTTCAAACAAACCGCCTGTTTGCTTGACAATGGCAATAAACCTTTTCTGATTCTGAAGAAAGACCCCTATTAAAGACACTAACATGGGCACTCAAGGCTCCAGGTCATTTTATTTTGTAATATCCAAACTTTAGCTGCTATGTATTTGGGATCTAATAAAAGAAAACGGTGATAGAAATATAATTCTGTATTTTTTCCACTCCGTTTTTCTGGTTATTATACACATGTTTGTGACATTTTAAATCTTATAACAACCCATATCGGTTAGTATCTTTAAAATAGTATAATATTATATAATAGCCTATTGGTGGTTTTCAGATGAGATTCTAGAGTGTGATGATGTCATACTACCAGATGGGGGGCAAGAGACAGACATTGATTACATTGAAATTTGCCATGAACTATCCAAAAGGTGAATTCACAAATGTTGAACCTGATCATTTCGATTAGGAACTAGACTTTACGGCTCACTATAATAAAACTAAAATCTGCATTTAAACTACATTATTGTAGCTGTTCCCCATCTGTATGAAATAGTATCGGCCTATGAAATGTTGTGATGTCATCAGAAACCTAGCATAATACATTTGTGTTACGTTACATACATTTGTCTTGGCTTTTGTCTGTTCCTATAACTGTTTTGGCCTGATCGCCCTACCTGTCCACCCAGTCCACAAGAGCTCCTGTAACTATAGATTTACAAATTAAACACTGCCTGGGAGCAATGCAGGCACGAACCTGCCCGAGTAAACGACGTGTTAGTCAACTACAAAAGCTGCCAGAAAAAAAGCACAAACTGCTATTTCCTCTCCCTCCAAAAGAACATCATTACTGCTGCTCGTGTTTGTGCATTTGTGATGCTCTGAACAATTCTACTCCAATTGAAAAGGTTTAGAGTGAAGCAAGAGCGGTTTCTGACCAATTCAATCTTAAAAGTAAGTAGTCTACCATTAAAAGCAAGCTTAATTTCTAAATGGGAGTGTGAAAAGTTCCAGACCCACATAAATTCACCAGAATATACTGTAGTATTTGTTGAGTTCCTCATCTAAATGAATGAATTACAATAATACACTTTTAAAAAATTTGACAACTTGAATGGAA
The DNA here is from genome assembly GCA_015082035.1 of Chaenogobius annularis. Classification (NCBI taxonomy): domain Eukaryota; kingdom Metazoa; phylum Chordata; class Actinopteri; order Gobiiformes; family Gobiidae; genus Chaenogobius; species Chaenogobius annularis. The sequence goes on along the minus strand of BJKM01000124.1, from coordinate 1,202,231 downwards.
GAGGTTTGATTCAACCCGCTAGCCCATGCCTGCAGCAGTGGGACAGCACATTATGTAAAATAGAAGTAGTCTTTATTACATTGTACGCACAAATGGCTGCATCACATTGTTTAAATAATGAGAGGTGTAATAAAAAGGCTGATATTGCCAGAAGGCAACATTATGATTATTGAGGAGCTCTGATGGAGAATCCAGCAGAAGGAAACATTAATTAGTGAGTGTAATGACTGAGTTTGTAAGTGGTGTTCTAGCTTGTAGGTGTTCTGCCTCAGCTGCGCTCTGCTGTATTCCTGAGCGTGTCAGATGCTGGTTCCTCTGTCTCTGAGGACTCGCCGAGCATGGCACACTTCCCTTGCCGGACCAGGCCCAACTCTACCTTGGCAAGGCCCACGTGCTGCGTTGTGCCAAAGAGCCGAGTGGAGTGCTGGCCAGTGCCGTGTCTGACGATGACGCTAATGTAATGATTTAGCGCTAATAAAGAAGCATCATTGTCACTGGGCAAAAGTCTGGGCACGCTGTACTCCAGGTTTGAGCCGGCTCACACTTCTCCAAGCCAAATTAGAGCAATGTGACAGAAGAAAGTAAGTTGATGAGCCAAGGCAAAAAATTAAGCAGATGACTACCTCTCCAATCAGAGGTGCAGCTTCACACTTATACTGCTAATTAACATGGATAAATCATGAAAGGGACCAATTATATCTGCTGCTGAAGCGGACTGCACCAGCTCAACATGCTCTTCTACACATACTGCTCCGGCTAAAAATGGAGCAGTCTGTATTCCCTTCTCTAACAACAAAGAGCTGCCTGAATGTGCCTGCTTTTCTTTTTGTAATTGTGGAGCAATTATAGTCTTGATCAGCATCCAGGCTTGAAGAGCAGTCTGTGACATTAGCGTTAATAGCCTCTAAGCTGCGAAGCATGCTAAACAGTTTTTTCTGCTGTTAAGAGATCGCTCAACTTAATGACACCACAAAACCAGAGACCACACAATGGGCCGGGGCACACAGCCTTTGGTCATCAAATTAAGAGTTTACAGTAACAACAATAGAAAACAACATTTAGCTGGCTAATGCTGACCGACAGGAGCAAGCCATGATATAATATATATAATCCGCACAGTGAATGTCAAGCTTCACTGGCTAAGATTTACAATTTATGATCCAAAATGAAGTTAACACCAATATCAGGCGCTCACTTGGTTGAAAAAAATATGTAAAAAGCTTTTTCCATTCGCCACCTTCCTGTAAAAAATATATACTGTATATCTTTTACATATTTTTCTAACCTAGTAAGTGAGAGATGTGTTTTTCCCCAAAAAAAAATAGCCTTTGTCATGGTTATGTGGGCTAAACTAAATGTGCTCCACTAAAGTTACTAAGTTTACATGTATATTATCTTGGCTATAAGTTATATTATTCATCTTTTTGTAACAATGGAAACTGAAAGTGCTCAGTCAGTAAGTAACTGATTGTATGACGCAGACACTGACACTGCAAAAATGTGAACCAAGGTCATAAGAAGAAAACAAGAGCCTGCTACCATAATTTTACTTTCAGAAGCATAATACATCTCTGTACCATTTCTGTGTACAGGATTTTATTGTGTGCAACTGTTCTCGTTTGATCAAAGTGGAACCAAACTTTTCTCACAGGGCAGTTGGCAGCTTAGGTTTGTTATTTATTGATGTATTTATTTTATGACAGGGATCAAACTAATCAAAACTGTATTATTGTTTTTAAAATATATTTTGTGTACAATTCTGTATAAATGTGGCTAGTGGGACTTTTACCACCATTTGGCAAGTTGGCTGGTGTTAATGTCAAGTTAAATCAAGTAAACAATTGTTTTCAAAGCATCTTTTTAACAGTGGACGTCATGTGAAGTTATGTGAACCAGCGCTCACTCTGCTTTACATAAGAACAAATAACAAAAGGTTGCCTCAGGTGGGAATACGACTTTAATTTCTCTGTAACAATCCCGACACGACAAAGCCTCTTTCATTTGCAGCAGCCTGTGTCTGTGGTCACTCTAAATGCAAAGTGACACTGTGCGATTCCTCTAACAGTATTTCAAGCGACAAGTATTTGACAGTAATGCTCAGAAGAAGCCATAGCACATCAATGGTACGCCTTGTTTTACGTGACTGCGCCGCCCGCCGTACAGTTTCATGATGCAATTTAACAAGGCTGAGTTAGACGCTGCGGCGAATCTCCTTTGCCATTTCAAACCAATAACACTGATTAAATGGCCTTTTCCAGGAGGCATTAGTATAAATGATTGGATAATGCTTCCGGTCTCATCAGGTATGATCTACATTTTATTTCCTTGATAATACTTAGCTTTGTGAATTATGTAATGTATTAGGAGCTAACTGATTGGGTTTGGGTGCGCGGCCGGACAGTGTGAGAGCCCACACAGACGCAGCAGACAGGAGGGACGCTGCTTTAATACGCCTTATAAATGCATGGGTTTTCACAGCTTTTAAATAATGAATCACAAACTGCTTATGCATTTGAGGAGATTCATAACTCAGCTCTCATTTGTCAGTCGCTGTGCAGTTTAAGTAGAATCTATTTCTCACTAGTATTTTGTCAGGAATTTGATTGAATTAATTAATTGAAAAGGATCAAATGTGACTAATTAGTTTAATAACCTGCTATTCTTCTTCTTCTTTGGAGTTTTATGGTAAACTTTTGACATAATCATCAGTTTACATCAGTCCTTCCCAAGCTGGAGGTCGGACCCCACATACTCTCAGTGGCTTCTATAAAATAGTTTATGAGAAGAAAATCCTCATATTTTTTCCTTATGACTGTAGCTTTTCAGGTAGAAGGACAGGTAAAATATGGATCACTGGTTTACATAAATTTCTTTGTTTTGATCTGTGCTAGTTTGTCATTTCTTATCAACATTTAGTTTGAAACATAAAAATCAGAAACCTATACCTATACCAGCTATGAACAGACACAAAACCTTCAGAGAAATCAATTAAATATTTGATTCTTCTCGGTTTCATCAGAAAAGTGGATATGTAATTATAAAATCCTTGGTTTAAGCAGCAGCACATAATGACTGGAGATGGAACTGAGCTTGCAAAACTAGAATCTGGTGCATGGATTATATAACTGTATATTGTGTTATTAAATAAATAAATAAAATGAAATAGGCCAGGTTCTGAGCCAGCCTCAGCGTTGTGAGATTGATTCTCGGGTCAGACAATTTGCTGAATTTCCCTGCCCTTAACATCCTTTCACTCAATACTGTCCTGTCGAATCAAGCCTGTGGGCAAAATACATAAATATATACATTGCCACTTGGACTCAACTAGGCAGATTTTTCATTCATTTTATTATTGATTTTTGGAGCCTCCTATTGGATAATTGCTGCATGGGTGATAATCCTTCAGGCTTGTCATTTCTGAAACAACCATGTGGAAAGATGTCAGTATGTTTGAGACGGTTCAAATCATTGGCATCAAGCAGAGAAAACATTTTAAGGAGAAGCAGAAACTAATCTACTACAGACCTGACCCCCAGTGAGAGTGTTTGGGACGAGCTGGAGAAGGCTTTGTGCAGTGGTCACTCTCTCATCAATACAAGATCAACTGGTGAAAAATAATGCAACACTGGATGGAAATAAATCTTTTAATATGGCAAAAGCATATTGAAACTATGTCACAGCGAATGTGTGCTGTAATCAAAGGTATATTTATTACGAAATAACCAGTGTGTGACCCTTTTTTTCTGTGTCGACTTTTTTTTTTGGACGGGCAGACAAATTGATCCACATGGTAAACAACAGTACCGTATCCTATCTGGGGATCCCCTAATCTCAACGGCCACGCCCACATGGCGAGTCCTGGGCCCCACTCACCCTCAGACAGGATGTCAGCCTGGCTTGACCTCAGCTTTGGGCCGCATCTTCAGCGAGGCGTACGGCTGCACCGCCCTTCACACTGTTTGAATGCAGACGCCTCCATGACCAGGAGCTACTCTCAGACTGTTCACAGCAGACAGGAGGTCAGAGAAGGCCAAGTCCAACTCTGAGGAGGTAAACAAGCTCTTCGCCGCGGGTCTGTTCCACACCCGCTCATATCACAAGGCTTTCACACTGAATACACTGGTAATTAAGAGATAATTAAGAACAGTGTCATTTACAAGCATGTTACATGTACAAAGAAAAAGGAATTTCAACTGATTCCCATTCTAATGCAAGGCCCCCTTAACTAATTAACTTATAACTTAATCAGACTAATATAGCACTATCATAATAATGCACTCTGTATTGCTGCATTGCGTTCCTTTCCGTTTAAGATCATTCTGTATGGATCATATCTATGCTTTTCAGTCGGACATTCTACTTTTATCTACTTGCTAAGAAGAATACTATATAAGTGAAGTGCATTTATAGTTATTTGACACACAAAAAAAAAGGATTAATAATTCTTGCCCCCAGACAACAACAACAACTTTTGGAAGAACCGTTAAGTTGATTTTGTTACGTCAGGCCCGAGGCAAACAAAATGCAGTCCAAAGTTTTAGTCTATACCAATAGTTCTTAAAGTCTCCAGGACTCCAGTGGTGTTGTGGTCATCCTACACACTCAAGTACACAGAACTGTTCAGGAAGTTGGGATGTCCTGGGGGTAATTTCAGAGACAATTTGATAAGTTTTTTTTACTAAAGAAAAAGTCTACTCTCTGAGCCAACTTCCAGTCTGTGCGGAAGAACTCTATCTTGGTCTGAGTCTAACAAACTGGCCACTCTGTTTGGCCTTTTAGCTCAGGCCTTCAGCCACACATGCTTTATCCAAAATGTTCATATAGACATGGAGAATTTTTTTATTAAAAGCATCTTCATTATACTATAATATACTATACAACAATTTATGACTAACACATAATCATGGAAGTAATTAATCAACAACTTAATTGTGAACAGTGAGTATTTTGTTGAAAAAGTGTCTTGATTTAACTACTCTGGCATTAGATATACTGACGCAACATTTAGTTCAAATGTTGCCCTTGGTATGCAGAATTTGTTTGCTATGATGACCTAAGCTATTACGCACTGTGATAATATAAACCTGTTACTGTTTATTGTAACTGAAAAGTAACTCTCAAAACCAGCTCTTTTTGACGCTTGCCACATTATTTTCTCTATAAAACAATACATCCCTTTGAGACTGTACTGTTCCGACCTTCTACCATGACCTCATCTATGCTGCTGTACTCCAGTCCTTCTCCTCACTTTTAATTCCGCGGCGACCATTTTGACCCCTTTTGAGTAACAGTAAAACACCTTGGTGCCACTGAAACCTACTCCTTACCTGCAAACACCACATGAGCAAACACCGTGTGTACCCATACATCACAATATCTGCTAGCTTCCACCATAACAGGTCCATCTTAACCACCAGTTCTGGCCTTCTCAATACGACTGGAAGCTACAATATCTTTAAACTAAAGGATTTCGTTTGGTTAGCATTGTGTATGAAGTGTCAGTATTTACAGCATGTAGCAATGTTAGAATTTGGGAAAAAATAAAATATTTGATTGTCATATGAATATTGCAAATTATTGTCGTTAACTAACGATTATCTAGCGTTACCTGGATTCATCACAGTATCCGATATAAAGCTTATGTTAAGTAAACTAGCTAGCATCAGTGTTACGGTAGCATTCGTTTAATGTGTTACGTTAACTGTTAACTAAAAAGAAAAACAATAGTGTGTGCTGTTATTATAAAAAAACACATGGTATTTACAGACTATCCATATTATGCGTGTTTGGTTGTTTTTTAACGCGATACCCTCTGTGATTGTTGTCAGTGACCAGAAGGATCTGTCAAACAACTGTGAATGCGACAATGACAATGCAAGAGAAGCTCTCGGTTTCTACTCTGTTTGAACACTGGCATTTTGGTGTTCTATAATATTAGGTGTACATACAATCTGATCTGGAAAAGGGCTGTTGATCAATCATTATCAATATCTGATCAATATACACGTACTACTCCGAAAATTTGAATTTTATGAAAAATGCCAATCTTTTTTTTCATTAATTTCAAAAAGTCAAACCTGGAAGATGAAATACACATAAAGTAAAATATTTCAACCCTTTATTTCATAAAATGTGGGTAATTATGGATTACAGACAATAAAACACAACATTCAGTGTCTCAGAAAATTGGAATATTACATACGATCAATTAAAACAAACTATATTTTACAAAGAAGTGTCAGTCTTCTGAAAAGTATGTTCATTTTTATGCACACAGTACTTGGTTGGGCCTCCTTTTGCACAAATTACTGCCTCAATGGCATGGAGGCAATTAACCTGTGGCACTGCTCAAGTGTAATGGAAGCCCAGGTTGTACCCTTACATTGTATCTCAATGTGTGGAATAAAGTGTACATTCTTTACAAACAAACAAATACATTTTATACATTTTTTATTTAATTAATAACTTGTTTGTTATAATAACAGGATTATACATGCCCAAGATGTGACTCGGGTTTTATTGAGGAGCTGCTGGAGGAGAGGAGGTCGGTAAATAAAAACAGACTTGCTGACAGTCCGAGACTGAACGTATTAATTACAGATAAATATGTGTTTTGTACAAATGCAATTGTACATCTGTCATTATATCTAACTTTTAGTGCCGTTTGTCAAATGTGTTATAAGATGTAATGTTTTAAAGATCACATATAAAGATGCTATGGACACCCCATGTCTACACATAACTTCAAATATTTGTCCTTTGTTTAGTGCTGACAATGGCTCCATGTCTACCATCTCCAGCGGGCCCCAGAACCAGCAGTCATCTGAGGTTTTTAACTCATTATTTACTCAAATGTCATTGTCTTCCACTTACTCTGTCTGTACAAACAACACAAAAGTCATGTTGGAGCAATTACCTCTACTTGTACAGCTTACTCATTCTAACTATTCATCTGCCAGTGGCTTTTGGCTTTTATAATTGGTTGTTCATTAATATAAATATATGAACATGTTTCTCCTTTGTGTCTTTTTTCTTTTCAGAATCCAGAGCAGCACTTGTTTACGTTCTCTTCTGGTAATGGCCAGTTTGCCATTGGGTGTCTTTGGTAACAGTCTTGACTTGGGAGCAGGGCTGGGAACAGAGCACAACCGAGATGCTGAAAATCACAGAGAAAGGGAAACTGCAGCACGGCACAGATATGGTGCTAGACAACAGAGACGTCTGCATGGTTCGAAGCGAACACCAAGGTGGCAAGAGGATGTCCCCACATTAAGCTGCGTTCAGACCGTGGCGTCCAAATTCGCACTTGACACTTGAGCCTGTACATATGAAGGCAGACGCCCTGGACGTGCATCCAAATAGACTCGCGTCCGAGGCATCCAGCGCACATGCGCAGTGGAGGAGTTGTTTCCCTTTTGGTCCTATGGCAGTTCAGGTTAAGAGAATTTTGGTCCTTCTTCCGGGTAGTGCATAGGTACGTCACTGGAGCGTAATCTCTGATTGGTTGCTGCCCCGTGTCTGCCGCAAAAAAGTTCAGCTTTGTCCATCCTTTCTGCGTCAGACGCTCTGGCCGCTCTGGCCGCTCTGGCCGCGCGTCCAGAGTCCAAAGCGTCCAACGCTCAAAACGCAGGATTCGTGCCGCAAGAATGCTCAAAACGCGCCACAAAAACGCGCCACAAAATTGCTGGATGCTCAGGACGCGTGTCCACATAGACTTTGAATGTAAACTGGACGCTTTGACACCAGGAAGTGAACGCTGGTTTAGAGGTGTCATGTCTTTGGGTCAAAAGACATTAATAATTTAATTAAGATCATCATAACATTAATACATTTGTTAAAAGCTATGAATAAGTTCATGCTCGTTAAATAAAAAGTTAATTTCATATTACAAACTGTTCAAAGAGTTTTGGGTAAAATTGTCCGAGTAAGACATCTCCTTTAAGGATCTTTTTAGTTTCAGCGCAAAGTAAGTGCGCACATAGAGGATCTTTGACTTTTTTTCTTCTCGATAAAAAACACACTAGTACCATGGAAAAAGGGAAGTCTTAATTGAATGTGCTCTTAACGTTTGAACCTTGGAAAACTTTCGTCTTTGTGAGTATTTGTATGTTCACAAGCACTTAGTTTAAGATTACAGCTGTGTTTTATTTCATAATTTAATGTAAACTTGTACACAAAGCTAACTCGCGAAGAATGCTCCTTCAATGCTATGGGGGAGCATTTGGCAATAGACTGAAATTGATAGGGTACATGTCATCCCGTGAGAATCCGCAGGCCAGGAACTCTTCCAGAGACCAAAGGTCTGATTGTGCGCCGGTGTCCATCTTCGGCTCACCAGCCGAACCCCGGATGCTGGTGCTGCCACTAGGTCCGACCAGCTTGTCAACCAAGACAGTGATTGACAATCTGGGGTGGTCTCTCAGTTTAGCGTGTCTCCATTTACCCTTAGAAAAAATGTGGTGTTCGAGTTTGACGGGTGTGGGTTTAATGACACCGCCGTGTCTCGTCTGTGTGCAGCGCCGGTTCCTACAATATCGGCCAGGGCGGGCTCCAAAATGAACCGATGATATCTGGGAGATTAGCTCTGACTCCATAGCAGCCTGTTGACACTATGATGGCTGACACTAGTTGAACGCCTCTTTTGCCTACGGACTCCATAGCAGTCAATACAAAGTTGGTGAGGTTTGGTATTTTAGCCGCGAGAACCCTCTGTGAAGACCTTAAATGTGTTCTTGCAATCGTGGCACAAGGTTTGCCTAGCCGTGTCTGCTGGAGTCAGGGCCAGGCTCTTGACAGGGGTCTCGATGCGCGATGCGAAGTAGCTCGATGCGCAGGACTCATGTATCCACCGGAATGACTTCCAGTGAATGCAAATAAGCGATAATATCTGACACAGGTCCGGAAGCAGCATTGGGATTGGCTTTTAACGAGATCAGGTACAACGCACTGAAACAGTTGGAAAGGGGCCTGGGCGTCCCCAATGCCTGAGCGAAAGACGTCCCAACGATTGTGGTGAACATGTTCCATTCCTCAATCAACTTTGGGCCCTGAGGAGTCAGGTTCTGGGGTAACAAGGCCGTGACAGATGGGTTCTGATGCACAAATCCATGATTAGCAAAAAGAGCGATGGTGAGGGCCTCATAAATGTCATCAGTCTTGAACGCACAGCCAAGGACAGAGCATTCCACAACAACCATGGCTTCTTCATGAAGAAATACACTCCTCGATGTTAGGTAATATGTTTAATGACAAAGGTGAAAAAGCCCTGCAGAGATAAAAAGGTAGCAACATAAACTAAAGCTGGTAAACGTTACATAAACGTAACTATCTAATATTAATAATAATAATAATGAATATAGCAGCAAGCGGCAATGATCGGCCGCTGCCACGCCGCCGCCGGCAACGCAAGAGGGAGCGCTAACGCACCCCAATTTTCCTCCTTTTATTACACCTACTGCCGAATCTATGGCGCTTTCGCGCTTTCTGCCCTTTGCTTTACAAATAGGGGCATTATTGTGTTCTGAAAATGTCAATATTTTGTGAAAGGTTTGTGGCTACGCCGCACAAAGACCATCATTTTTTTAAGAAGAAGTTGAATAACTTTTGATGGCCCACTCCTTTTTGTGGTCCTCAGTCAAAAGGTAATCTTTTTGAAATTCTTGGCAAAATGTATAAAGTATAAAGTATGTTAAATTTTCAGAGATTTGGCGATTTTCCCATTGGAATAACATGGGAGGTTTCTGTCATCACTACGGCTACGCCGTAAAAAGTATGACTTGGGTCTCATTGGATTTTTTAATCAGGACGCCGAAATGTAATTTCGTGCCAAATTTCATAACATTTCCAAAAACTAAATATTTTGCTCCCCATATAAAATTTAATTTCACTCTGTAGGGGTCGCTATCACGCCAAATGAATTTGTATCACTTCAAGTAGGATTAGGGAAAAGGGTTTAACAACTGATTCAAATTTGATACAACTCGGACTTTGTATGCGTAAATGGCAGCAAATTTAAAATGTGAGAAATTTCTGAAAATCAAGCAATAGTTTGCGGCTTCGCCGCACAGACACCGTGAAAGACATCAAAATAATTTGGATAACTTTTGATGTCCCACTCCTCAACACTTTTCACAAAATTTCATCTTTTTCGGGCTATCCCCCTGGAGGAGTTCGTAAAAGTACGACATTTGGAAAAACTCCCTAATCATGCTAAGCAAACTTTGATCCAATATGGCTGACATTTGGTTGGGCGGACGGCATTGCCGTAATAATATTTTTTACTTCTCTTGTCACCATCTACCTCTGCGCCAACTTTCATCATTCCACGATCCTATTTTTTTTTAGGCCATTTCCTATCTCTCTATGGATTTTTTTTTAACATTGAGGGGCGCTCGCGCGCCGAATTGTTTTGTTTTTTAAAAAAAAGAGATAGCCAGAATGTAGAGAGGCACGATTTCCTGACTTTTCGTCAATGTTCACTAGGTGAAAAATAGGGGGGTTGGTCCCGAGAAGAAGAAAGAAGAAAGAAGAATGAAGAAGAAAGAATAATATTCCGATGCGAAAACAATGTTTCCCATTTTTCAAATGTCATAAACTATACATTTTCGGAAAGCGCTCGCACTTTCCTACGTCATGGTATGGGTCCCTGATCACTGATGGGCACTTTCGTTGATTTTGAGTGGGCTCCGCCCGCATTTGAGTTATTCGCCCTCTATACAATAATAGTGTTACATTTTTGCATTACATGCTCATATGCACGGAACGTGCTTGAGTTGGCAAATGCATTCGTGTGCTCCTTAACACAAACGAGCGCTTTACATGGGGATGACGACAGCGAAGCGTCATTTAGGGTGCACTTTTGCACTGGCTTCACCTGTTTCCGACGATAATGTTACATTTTCTTACAACTAACTAGTATGAGTAGAGGAGTGCGTTAGTGAGTGTTTGAAAGCGGGCGCACTGTGTGCGCACTTACGCAGCCATGCTTCGCACGGCCTTGCGGAACTAATAAGCCTCTCGCCAACTTGTGACACTCGGGCTCAGAAAATAGACTTTAGAGCAGCTCTGCTTGTGTACAAGTCTCTCCATGGCCTAGCCCTGAAGTATCTCAGACATGTTAGTGCCATATGAACCATCTCGGACTCTGAGGACCTTAGGGATCGGCCTCCTGCTGCTGCCAGAGTCAGGACTAAACATGCCAGAGTCAAGACTAAACATAGATCGGCCTCCTGCTGGTGCCTAGAGTTAGGACTAAACATGGACCGGCCTCCTGCTGGTGCCAGAGTCAGGAGTAAACTTGGACCGGTCTCCTGCTGGTGCCCAGAGTCAAGACTAAACATGGACCGGCCTCTTGCTGGTGCCCGATTCAGGACTAAACATGGACCGGCCTTCTGCTGGTGCCCAGAGTCAGGACTAAATATGGACTGGCCTCCTGCTGGAGCCAGAGTCAGGACTAAACATGGGGAATCTGCATTTCAGTTTTATGCAGCTAAAATCTGTAAAAGTCTTCCTGAAGATGTGAGACAGGCCTCTACTCTGGCAATGTTCAAAAACAAGTTTCAGAAAAGTAGATTTTTGGGAAATTTTCCAAAAAATGCAATTTTTTTCAAAATTCACTATGACCACACCTGAAAACTTATCAGCTTCAACTTCACTACTGTTTTCGATGAAAACTGTTGGAGGAGAAGCCAAAAATACGACAAGGTTTATTTTTGTTCAGCGCCTTGTTGATCCAACATGGCCGACTTCCTGTATGTTTTAGGGCGAAGTCATAATATAATATTTTACATGTTCTCACATTAACTATTTTTCAGGGTGAGTGTCATATTTTTACTGCGACTTTTTTTTGTCATCGGGCTATCATTGGCCCCATGTTAATCGATTTTTGAGGTGGCACTACTGAGCCGTCTTTCAAAATCTTTTCGTGGAATCTTCACTCAAAATTAGAACTCACTGAGTTTTAATTTTTGATACCACTCACTAGCATATCTGTCCTTGTTTTATACTTGATTTTTGTGTTTTTCCAGCCCCCGGATCCTCACCGGGACGATTCTCGTCCTTCGGCTCGGGCCTAATAATAATAATAATAATAATAATAATAATAACACTAACAGGAATTAAGTAGAGCAGCAAAATACAACCACTGTGACAGTGTTAGTCCAAAACAATATGGCTCCTACTTCCTGAGCCTAACCTGTAGTCGCCTCTGGTGGCTGGTGGTAAACTCTGCAATACCCATTACCTTTGACACATTTTAAATTAGATTAGTAGGGGTGGGAAAAGGATATTAATGCGTTACATCATTAAACTAAAAAACAACATAATTATAGAATTTCTTTTGGCCTTCTCCCTCCTGCGTGGGTGTGCATCAATATAATAGATCCATGGCGTGCACTGCATGGACACTGCTGTGACATGAGTGTCCGTGTCTCTGCTCTGCAATAGGTTGCAACCGCTCTCCTTCCACACACAGCAGTGAACGCTCACACTCCAGAGCCGTCCACAGTAGCACTCATGGCTCACTGAAAAGAACGTTTTTCTGTTTGCTTTCAGTGTATTTGGAGGTACTTTAATTTGTTTGTCAGAGATTTCCTCAGTTACCTCGTGTTGCAATATTTATTGCTATTTTTGTGGGCACTGTTTTATGTTTGTGTTGTGTTGTGTTTAAGTAAACTATATTTCACTTTTGAATATCACAAGTGTTACAATAAATGAGCAGTGACGATGAATGATGTAATTTTCATGTAGACCACATTTAGTGGAGCTATGCCTCTCCTATGTTTGTGTCAATCAAAATATCAGGAAGTAGTTTAAAGCTTGTTTCTTGGGTAAATGGAGGGTCCTGTAGACATGTCCTGGCTGTGTCTCCATCGGCGTCTTCCTAGCAGGTCTTCACTGTCGTACAGAGTTTGTGGAAGCGACGAATCCCCAAATGGCTTGGCGTTCAGAATGCCTTCCACCTCAATGAGTAGGGTGCGCAGGACCGGCTCAGGAACAACTTGCTCCTTTACTATGACTCTTAGCGAAGCCTTTATAGACTTGACCTCCCTCTCCCACGTCCCTCCGAAGTGGGGAGCAGCTGGAGGCTTGAACTTGGGCTTGAACAAGCATGGCTCTTTCAGCGGCGATGAAGTCTGAAGCTTCAATATTGACTTCAGTGGCTCGAACTAGTTCTGTCCAGGTGTGAAACTTACTGTTGTCAGGTAGCTGGGGGATAGGTGGCACTGCAACAACTTCGATGAAGGCACCCTTCTTTAGCTCGCGGTGATCGAGTTCAGCAGCAGTGCTTGGCATAGTTGGCCACCGGTCTTGAGTTTCAGAGATGAAGGTTGGACCAAATCTCCACTGGCGATGACATAGCAGCTCTTTTAAGGTGAGGCCCCTGGTGATGTGATCTGCAGGGTTACGAGGTTAGTCAACATACCTCCAGCTTGTAAAGTCGGTCAACGTCTGGATTTCCGCTACCAGCGTTCCAACAAACACCTTGTAATGGCAGGACTCTGATTGTAGCCAGTGGAGTACAGTGGTGGAATCGGACCAGCAGATGACTTGGTGGATTGGAATGGTGAGCTCGGTTTCGATAAGCTTGATAAGTTGTGCACCAGTTAGTGCTGCGCTGAGTTCAAGACGAGGAATGGAGAGGCACTTCTTCGGGGCTACTCTGGAACAGGCTAGGATGAAGGCAATATGGACATTACCTTGGTCATCAGTGGTTCGCAGGTAAGCGACAGAGCCGTATGCTCGCTCCGAAGCATCGCAGAACACATGGAGCTCCCTGGTCACTGTGGAAGTATCGGCATTTGGAGGCATGTAGGCCACTGCTCTCAAGCCACTGCTCTTTAAGCTGTTGGTGTTCGATTGGGTCGTCCCAGCTGAGGTCTTGCTTCCAGAGGTTCTGGATGAGAACCTTTGCTCTGGTTGTGAATGGTATTATGAACCACAATGGATCGTATTGGCTTGCAAGAGTCTTGTACAGGTTTCTCAGAGTAGGTTGAAGAGGTTCTGGTAAGCGGTGTCGATAACCCATAGTGTCATCAAGGCAGTTCCGCTGCAGTCCAAGCGTGGGCTTGTCCAGATCAGCGCTATCACGGGACAGCCACAGTTCACTGCTGACAGATCTAGCTTCAGTGGGCAAGTGCTCAATGACTGAAGGCAGGTTACTTGCCCACTGCCTGATCTCGAAGCCACCCACCTTCTGCGAGGAGTTGGCATAGTCCATCCACAATAGCCTTGGCATGAGCAGGGTCTGGTGTACTGTAAAGACAGTTGTCGACATAGAAGGCCTGGGTCACGACTTCGGCAAGACCTAATGGGTTGACTTGAGAGTCTTGGACATGGCGCTGCAGCGCATAGGTTGCGTAGCACGGACTGCAGGTGGTCCCACAGGGCAGGACCTGCCACTCATAGATGTCGGGCTCTTCCTCTCGTTGCATATTTCTCCACAAGAAGCGCATGATGGGTTTGTCAGCAGCAAGCAGGAGTACCTGGTGAAACATACTTTGAATGTCACCGCTGATAGCCACGCTGTGCTGGCGAAATCTGAGAAGCACACCCAATAAGGTTGGTCCTAGGGTTGGCCCCAGAAGCAGTTGCTTGTTCAAGGTTTGGCCTTTGTAGTGAAACGAGCAGTTGAAGACTATGCGGTCCTTGCCGTTATGGCGCACAATGTGGTGCGGGATGTACCAGGACTTTGTGGACTTGCATGCTTCTTCAGGTGAGATCTTTGCTACATAGCCTGCTGTCTTGAGCTTCTGAATTTCAGAGCAGTAGGGGGCGGCCTTTGCTGAGTCTTTGGCAAGTCTACGTTCAGTGCTGCGAAGACTTGGCAGTGCTGCTTCTTTGGGCGCTTGAAGAGCGATTGGTGGAAAGCGACGGAGGAGCGGTGTGGCATAGCGCAGAGTACCTCCTTTGTCTACTCTAACTGTAGATGTTTGAAGAAGGTCGAGGGCTTGCTGGTCGAGCTTAGACCTGGTTACGGCTTTCTCAGAGTAAGGCAGGGTGTCGAGTTGCCAGAGGCGCTGCACATGCTGGAGTAACTCTGTGTTGGCTGCAGCTGTAGAAATATGCAAGCATTGGGTCGGACTTTGAGCTGTTTGGATAGGAGTCATGGGGCCTTGAAGGCACCAGCCGAGGCGAGTGCAGACAGCAACTGGGCCATCCGGGGAGCCTTGGATGATTGGCAGCACAGGACTGATGAGATGGCACATGTCGGAACCAATGAGGATGAGTGGATGCACACGGTCGACAACTTGAAGTGGGATGCCTTGTAAGTGTCTGTGAGCCCGCTGGAGAGCAGCAATAGGGTAGTTGTGCTCTGCAAAGCATAGTCCCTCAGCTGAGAATGCATTGGAGATGAGATACTTTTGATTGGGCTTGGAAAGAGGGGAAACCTGAAAGGAAACTGTCAAGCCCTCTAACTGTGACATTCTGGTGTATTGTCTGGATGGGAAGATTGAGGGACTGGAGGACTGCTGATAAGACGATGGTCCTCTCCGAGCCGTCGTCTAGAATTGCATGTGCTTCTATTGGCTGCTTGCCATTGTGGATGAGGATCTTTACCACCTTTAACATCACTCGCTGCGGACGGTTGGGTCGGTCAAGGTAGACCTTCGTTGATGCTGGGCTCATTGTCAGGATGACATTGGAAGTGTCACGGATGGAGTCATGAAGTCCTGTGAGATGTTGCTCTTTACACACTTTGCAGGGCCGTTTGAGGTTGCAGCTCTCTACTGCGTGACCGCGGCCACATTTCCAGCAGCGGTTTCCATCCTTGATCCACCTGACGATCTGGTTGGGTGTGAGTTTCTTGAAGTTATCACAGGAGTTCAGGTAGTGATCTTTGTTGTCACAATGTGGACAGTAGGGTTTGTGACTTTGAGGCCAACTTGGACTGGGCAGGTTTAGGGTGAGGGGACTCTTCCTTCACAGTGAGAAGCACAGGTGTGGACCACTCTCTGTTGGTTCTAGAGCTGAAGCTCTTTGTAGTTTTAGCTGGCTTGCTTGACTCAGTCTGGTAGAAGGCTGCAGCACGGCTTGAAATGCGTTTGGCTTGGGACTTGACTTGGAGCCAGACAGCTAGGTCAGGGAGCGTGTAGGTGCGGTCAGAACCTAATTGCAGAATCCCTCGGTTAAGACAATACTCCACAAAGCTGTCACGGTAAGAAGGGGGCAGCTTACTTAGCAGCCGGTCAACGTTCGACCCACACATGAGCTCTATGCCATTGTGTCCTTCAAGAGTTCTCAGCATACCCACAAGGGATTGGATGGAAAGGAGTCAAAGGAGGAGTCAAAACTGTTGGGATCACTCATCTTCAGTGCAGGAGAGTTTAGGATGGCGCCGAGCTCGGACTGGATAAGCTGCCTTGGTTGACCATACTTATCTTGTAGTGCGTTGAGGGCAGTAGTGTACGGGCTTGAGTGGTGCATGTATGCCTTTGCGAGTTGAAGAGCACTGGGCAGATTGAGATGGCTTAGCAATACTTGATATTTGTATTGCTCACTGAGATGGCTGTGGTAACTGAGCAGACTGTCAAGTGCCATCTTCAGGAGGGCAAAGTAACTCTCACGACCGCTCTCAAACACAGGCTTGGGGATGCCAACGGCAGAGGCAATTAGCATTTCTGCTCCGAGTTGTGGTTGTAGACCAGGATAGGGGGCAGGTGCTGGTAAAGGAGCCTGAATGGGATAGGATGTGGCTGGAGGCTGCTCCCATCTGCAATCTGCTATTAGCAGTGTTGGCTGCACTGCGTTGGTGCTGATGAGAGAGGGATGCAAAGAAGGGGTTGACTCTGTTCCTTGTCTTACAGTACTTTGTTGCTGGAACGACAACACTTGGTGAGTTGTAACAGGTTGCGGTGCATTGACTGGTGGGACAGCTGCTACATCATTGTCGTCCATTGGTGCCGCTACAGGTTGGTGCCGGGCTGTAAGTGCAAACTGGACTGGAACTGGAGGCTGACAAGGCCGGACAATGTCTGGGCTTGAGTCAGGATGAAGAGCTTCAGAGCTAAGGTGTGCAGATGAGGCCATGAGTCTTACGGGCGGAGGTGAAGCTGTAGCTGCTGTTAGTGGCTGATAGTGGCTTGAGGAGTTGCAGTTAATGCTGAGCATTGGCGTGACCATTTTGGCTAGTTCAACATCGGTCTGTAGCTGCTGTAGTCTGCGGCTTTGGTCGAGGCGTTTGCTCAGGGCCTCTTTAGCTTGAAGGGCTTCCTCTTGTGCTCGTTGAGCAGCTTTAGCTTGGGCCTGTATTTGATGGAGTTCACTCTCTGCCCGTGCATCTTCTTCCATCTGTTTCCGTAGGTTAACAAGTTCAAGTTGTTTAGCATTCTCTTCCAGTATTGCAGCTTGTATGGGAGAGAGTCCATCTTGTGGGTAACGACCAATAGAGTAAGCTGTGTGTCTCCCTGAGTGTGAGCTGAAGCCAGATACAGAGCTGTGGGCTCTCCTCGAGGTGCTTCTGTGTTTGCTACTGAAGCTGGACGAAGCGTTTGGAGGATGTGAGATGTGCACTCCATAGTTGACTTCATAGTCCTGGTAAGTAGACGATTTTATGGCTCTTCCATGGGTGCTGCGTGGTCCATACTGCTTAAGCGTGGCTCCAATCCGGCTCGAAGGACCAGAATTTAATGTAGAGATGTCCACATTAACCAAGGGAAATAACGCTGATTGGAGCGGACAGTGTGGGCCGTTGATTCCAGTTAGAGAATCGGAGGAGACTGGAATAACTTGAGAATGTCCTTTAAGGGCAACAGCGGTTGTGTATGTATGTGTGTGTGTGTGTGTGTGTGTGTGCATGTGAACAGAAATACAATAAGCCTCAATTAGTCACAGTGCAAACCAAAGGAAAACATATACACACATCACATATACATTGCACAGTATATGCGATTCATGGAACTCGTAACTAACATATGTGCCGCAATGACGGAGCTATTTTTTGCGCAAGCTAGCTGTCGGCAAAAACGGCAATGCAAAACTAAAGAATCGTGGCAGTTTAGCTGAATACAGTGCATTAAACTATCAAAAACAAGGATAAACGTCTACAATATATAATTGAGTAACATTTAACACAACCAAATACTTACTTTTATAAAAATTACGCACACAATATGTGGTGCTGAATGATTAGCTAGAACAAATGCCACAGTAAAAAAGGGACGTCTAGAAACGCGGAACTAAACTTTGGTTCCCCCCCTTAGTCTTTCTGACAGGTCCACTTCCTCAGTGACCTCTGGGCCAGCCTCCTTCCTGTGGGCTGATGTGTGGGCTGGCACTTGTAAAAAATCCTACAGAAAAGCAAATAATTATCAGCTTGCCAAAATGAATAGAATTCATTTGAAACTGCTAAAAAGCTTTTATAATAAATATTCACTTTTCTCAAACCAGATTACATCAGAAATAACAAGTGGGTTGTGATTTGTGATCTATATGTTGTTGCTTAAGTTGACTCAAATCAGAAAAGGTGTAGTGCCATTGTCAATGAACAAAATTCAAAAACATAGGAACTTGCTTAGGTGATTCAGTGCAACATACAACGATTAACAATAATAAAAACAACATTTAACAATTAAAATTTACTATAGGATAAAATAAAAATAGGCTTACGATGTACACAAAATTTTGTTAAATATACAGATGTAGTGCAGGTGTTCAGAAGTGTTCATGAGTCCAACGGCAGAGGGAAAGAAACTATTCTTGTGACGGGAGGTTCTGGTCCGGATGGACCGTAGCCTCCTGCCTGAGGGGAGTGGCTCAAATACTCCATGTCCAGGGTGAGATGGGTCAGCTGTGATCCGACCTGCTCGTCCCAGAGCCCTGGAGACGAACAGATCCTGCAGGGATAGAAGTCTGCAGCCAATCACCTTCTCAGCAGAACGCACAATGTGCTGTAGTCTTTGTCCCTGGCTGTGGCTCCAGCGTACTACATGGTGATGGAGGTGAGGATGGACTCAATGATGGCCGTGTAAAACTGCACCAGGAAGTACATCCTCTGCTGGGCCTTCTTGATGAGGAAGCTGATGGTGGGCTCCCACTTGAGGTCCTTGGTGATGGTGGTGCCGAGGAAGCGGAAGGAGTCCACATGGTGATGGGGGAGTCTGTAATGGTGAGGGGGGGCTGGAGGGCTGTGACTTTCCTAAAGTCCATGATCATCTCCACTGTCGTCTGGGCATTAAACTCCAGGTTGTAAACCCTGCACCAGGACACCAGGCGGTCCACCTCCCTCCTGTAGACAGACTCATCTGCTTCTGAGATGAGCCCGATGAGGGTGGTGTCGTCCGCAAACTTGATCAGTTTTACGGAGTCGTGGCTGGAGATGCAGCAGTTTGTGTACAGGGAGAAGTGCAGAGGAGAAGGTACGCAGCCCTGTGGAGGGCCTGTGCTGGTAGTCCGAGTGTCTAAGACATTCTTCCCCAGCCGCATGCACTGCCTCCGATCCGTCAAGAAGTCAATGATCCACCAGCAGGTGGAGTCAGGCACGTTGAGCTGGGAGAGCTTGTCCTAGAGCAGAGCAGGGAAGATGGTGTTGACGAAGCTGAAGTCCACAAACAGGATCCTTGCATAGGTTCCCGGGGAGTCCAGATGCTGTAAGATGAAGTGAAGTTTGTCTACAGACTTGTTGGCTCTGTAGGCGAACTACAGGGGGTACAGCAGGGAGGATTTGAAGGAGTTGAGGTGGGGCAAGACCAGGCGGTCAAATAACTTCATCACTACAGATGTCAGTGCCACAATTCTGTAGTCATTGAGTCCAGTGAGCCGGGGCTTCTTGGGGACAGGGACAATGATAAACGACTTGAAGCAGGCTGGGATGTGGCATGACTCCAGGGAGGTGTTAAAAATTTAGTGATGATTTGGTGATGTAAAAGTTTAGCGATGTCATTCCAAATAGCCCACTTATTTGACAAAGCAAGAAAACTGTACTGAACCCTCGCCCTCTTCACTTTAAATGTGATAGTGAGTGATATTTAATTATTTGAATACATTTATAGGCTAGCACTTAGCCTATGTTTAATCACAAATCATGTCGATTTAAGATTCTGTCGCCCAGGGGTCTCCAATAGGCGGCCAAGTCCGAACCCCGAAGCAATTTGGTCTGGCCCGCGGCCCAGTTTCCCATTATGAAAAATATATGATATTTATATTTATTTCGTGGCTCCATGCTGTTTTGCGCCAGCTATGTTTGGAAGTCTGCGCAACAGCGAGGAACATTACGCGCCATGGCACCAGAGGACAGCGTGTTTTCCTGGCTTCGTCATTGGATTGAAAGGTCTGCGTGAGAGCAAGGTACGTCAGATCGCTGTGTGACAGCGGTCTCGTTCCAGGACATGTGCACTTTTGCTTTAGGCACATATAAATTCATAAGCTAATTTCTCCGTGAATATGTGTTAGATTGTAATAAAACACATAATTTTACAGCTGAACATACAGAGAACGTGACTTTCTCAGGTGCAGATCCGTCCATCATCAGTTTCAGGAACTTTTTCTCGTCCATTTCGTTACGTTGCATATATTTCAATGCTTTGTAAGGGCTATTTTCAATAGATGTGAAGCGGGTTGAAAAAACAGAGGTTGTGGTCTGCGGCTGCTGTAGGTCAGAGAACTCCAAGAAAACATGCATGATACTGTGCATGTGGCCAAGAGGCCAAGCTGCGTTGTTTTCTTATGCACTAAAAAGCAAAGTGAGATTTTTTTTGGCAGCTACTGTAGGCTGCTGTTTTTAATACCATTTAAACCAAATGTTCTTATTACATTTATTTTTAAAATAGTCCTGTTTCAGTTCTGTTTTCGACCTGTTTTAGTCCATGTTTTTCTGGTCGATATGGTTTGTTTAGTCTTGGTTTAAACCTGCTTTTGTCCTAGGTTTGCTTTGCACTAGTCAAGTCAGGTTTCTGGTAAACACTGGATTTGCATTGCCTGAGTTTGAATGCTTTTGTCCAGTTTTTAGAAATGTAAATTTATTATGACTTTACTTTCAGAGAAGTAAAAATATAAGTCAATTTCTGTTGTTGAATTGTACCCCTGTTTGTTTGTGGATCTCTGAGAGATAAAGCAGAAAATTATGGTATGATTTTGTAGTCCGGCCCCCGGACCTTAGCCCTTGGAAAAATTGGGCCGCTGGAAAATTTAATTGGAGACCCCTGCTGTAGCCTATGATGAAGCAGTTTGCTGCAACTATATGTTAATCAAAAGGCTTGGCAAGCAAGTATCAGTAACTATTGAATCAGACTAAAAGAATTAGAGGCTGTTATGCAGCAGTTTGAAGGGTTAGCAGGTCTGTCTGAGAGGTTCCCTTTCTGTGTGGGACCCACATGTGGCAGACTGGGCGGGCTACAGTGGGACAGACAATGGCTCACCTCAACCAGACACACAAACCTCAGTGCTAATCTCAGGCCTGGGACAGCCGCGTCTTCCCTGCTCCCACAAGCACAAGGCAGACACAACAGGACCAACAGGCTACAATGTCCTGTTACCTTAAGTCGACTCTGTTTTATGTTATGAGAAGAGAGATCCTAGTCAGAGTAAGATTTGAACAATATTAATTTAAATGTTAAACATTGAAATGGGCAAACAAAGGAAAAAAAGGTCAAGGTTCAAAAGTTGTATATTCACAGCGATTAAAATGAGTGTAAAACATCTTGTTTTTATCAATTCCAAACTGTAATGATGACTGCTATTACATAGTAATGCCAACATACTGCAAACTAATTATTACAGTTGTTTGAAGTAAACTGTTAAATGTCTCTTTAGGATATGTTTCTGACTAAAAATCAATCATTCTTACTATTCTCATGTTATCACTGCTACCTCAGGGAACCACATGGACACCAATGGAGCATCAGGTGGCAGTGATTGCACCTTTTGTAACACAAAAAGGTAACGCAGCAACAACAACAACAACAACAACAACAACAACACCACCTCTGTGGTACAGCAGAGCTTCTCGAAAGTGAGGCGCGCAGAGCCGTGCCAAGGGGGGCACGAGACATTTGGAGAAATGTGCGCACATTACAGTGACAGTGACAGTTTTGAGCAACAGATAAACGCCCAGTGCCAACACGTAATTATTCTCTACAAGAACGTCGTGGAGAAGTGGGTCAGCCTGAGGGGCACATTTGTCCTGGGTTTAGAACAAGTCACGGCTTTGGCTATGCGCAATATGTGCTCTGTCCCTCTTCTGTCTCTCCTCTGTCCCGCCGCACGCGCTTCTGTCCTGGTTCGCTTCGCGCTTTTTTCCCTCCCCTTTTTGAATACAACTTTTGAACTTGCTCTGCAGCGGTTGGCAGCCAACTGAAAAGGTGCATTCACCACCATCTACTGTAGGTGCACGTCTTCTGTAGTTGCACGTCTTTACAGTATGTGTTTAAAGCTATACCGTAAAAAAAAAGACGGAGAGAGAGAGTTGTGTTACTTTTAATGGCAGTTGGCAGCCAACTGAAAATGTGCATTAACCGCCACCTACTGGTTTGAGTGTGGACAGGAGATCAACGGAAACCATAATACTAAAAGGGGGTTGTAAGAGAGAGAGAGAGAGAGAGAGAGAGAGAGAACTGACGGATCATGCGACGACATAAAGGATATGCGAAAAGAATGCGTGCGCATTCGATTCCTTTGAAAACAATGGCACAGTCGAAAAGAATAAAGTCTAAAGAATAAAGTCTAAAGCATAAGACGTACAACTACAGTAGGTAGCGGTAAATACACCTTTCAGTTGGCTGCCAACAGACACTAAAATTAACAAAACATCAACAGAAAAATGGTGTAAAAAATTACACAATAGCACCACTGCGTGGCCGGATTGTTTATTGCATTATGAAAAATAAATAATTATAATAATAAAATACATTATTTGTAATACACTAGTTATTTAATTTAGACATTATTTATCAAGTTATACGTTGTGGAGTAGCTGGGAATTAGTGTGTTATTGTGTAATCGATCACATGATTCCAGACTCACTTTGTCCTTCGCAGGTGCCGTAGTAGACGCCAGTCAGTTTCAGAGGCTAAAGACAAAGATGGCTGAAGCTCCTCCATGGCCCAGCCGGTTCTTCTGTCACAGATGCTCTGTGGAGATCAGCCCTCGACTTCCCGTGAGTTTCACCGACGTAGTTGTGCTGATGAATAACTGTAGGTTTTATTACTAAAGCTATTAGCCAAACAGTTGTTGAAAGGTCAACAGACGTGTGTGCTAACAGCAGTAGCATACTGCGGTGCTAACGATAGCAAGGGTTTGTTATCTTTAAAAAATATCTTTAAACTAAATGAATTAGTTTGGTTAGCATTGTGTATGAAGTGTCAGTATTTACAGCATATAGCAACGTTGGAATTTGGAGAAAAAAAAATCTTATATTTAATTGTATGAATATTGCAATTTATTGTAGTTAACTAACGATTATCTAGCGTTACCTGGATTCATCACAGCATCCGATATAAAGCTTATGTTAAGTAAACTAGCTAGCATCAGTGTTACGGCAGCATTCGTTTATTGTGTTACATTAACTGTTAACTAAAAAGAAAAACAATAGTGTGTGCTGTTATTATTTTTTTTTTTTTAAAAACATGGTATTTACAGACTGTCCATATTATGCGTGTTTGGTTGTTTTTTAACGCGATACCCTCTGTAATTGTTGTCAGTGACCAGAAGGATCTGTCAAACAACTGTGAATGCGACAATGACAATGCAAGAGAAGCTCTCGGTTTCTACTCTGTTTGAACACTGGCATTTTAGTGTTCTATAATATTAGGTGTACATACAATCTTATCTGGAAAAGGGCTGTTTATCAATCAATATCTGATCAATACATCTCAATGTTTAAAAAATAAAAATTGTCTCTTGTTTGTTATAATTACAGGATTATACATGCCCAAGATGTGACTCAGGTTTTATTGAGGAGCTGCTGGAGGAGAGGAGGTCGGTAAATAAAAACAGACTTGTTGACAGTCCGAGACTGATCGTATTAATTACAGATAAATATGTGTTTTGTGTGAATGCACAATACAATTGCACATCTGTCATTATATCTAACTTTTAGTGCTGTTTGTCAAATATGTTATCAAATGTAATGTTTTAAAGATCACATATAAAGATGCTATGGACACCCCATGTCTACACATAACTTCAAATATTTGTCCTTTGTTTAGTGCTGACAATGGCTCCATGTCTACCATCTCCACGGGCACCAGAACCAGCAGTCATCTGAGGTTTCTAACTCATTATTTACCAAATGTCATTGTCTTCCACTTACTCTGTCTGTACAACAACACAAAAGTCATGTTGGAGCAATTACCTCTACTTGTACAGCTTACTCATTCTAACTATTCATCTGCCAGTGGCTTTTGGCTTTTATAATTGGTTGTTCATTAATATAAATATGTGAACATGTTTCTCCTTTGTGTCTTTTTCTTTTCAGAATCCAGAGCAGCACTTGTTTACATTCTCTTCTGGTAATGGCCAGTTTGCACTCGGTGTCTTTGGTAACAGTTTTGACTTGGGAGCAGGGCTGGGAACAGAGGACAACCGAGATGCTGAAAATCACAGAGAAAGGGAAACTGCAGCACGGCACAGATATGGTGCTAGACAACAGAGACGTTTACATGGTTCGATGCGACCAGCAGGGTGGCAAGATGATGTCCCCACATTAGAGGGGTGAGGCATTACTAAACCAATCTCTTAGTATTGCACTTAAATTCAATGCTGTTGCCTACAGTATACAAAAACCTCCCACGTTTATATTTGAGAAGAAATGTTTGTTCTCACCTCAGGGATACAATGCATTTATATGTTTAATTGTATTATTCTTTTTTTTTTTTTTATAGCATTATCCAGCAATTAGTCAATGGAATAATTGCACCAACTGCTATGCCAAATTTAGGTGTGGGACCATGGTAAGTGGAGGAAGTTATTAATCTAGAGAATTTAAATATTACATTTGGCAATGTTATAATATTATACTTTTGCCATTATTAGGGGTGTTCTTCATTCAAATCCTATGGATTATGCTTGGGGAGCCAATGGTTTGGATGCAATTATTACACAGGTATACACTATAAATATAATTTTAAATCCCATAAACATGTATGGGATTAAATTAATTTAAATTTTTTCTTCTTCTTAAAGTTATTGAACCAATTTGAAAACACAGGGCCGCCACCAGCAGATGGCGATAGAATAAGAAGTCTTCCTACAATTCAAATTACAGCTGAACATGTTGGTAAGCAGCAAAGATTTTAAAGTGTCAAATACCACAATTTTCTTTTAATATTCACTGTATCTAATGTGTTCTTTGTCCCACAGCCTCAGGATTAGAATGTCCAGTATGTAAAGAAGATTATAGCGTGGGAGAAAACGTAAGACAGCTCCCATGCAGTCACATGTTCCACAACAACTGCATAGTGCCCTGGCTGGAACAGGTACCCATTACCTTTGACATGTTTTAAATTAGATTAGTAGGGGTGGGAAAAGCGTGTTAATGCGTTCTGTCATAAAAAAACAAAAACAAACTAATTACATAGTTTATTTTGGCCTTCTCCCTCCTGCATGTGTGCGCACCGCATGGACACTGCTGATTGAGTGTCCGTGTCTCTGCTCTGCAGTAGATTGCAACCGCTCTCCTTCCACACACAGCAGTGAACGCTCACACTGCAGAGCCGTCCACAGTAGCACTCATGGCTCACTGAAAGGAACGTTTTTCAGTTTGCTCTGCTCCGCTGTGCCATGACTTCTGCGGTAATCACACAGTTGTAATTAATGAAAGCAGTTCAACATCTCCTGTATGCGCTGTGCAGGTCTGCGCCACCACTCCCCCGCCCTCAAACAAAAATACAGAAAGTCTATTTTCTTCTCTCCACAGTTCAAAGAGAACATGAACTGCATCCAAAGTTGCAAGTAAATACGTTCTGACTTAAGTTTGATCAGATAACTAAATGTAGCATCTCTTTTTCAGGAGAGTGCTGGCCCCAGAGGGGAGGAGCCTATTGTACATGTTTTTAGTTGTCGGGGGAGAACATGCAAACTCCACACAGAAAGGCCCAGGCTAACCGCTGTGCCCTGAAAGTTGGACTCAATAGGCTGTTAACTTTCACAAAAAAGCATGTGGAAATTGTCGTGATGTGAACTTAATGGCGATCTTATAAAACAAGAGTCATCTGCACTTCAACTTTAGAATGAAGTCATTTAGTAATTTTGGTCCCAAATGAGTGACTTATTTCATAAACTCAGTTCACAGTGCGCCGCAGCTGTGAGGAAAGCAAGAAGGCAAGGGTCTTCGTCCTCAGAGGGGGGCATTCTCTGGTGCAGAGCTGCACGATATGGAGGCAGCCCGTTAGTTTTACGTTGCACCCATGCTTTGGGTTGTTCTGTGAGTGAGTCAGTCAAATGTAAAACAGAAGCTGGACATTCACTGGTGAATGATCTGCTGTGATTCTCTGATTGACTGACTGCTCCTTTTTGGTCAAAAAGAACTGTTAAACCTAAACTAAAACTTAAATTATCGACGATTTCATCATTGTGTAGACCAAAGCGAATGAGAATATATAACATGTAAATTTCTTAGTAATATTTAAAGCTGAACAGACAAAACACGTATAGCTATTAGGAACTTACTTAGGTCAGCTTTGCCATTGAAGACGGTATGCAAAATGTTTAAATAACAATTATAGAAGTATTATAACGAATTATTAATTAAAGTTATTAATGTGAGAATGTGATTAATTGAGATTTATGGGTGCCTGTCATGATGAATATTTTTCAGATTTTATTAGTGGTAAACACAGTCACTTAATGTTTTCTTTGCTTTTGTCCACAGCATGATACATGCCCAGTGTGTAGGAAAAGTTTAAGTGGGCAGAATACGGCAACAAACCCTCCAGAATTATCAGGGATGAACTTTAATTCCACCTCTTCTTCAAACTCTTCTTCCTCATCATCATCTTCATCGTCCTCTACCCCTCAGTCCTCAAGTTCAACCAGCAATAACAGCTCCTCTGATAACTCTTAATAAAGACTCTGGTATTTCCTCTCTCTAGCTGCATGTAGCTCAAAACATGTTTCTCAGAGCTGTCGGCTCCACTTTCTTCATGTTTTGGGTAAAAACATGGCATAGCCTGGCCCCCAAACCTGATTTGTGGGGCTGTCGCGATAATACATGAGGGCCATGTATTTGATGTTGCCCTGTTTATTTCATTGTCAAGAACTGAACAGGGGAAGGGGGCTCCATAGAGCAGCTTCTTTGTGTTAAGATGTGAAGGAATGCAGAAACTTCACTGAGGTGTGATGTCAGCAGCACAGGAAGAAAAACAATGGAGACCAAAGGTAAAAGACTTTGGTCAGCAGGCGGTATTTTCAATTCAACATTGACAGTTCATTATGGCTAACACACAAAATGTGCAGGTTTTACAAGTAGCACAAAAATATATATTTTTAAAAGTGCTCTTGTGTTTCCCCTTTTAGCGTCTTTGCTTTTTCAAACCAAATGACTATATGATGGAATGATTTTCTAACTAATATATTGCTGGTTTGCACTTAATAATGATTATGATGCAGTAATTGCAGTCTTTTATGTGGAAATTGGATGTGAACAGACATTTGAATTAGTAGTATTTTTTTCTTTTCTTTTATACTGATCTATTAGCCCACAAACCTTTTTCCATAAAGTTTTTCTGTGCATTTTAAGAGGAACATCAGATTTTTGAAGGAAAAAAAAGAAAAAAAAACATGTTTTTCAGTATGATGTACAAAATGGTCAGGTATTAAATTACATTGAGAACCACTTGTCAACGTTTGGTCAATTTGTGTAATGTTTTCTATATAAATATTATATATAAGCGGTCTTAGGTGAGTACAACTAGAGCTGAATGTGTAATTTATTCAGTTCATTATTTATTGCATTGTACCACCGGTCATGAGGTTTTTGAATGTTTTTTTAACAATAACATAATTATAGGGCATAAATGAAGTAATTAGTTGGCTGCACATTGAAAGTTATGTTTCAACTGCTCAAAGCCCTGAACTTTCAAACCGGACGTTTGCTTTCATAGGATATCAATAAACTAATACATTTGTGTTCCTTCCATTGTTCGGCCTGCTCTGGGTGTATTTCCTTCACATTGTCACTTTAATATTCTTTTTCGTCCTGGTTCTAAGGCCTTCGATCTAATCTAGACGGATTGCTATACAATCAACCTGAAAGACAAAAGGACATTTGAGGACTGTAAATCTCCAGTCCATCTAAATGTCCAGTTGTATATGTACAGTTGAATCTCATGCAGATTTGTTGTAGGCTTTTGTGCAAATCTCGAGTGTGTCAATATTTTAAATTTTGTGTGATTTTCATGTATGGGCTCATCTGACTTGTTTTTATTGAGTACGCGGTCACTATTCTAGATCTTTATTAATTTTAGTGGCGGTTGGCAGCCAACTGAAAAGGTGCATTCACCGCCACCTACTGTAGTGGTGCGTCTTAGACTTTATTCTTTAAGACTTGAGAGAGAGAGAGAGAGAGAGAGAGAGAGAGAGAGAAAGAAATGAGACAGACGATATAAAGCATATGCTTAGTCCAAGCACGTGACCACGCCCACGGCTTGCGTCACGCGTACGTGCTGATCTAGCCTTGTGTGCGTGAGGTGCAACTAGAGGACATAATCGTCTCCGTCCGCAGTCGAAAAGCGAGCGGAGAAACGAGGCCCGAGCCTTCGTATTCACGTTTTTTACCTCGCTAACTTTTTTGATTAATGAAATTGACTACCATGAAGTTACTTTTGGCGCTTGGTGCCGTACTGTTAGTCTCTTGGAGAGGCAGTGCCTCGACAGGTAAGAATTTAACGTTAGTGTCAGCCATGTTTGTTACTGAGACAGACTTTGCTCTGAGCGCCAGAGATTCGTGTTGTTTTTAATAGAACATAACCGAATCACGGCCTGTTTTATCTGCTCTGAGCCACTAAAGCCTTACTGTGGTGAAGCTTAACTGACATTAGCTACTGCATTTGTTTAAAAATCACTTGGAATGACAATAAATTAAGTGTAATGTCTAAGTGAATACAAACTTTAATTCTCATGCGATATAATGTAATGCTAAACTGTCGTTTTAAAACCCATGGTTAAAACCAGCGGTGGTCCCAAACTGGTGCTGGCTTTGGTCTAATGGCCCTTCTCATCAACCGTTACGTTATTATGCTTAACGACCATTTTCAATTTTGATGTAACTATGTATTTGATTTCCAAATGCAAAATTCAAACTCTAGTTTGATTTGTTGACTTGTAAAAATGTTGGATGCTAGCGCCGTTAGCCCCAATCACGTGATCATGCACAGTAATGCTTAACATACGGTCTGGCCTCCCAGTTCGTTTTTTCTTGTTTAACTTGCATAACACGAAGAGTGTTCGTACTCTAACACGCAAATAACCCAGAGGCAGAATTGGCATGGCAAGCCAAGATGGCGATTGTATTTTCACTGTAAACTGTCCGTGTTTTTACATGTTTAAAGAGAACGGGAGCCCATGGACCCTTAACACAGGACAGGACTCACTGACTACAAACATTTTAGTACTAAGTGTTAAAATAGTCAAGGGACGCCAATGGAAAGATCACCAGATGGTACTCCACACATTAAAGTGGGTTTGTTGATAGGAGTGCTCTTAGTTAAGCCTTAATCCCTCCCAGAGAATTGGTAAATGAAGTGTAAATGTTTGTTAATTTAGACAGCTGTCTGACCTGACCTCTTTTTACTCACCTGTGGCATTAGACTCAGGATACTTCAGTTGATTTATGCAAGAGCAGTTTCCCCAGCTTTTCCTCACAGTAGTTTAACGCGCTTTGTCAGTATTGAGAGCTGCCCGAAATCAGCTTTTTGCAATAGGACATTCTTACAAAAGTGTGATTAGAAATGATAACTCTTGCAGTTCCCTGACGCTTTGTTAAAGAACAAACTTTGCTCAACCTTTTGTGTGCCCTGTGTAATGTCAATGTGCATATGGCAAGTTTCTGCTTTTATAATAAAATATTTACTGTTCAGAGAGGTTGTTGCACAGAGATACCAGCAGTGATCAGCACGTAGAACATGTCTGTTGGCTATATTTAATATTGAACTTTGAAACAGCATGTGGAACGAAGGTGACCTTTGATTGTGGCTTTGACTGAACCTTTAACTAAAAACTAACAGCAACATTTTGCTTGTTTATACCAGTACAGTGTTGTAGACATCATCAATGCCCCCTGTGTGTCATGACTCTATGAATAAATCTGAGTATGACAAAGGGCTGCGGCCATTAATTGACAAATTCTGACTAGTCGACTATATTAAAAAAAAAAAAGTTTAGTCACATTTTGACCATTGTAATCATTATCGGGACTATGCTGACTTAAAATGCATACAAAAAGACGTTTTATAAGACACAAACCGGCATTATTAAATCTAAATGTCAAAAAAGAAGACACAAGTTCTAATTTCCATCCTTTATTTAAAAATAGTTCCTACGTAGAAGCCTTCAGTAACCGTATATCAGGCTATAATTGGTTTAAAATGCTTCCAATGTACAACAGAAACAAATAGTTTGACGACCAGTAAAATATTGTTACTTCCCTAGTATTGCCTATAATAGCATAGTGAGTTGAACCTGACTCGCAGTAGGTCTTTAGTTCATACACTGAGAGTGTTGCTTTTATACAAGACCCACCAAACTATATCATAATATGCACTTCCCTTGAGCAGTGAAAATGGATGTTCAGGGTAAGGGCAGTAAACAAATTAAATTCATGCTTTGCTTTTGATCCTTCATGTTCGGACTACACAATATATCGCTCGTCATTTGAATAATACAATGTCTTTTTATAGTGAGACCTGTAAATTAAACCTCTACAGACATGTTCTGAGTTGCATGGAAATCTTGTATCTCACTTAGTTCATTTTCTTTTATCAAATGTTAATGCTCCTGAAGTTGTTGCAATGTGCACTCTGAATCCTCATTTTTAAACGAGTTGTCACATGGTCCTACTTCATGAACTACTGCGCAATCTCTTATTTGCTTGGTTTGTTCATTAATACACAGTTCAATTTTTTTTGCTTCATTTCAATGTTACTTTTTATCCGTACCATTTTCATCCCCTTTTAACGTGCTTATGATTTCTGCTCATTTGTGATTGTATTAATGTTTTCTTTTCTCTTTTTTTCTATTTGCTTCCATTCTTCTGTCTTTAATTACCGTTCACCACATCACAAAAACCATCAATTCATCTTTTCTCTCATTTTGGTTCGTCCGTAAACGCCCAAAAGCCGGCTTCATCAAATCGCCCCTGTCCCAGCACGTGTTCACTGACGATGACGCAGAGTTGCACTGCGAGGTGATAGGCGACCCCATCCCGGAGGTACAGTGGTGGTTTATAGAGGGCGAGGAGCACAACGAGACCTACACCCAACTGTACGATGGGGCGTGGGATGAGCGCGTGCACATTAACGCCACATACATAGCCCACGCCACTAGCACCATTCACGTCTCGAGCCTCGCCCTGAACGACTCGGGGACGTACGAGTGCCGCGCCTCCAACGACCCGGACCGCAACGAGATCAAGAAGCCTCCTAGAATCAAGTGGATCCGCTCGCAGGCTAACGTTATTGTCCTTCTGAGTGAGTGGCAGTGGACACGTCAGGGCTGCCTGGAAAACGTGTCCCATATCAAACTCTACTCCCACAGAGCTTCGTAGTAGATGCCAGCCTGGTGAAAAGCGTGCTCAGGCTGTCCTTTTGCCCCGTCTTTTTACCCAACCAGTCCCTGACGCCTTTTCTCAGTCAATAGAATGGGTTCTTGTCAAGGTAATACTGGCCATAAGGTGAAATCTGCTGTAAACTATGTCAAACAATTTTTTAAGATTAGAGGTGGGCAATATATCAGTGTTTAGATAATATGTATGTATGTGTGTGTGTGTATGTGTGTGTGTGTATGTGTGTATGTTGTTATGAAGATTTGCAGAATTTGAATATCAAGGTCATTTTTTGTATAAAACGCTACAAAAAGAGCTGATTTAAAAAATTGGTCTTCCTTTATACAGACATCTCTCATAAGTCTGATAGGGATGGGACAAGATCAAGATTTTTGTCTTGTGGGTTTACAATCGTATCAGACAAATAAAGGGTAAATTTGAGTTCCACTTCAGAAGAAGCTGTAGTTCCAAAAAGCTGTGATGCACTAACAAAAAAAAAAAAAAAAGATGTGTATATATAGAGGTACATATTTTTATTTGTATATTATTTCAAATACATTTAAACAATAAATAACAAGAAAATGTGAGGCTAAAATTGTGAACTGAACTGCACAATTTATTTACTATATTCTTGTGGACCCACACTCGTGTCTCGTCTCATCCCTATGTTCTAATTAGACCTCTACTAATAAGTTTAACAACATGTTTGAACACATTTCTATTGGATTAATCAGGATACTCCAGTAAAAAATCTAAATTTTTTGTCAATATCGCCCACCCCTAACTCGCATTGTTCTATCATATTTACAGTGTTTGAAAAGCAGTCAAACCCAAATGTTGGTTTCACAGAAGGTTGCATTTAGCAGAATTGCTTGTACATCTTTGTGGAACGTCCTGTCTTGTGGTCCAGTGTTACGTTGAGAAATGTGTCCAGTTCTAGTCCTCAAAAGAAATGACATCTGCATGTGTTTAGTATCTTCTTCCCTTTTAGTAGATGGTCCTATATGAAGCTCCCCTCTACAACAGCTCCTACTCAACCCTCCAGATCTCTCCAGAAGACTGCCCTCAAAATTCCTGCACTGCTGTGTGTCAACATTTCCTGTTTTGTTTTTTTTCAAAGAGCCAAGCATCACAACCTCCCCCATCGAGGTGGTGAACGAGACCTCTGCTGTGCTGACCTGTAACATGACCGGCATGGCCATGCCCATCAAAGGCTCCCATTGGACTCGGGATGGGAAAGTGATTGAAGAGTCCAAATCCACCAGCGGAAACCCCTTTACTACTCTAAAGTGAGTTGCACTTTTACACCGCTACATATTTCATTAACCTTTTTATTTGTTAATTGATTAAAGAAGCAATTTTTTTACTCTAAATTATGTTAAGTTTTGGTGGGTTTTACATGTTAGAAAACAACATCTTGGAGTATGTTTTTAGAGTATCATTGCCTTTTGTGCAATTTTACAACCAACCACATTTGAATCTATTTGAAATGTCCATTTTTGAGTCATGGCTCCAAGGCCTTTGCTCATGCTAACTCATATCCTTCCCTGGGGGTCCTGGCAGTGTAGCCCCCTCTTTCTCCCATATTCTTCCGAATATGCCGAGCTGAGGGCGTCACTCAGGCGTTCTGTGGGCTTGATTAGCGAGAGCTGGCGCGTCCTGGCAGCCGGGATCAAGGCCGGCGGCACAGTGCTCACACGGACTGACCTAATTCCCCGCTAGAGCTGCGCTGTACAGGGCGGCAAACAAAAATAGGATTATGATTAAGCGAGGAAGCTCCAAAATATGAATGGGCCGCTTATTCCCAGCATATTGTGGATGTAATGTTTTATTTTGTTAATCCTCATGAATGTATTTATTAGAAAACATTTTCCAGTAACGAAACAGTAGCTTTACTGAAATTCCTTTCCTGTCGTGTACTACAACACTGTAGCCGTAATCAATGGACCTCTTGTTGAGCAGATACATTAAAAAATGAATGAGAAGAATTGTTGCTCATAACTCCATTTGTGAGTTTTAAACTAATGAGTTCTCTCTTGGCCTAGTTTGGAAAAGATCACCTACCACAATGGAGGAAAGTATGCGTGTGTCTTTGAGATGGAAAAACCTGTTGAGAAGATCATTGAAGTCAAAAGTAAGTTTATTATTTTGCAATCATTCAGTCGTCTGAATTAAGTCATTGTTTGCCAACACAATAACATGAAAGGTGACTCTGTGGAGCTCTGTAACTATTGCCGGATGCGTTTGCTTGTAGCGATAGTGTAAACACAATGAGGCAGTCACGATGAATAGTGAGTTCTTTCATCTGAATGTGGAAATGGTACTGAATAACATTTATTGTATATTTTAGCCATGCCACACGTCTCTGCCTATAAGCACTCGGAGCACGGCAATGAGAACGACAAAGCCGTGCTGACCTGTGTGAGCCACAGTTATCCTCTTCCCACCACCTGGAGCTGGTTCAAAGACCAGGACAACGGCCAAGAGGTGCATGTTTTATCAGCCTTCAAGGCGTACTACTACATTTGATGGTGACAGCTAATATTCAGTCTTTCTAATGTTAACGTAACACAATATTATTTTCCTGAAAAAATAGAAATGCACTTAAAATTACAAGACCACGCTAAAAAAGCTGAAAATAAGAGGATTATTAGTTCCAAAGTGTAAAATGTGTATACATAGTTGATTTATTTTATTCCAAGTCTAAAAATCTGAGGTTCACTTAAAATTGTGGTTTTGATCTGAGTCATTCGTCTCCATCTGCAGCCCATTGCAAATGGCACCAGCGACAAGTATGAGATCAAGAGCACTCCTGAGAAGACCATGCTGACCATCACCGGCCTGAGCATGGAGACTGACGTGGGCGACTATGTCTGCTCTGGCTCCAACGACATCGGCACGAACATGGATCGCATCCACCTGCGTGTCCGCAGCCGCCTGGCCGCGCTCTGGCCCTTCCTCGGTATTGTGGCTGAGGTCATCATCCTGGTCACCATCATCTTCATCTACGAGAAGAGGAGAAAGCCTGATGAGATCACTGACGGTACATATCCTCATAACCTCTCAACTTTTCTGTGCAATACTTTTTAGGAACTGTAAACATTACAATACATTAAAGAACACTTTACATTCACTAATGACCTTAGATAACGTCACATTATTAGGAAAACACAAATCTGTTTCAACATAAAATCCTGTTCAAAAGTATCCCCCATAGAAATATATTTGCCTCCGGTGTTTTGTTCAGCTTTTAAGGGAATCTGAACACTTCTTACACATTCTTTTAGTTCCAAATGCCACAGTAACCGTCCCAGTCTGTACTGAGCTGTGTAACTGTAGTCCTCTGTGGTCGTTCAGAAGCTGCTGAGGTGATGCATCGCTTCATGGAGTATGAAGCTGCATGCTCTCTGTATCAGCCCCAGTCACTTGCTTTTTATTATCTTTCCCCTGTTGATTCAAAGCAGTCAGGAGTGAGCAACAACAGCATCTACCTTTTGTGCAAATGATCTGTGATAGGAACGGTTTTTATTTTTTATTATTTACTTTTTTACTTCTCTGTTTGCTGCTGATTTTGCATTTTGGTAAGTGGAAAAAAAAAAAAACTGCATGTCAGACTGAAGTGGTTGAGCTGAATTGAGCGCGTGGGACAGCTATGGGAGTCTGAACTGCTTTCATAGTCACCACTTCTTCTTGGACAACTGTGATAAAAGATCTGGTCACTTTTCTTTCACTGGCCCTGCATTGTGACCCTTTGACCCCTCTGCCGCTAACACCAGCCAGTCAGAGTCCTTTTCTCACTAGGACTAGTGTTCTGGTTCAAATGCTCTTACACAGGTTCATGTGGCAGGCTTCAGATTTCTGTCCTGCATGCCTTCTGCATCGTGAACATTGTGCATGTTAAGTGGCAGGGCTCATGATATCAAGGCCAGTTTCGGATTTTCCACTCACCTTTTGGTCCTGGAGATCCAGTGGCCCTTTAGACCCTTGTTGTGGACACAGGCTCCGGCTGTGCTGTGAACAGAACTCTACATTTAAGTGGTCCACCGCAGTCGTCTTAGGTCTCATTTGCATTTGCTTGTATTGCATGAGCCTTTTTAAAGCTGAAGGGAAATCATGTTTAGGACACTGTACATGTATTTGTCTTTACAGTGCATCCAGAAAGTATTCACTTTTTCCACATTTTGTCATGTTACAGCCTTATTCCAAAACTGATTAAATTCATTATTTGCTTCAAATATTCTACAAAACAATACCACATAAGGACTTGAAAGAAGGTCGTTTGATTTCTTTGGGGAAAAAAATGAAAATATGGGGGAGGAAAAAAAAATAGCACTTGTACATAAGTATTCACAGGCTTTGCCATGACACTCAGAATTGAGTTCAGGTTCACCCTTTTACCACTGATCATCCTTGAGATGCTTCTACAGTCCACCTGTGGTCAGTTCAGTTGATTGGACATGATTTGGAAAAGCCCACACCTGTCTCTATTAGGTCCCACATTCAACATGTCAGAGCACAAACTGAGCAATCGGGGAAGAAGGGCCTTAGTCACCGAGGTGGCCAAGAACCCAATGGTCACTCTGACGGATCTCCAGCATGTCTCTGTGGAGAGAGGAGAACCTTCATGAAGAACAACCATCTCTGCAGCAATCCACCAGTCAAGCCTGTATGGTAGAGTGGCCAGACAGAAGCCACTCCTCAGTAACTCCCAGACTTGAACCCAATTGAACATCTCTGGAGAGATCTGAAAATGGCTGTGAACCTGATGCTCACCATCCAACCTGATGGAGCTTATGAGGTTCTGCAAAGAAGAATGAGAGAAACTGCCCATAAATAGGTGTGTCAAGCTTGTAGCATTTATACTCAAAAAGACTTTGGGCTGTAATTGGTGCCAAAGGTGCTTCAAGACAAAGTTTTGAATAAAGGAATACTTATGTACAATGTGCTTTTTGTGTTTTTTTGTTTGCAAATCTATTTACAATGGGGAAAAAAACAGACTTGAAACAACCGTCTTTTCACATGAACCCATGGGGTATTGTTTGAGTTTAATTCATTTTGGAAAAAGGCTGTAACATAACAAAGTGTAACATGCAGCTGTATATTTGAAGTTGAGCTTACTTGTCATCAGCGACACATTAGGAGCCAGGGGGCATGCTTCAGTTCATGTGATCTGACATAACCTTACTTGTGGTGCGGAGGGATGTCATCGTTATAACATTGCTGCTGTCATCATTTTGGGCGGTTGGTGTACTCTGGGTTACAGAGGCAGGCAACCTGAGTCCTTCATGCGTTGGGCATGTCTCGGAGTTTTTCTTTTTCAAGCTGGCAAACCAGATGCTCATGTCAACGTTGTTGGTTCATTGTTACGGAAAACTATCGTTAAACTCTTGTGTTGATTCTTTCACACTCTAGTTCGTTCGACTGAGATTGTGCAGATGATGGCACAGTTCAAGAGTGCATGCTCCTCATGTAAAAGCTCACAACTGACTCCCTGCACCGTTTAGTGCTCGGGTAACTTCTGGCTTTTATCGCTAACTAAAGTATTATGTGTCCTTTTAGGAAGAGCAAGCTACTAATTCAAACCAGTACAAGTGAACAAAGGACGTGAGGCAATAGAAACTCCAGGGTGACGGACGTACGTGGCTGAATTCCTTCTGAGGATATAGGTATAAGGGGGGGTAAATACGATGCTGTCAATTTACCAGTTGGGTTTATGTTATCGACACAAGACATCCTATGGCGCCCTTGCTCCTTGCTAACACAAAACTTCTTTATTATGGATAGGAGATTAATAGACATGTTTATGAGAACAGTAACAATCATTAAATGAAATACTTGTCTTAATTTCAACGGAAATTGTTGAATATTCTGAAATGATCATCAAACTCATTGATGATCGATGTTATTGACAAGCGTCATGAATGTAACCGATTGTACAACTGATGATATTTTCCCACAAGACATAGCAATGATTACGGATTTCAAAATGCGCCTGAGACCATGTTATATAGTGTACTCTAGTCTAATTATGTGGACTCTGAGTTATCACTCGTAGATTCATCTAAGGTTGAGTAAGAATCTCTTATGGGGCTGCCATAGCTCTCTACAACTAATTGATTTTATTGGAAATTTTACTTCGCAGATATCAATTTTGTTTAGCAATAATCAATCTGTTTTACGTTGCAGCACTAGGGTGAAAACTAAAATCGTATTAGTTTTAGTTTGTGATTGGAAATAGTAGTTACTCGTTCTGAATGTATTATACTGGAGCACGGGAGACGGTCATGTGCTTTCAGTTTAGGTGGCAGGTTTATCTGCACATGAGATTTCTCTTAGTCTTCTCAAATACTTTTGTAGTGTTGGGTCCTATCTATTACACTGTCTCATAACATCATATGAAAGCATTTCCTTTTTTCTGTTCCACAGATTATGGAAGTCTTGAAGTGAACAAAGAATTGACGGTGTGTCGATACTATTTGCTTTCGCGCTGGAAGTTCTACTATGAAATCTTCTGCTTCAATTGGTGATAGATGTTTTAAGAGATTATTAAATGTTCTTATTTGTTTTCCTCTCTATATGCTCCTCCGCAATTGTTGGACAGATTACCGAGGCCATATTGATTTGGTTTCTTAGTTTTTTTTCTTTTTTCGAAATATCATACCCATATAGGAGAAACGACATATGCCTACTAGAGTTTATAGACTGTCCTGTGTGAGGTGGTTGTTTGAATGGCTATATCAGATTTTCACACTAATAGTGTTTAACAGATATATCTTTGTTCGCATATACGCAATGCCGCAAGACTTGGTCTCGTAACCTAGAAAGATGCTCTCAGCATGTTTTCACCTGAGTGATATGATTGGTCTTCTCTATCGTCTTGTCAGCCACTCACCATACAGGCTTGGACTGGTGGATTGCTGCAGAGATGGTTGTTCTTCATGAAGGTTCTCCTCTCTCCACAGAGACATGCTGGAGATCCGTCAGAGTGGCCATTGGGTTCTTGGCCACCTCGGTGACTAAGGCCTTCTTCCCCGATTGCTCAGTTTGTGCTCTGACATGTTGAATGTGGGACCTAATAGAAGCAGGTGTGGGCTTTTCCAAATCATGTCCAATCAACTGAACTGACCACAGGTGGACTGTAGAACGATCTCAAGGATGATCAGTGGTAAAAGGGTGAACCTGAACTCAATTCTGAGTGTCATGGCAAAGCCTGTGAATACTTATGTACAAGTGCTATTTTTTTTCTCCCCCATATTTCATTTTTTTCCCCAAAGAAATCAAACGACCTTCTTTCAAGTCCTTATGTGGTGTTTTTGTAGAATTTGAAGCAAATAATGAATTTAATCAGTTTGGAATAAGGCTGTAACATGACAATGTGGAAAAAGTGAATACTTTCTGGATGCACTGTAAAGACAAATACATGTACAGTGTCCTAAACATGATTCCCTTCAGCTTTAAAAAGGCTCATGCAATACAAGCAAATGCAAATGAGACCTAAGACGACTGCGGTGGACCACTTAAATGTAGAGTTCTGTTCACAGCACAGCGGAGCCTGTGTCCACAACAAGGGTCTAAAGGGCCATGGATCTCCAGGACCAAAAGGTGAGTGGAAAATCCGAAACTGGCTTGATATCATGAGCCCTGCCACTTTGACTCAATGTTCACGATGCAGAAGGCATGCAGGACAGAAATCTGAAGCCTGCCACATGAACCTGTGTAAGAGCATTTGAACCAGAACACTAGTCCTAGTGAGAAAAGGACTCTGACTGGCTGGTGTTACCTCCATTTTTTATACCTTGGCTTAATGCACAACGTTTCCTTGAAGTTTTTATTTATTTTAAACTTTATCTTTAATGCAGACAATGGCTGGAAATGCATTGACTGTTTATTGCCATACTTTAAGGCAGTGGTTCTCAACCCGGCGGTCGTGTAATGATTTCAAGGTCCCCAGATGAGCTTGGGGGAAATGTTATGCAACTAATCTTAAATAAGGCTTGACACTTTCAGATTGCAGTGGTAAATGTAGATTATTTGTTGGGCTGCCAAATTATTGCTTTTAGGCCAATGTCCAGAAAACAAAAAATCTAACATTTGAAATGAGGATAATTTACACCTTTTTGACAGATTGTCCATTTGTGTGTGTTTGGGGGTCATGACTGAAAAGGTAGACAACCACCTGTTTAGGAAAGCCAAGATTTTTTGTCTTGTAAGTTTTTTTTTTTTTTTTTTTTTAAATCTTTGTGTCCATAGTTTTGTTTTTTTGTTTTCTCTGAAGGACCAAGTGCAAAAGTGAACAATCTTATGCCTTTGAACGCTACTAAACTACACTGACGTTACAGCTATAGATTTATGTCACATAGTGAACTGAGACGGCTACATGTGTGTGTGATTTGTTGAAACTAATTGTTCCTTCACTTTGTAGATGACTCAGAAAGCCATAAGTTACATTTAACCTGAGTAGTTTTGTGATTGGATGTTACCATAAGGCAATTGTAATCTTACTAAGGTAAAAGCATTAGGAACAGTTGTGTACAATGTTGTATTTTCCAATATGAAACGACCATCTGTACGACATGCACGAAACTGAATAAAGGCTATGGATTTAACTTGGTTTGTTTTTTTTTCATTAAAAGGGAAAGCAGGGTGTATCTTGTGTTACTGATTTACAATGATTACGACAGGTTATGAATGAAAAGCAGATTTGATTCAGCACAGTTTCGCCACTAGATGGCAATCTTTTGCCACTTGCTGAAACGTACTTTGAAGCAACAGGCTGAGGCGCGTAATCCTGAGAGCATTGTGTGGCCGCTAGAGGGCAGTATGAGCCAGGTTACAGGGGCTTGAGGGGGCCAACGTGATACTTTGCTCATGTAGGCTCATGGAGCTATTAAAATGAGTTCTGTTTATTTCCTCTCTGACTTTTAAGTTTGGTCTTTTACTCCCTGTGGGTTATGCACATTATGCAACACAAGAGCTGCTGGCAGCGGTGTATTTGTTCAGTATTTCTAAATCAGAGCGAATATGTTGCCTGGAAAGCCAGTCCCTCCTTTTTGAATATTGCGCGTGGTCTTGGTCAGGCAGGTAAATATAGTCCATCTATGGCAGCGCTAAAGTTCCTGCCCTGCAGGTTGAGCCCAAAGCGCTGGGACAAAGTAGACTGATGATGAACTCCTGGC
Organism: Chaenogobius annularis; assembly: GCA_015082035.1. NCBI lineage: Eukaryota > Metazoa > Chordata > Actinopteri > Gobiiformes > Gobiidae > Chaenogobius > Chaenogobius annularis. The sequence continues at coordinate 1,161,365 of BJKM01000124.1, read as the reverse complement.
TCCTTTAGGCGCCGACGCCCAAGTCCACGAGTGGCTGTCCGCGTGCACGTGCAATGGACGAGAGTGAGGAAGACGGTGAGGAGGAGCTCTCAGTCTCATTCTCCGGTGTGACCGGACATGAGGATGGCTGCGAGATGAAGAGGGGGCTGACGCCGGGAGGCGGAGCCGCGTCCACTGCGCGCACAAACTCCAACAACAATGAGCTTTGGCTTCTGCGAGACGAGTCCAGCGGCTCAGTGAGCAGCGGCCACTGGCAGTATGTCCCCGCGGAGCACACAGTGTCAGGGGCGTTAGCAGAAGGGGCCACCGGAATGATATGCAGCAAAAACGGAGACTGTAGACGGGAGCCCACCAGTTCAGGCAGCCTCTCCTCTCTCATCTCCAGACAGGAGACGGGCGCAGAGGCTGAAGACGCCAAGGGGGAACACATAGTTATGGATGGCACTGTCACCTCAGCGGGGCCCCTCGACCAGGGGTCCGGGTCCGAGGTCAAGACCAGTGCTACAGACAAGAAGGACTCCAGAGTGTCCTTCTCCACCATCTCGGTTGGGAAAGGGCATTTGTCTTGCCAGTCCAGAAACTCCGTGACTTTCTCCAAAGCGGAGGAGATTGTGGCGGATGATGAGGACTCCAGGAACAACCAGACTTACATGCAACGCCAGTTCAGCTCCATGCTCCAGCCCGGAGTCAACAAGTTTTCCTTGCGTATGTTTGGCAGCCAGAAGGCGGTAGAGAAGGAGCAGGAGCGCGTCAAGTCCGCGGGAAACTGGATAATACACCCATATAGTGATTTTAGGTGAGTCCAAGAAACATTTTGTACAGTCAAACAAAACACAACAAAAATGTTAGCAGATAGACTAGGCTGCTTAAGTTGACTAACTTTTGAAACCTAAAAAATAAGCCAAAAGGGTCGGGGTTTCAGCACCACGGCCAGCTCTCCCTGTTTTTGTTTCGAAAGGGGCAGATAATGATAATGATAATGATAATGATAAGATAATGAAGTGATTGTGCCAGTAACAAATGAACTATAGCTCACTGGCACAACACACAAAAACGCAACTTTAATGGAGTTACTGTGCCACACTCACAGTTGGAAAATGGTCAGAGCAAAAAACATTTAAAAAAAATTGCCTATGGAGATTGAATTTTCCTACTTATTGTTTAGCCTTAATCTTAATCCTGAGTATGGGTTTATTCCTGGTTCAGAATGTATTTTATTGCTTGTTAATTTAGTCATGATTTTATTCTGGTTTGTTTATGCTATAGGACCCAGGCTGCTTCAATCTTTGATGATTACTTGGTTTAACTTTTGTAAAATGTAAATTCCTCTCCAGCTACATGTTCCTGTCTTCTTCCCTAGGTTCTACTGGGACTTCTCAATGCTCATGTTCATGGTGGGAAACCTCATCATTATCCCTGTGGGCATCACCTTCTTCAAGGAGGAGACCACCACACCTTGGATCATCTTCAATGTTGTCTCGGACACCTTCTTCCTCATAGACCTGGTCCTGAACTTTAGGACAGGGATCGTGTTTGAAGAGAACACTGAGATCATCCTCGACCCCAACAAGATCAAGCAGAAATACCTGAAGAGCTGGTTTGTGGTGGACTTTGTCTCCTCCATCCCGGTGGATTATATCTTCCTCATCGTGGAGCGAGGCATGGACTCAGAGATGTACAAAACGGCCCGAGCACTGAGAATTGTGCGCTTTACAAAGATCCTGAGTCTGCTGCGTTTGCTCAGACTGTCCAGACTGATCCGGTACATTCACCAGTGGGAGGAGGTACGACACACACACACACACACACACACAAATATTGGCTGACGCAATAATTGTTATCGTGACAAACTAAATATATCACTATAACACCAATGTCCTCCATCTGACAGAAATGGGCTCTTTATTTTATGAAAAGGACAGGTTTTACTTTATTTTTATTCTCCAGTCCAAAATTAGCCTTCATTTAATCTTGTTTTTGTCAATGTGAAGCTTTTGATTTGAGTCTCACTAGTAAATCAAGTGTAAAATTATTGTGTGAAATATAGAGATGAGCAATTTATCGATCTATCAGGAATGTCATTTTGAAGATATGTCAAATTTTAATATTAGGTATATCGTTTTTTTATATGCTACAAAAAGAGCCCATTAGAACTAAAAATGAAAAATGTTATCTCAGGTATAAAGTGCACTTTTGTGATATTTCACATTAGTCTGATGATTAAACTGACATAATAATTTTGTGATAATCACAGGCTAATCCAGGGTTTAAATAAATATCTGGACCTATCACTGACATACTGGTTTATTCTGCAGTTTAGACCTGGTTTGTGTTATCAGTAGTCCTGCTTAATCCTAATTTGTTCTGGTCTAGTCCCGTCCAGGTTGTTTTTCTTGTTTGACCCGAATTCATTTTACACATAGATTAATCCGTTTTAGTCCTGATTCTGTTCTGAGTTAGATTTTGTTAAGATGAGTTTGTCCCATTTTCATCTTGTCCTGTTTTAGTCCAAATGTCTCGTACGCACTGGATCTCGATAAGAACTTGTTTTGCTCTCAGACCGACAAAGATTGAACGTAATTTTGTACTGGTGGATCCGCGGTAAAGACTCTGGTCTCAAACACTACCGAAGCAACTGCCGATTGAATATGGATGTGTAGAGTCTCACGAGGGATGCCACGCACACTTGGACCTTGAATAAGTGAATGGAAATAAAATGCAGGGAAAGCCCTTCTTTGAGTTGAGTGAAATTAGCGAACAGCAGGAGGTACTCAACGTGACGTGCGCCCCTACTGTAAATGTGCTCATTATTTCTCATATGATTCTTCTTGATTCTTTGTTCTTCTGCTGTTCACATCTTTTATAGTGCCCTGGTTTAGTTCTGATTCAGAGTTAGTTTAGTTTTTCAAGTTCAGTCTTGCTTTAGTTGCACGCTCAAGTTCTGGTATAGCCATTGTTAAGTCTTAGTTCTGGGTTAGCTTACCTATACATTGCCAAAACTGGTTTGTGGGTTAGTCCTGGTTATTTTGTCCTGGTTTAATCTGATCTTCCTTAGCCTAGTCAGGGCTTGTACTGAAATATAATGTTCAATACAAGTTTTGATTTCTGGTGGGCTCTGGGAGCGCATACAACAAAGGTACTTCAAGTTAAGTGACCACAAATAAACTATAAATAGTATTCAATGGCGTATATATGAACATTGTGGCTCTGTTTTGTACTGACACTGAACTTGACAACACTGAACTCTGTGCCAGTTTTTGTTTCATGTGAATCCAGTAATTACGGAGATATGAACTATAAACCAGAACAACAAATCTGCAATCTGACAGTGAAACCGCACCGTCCACTATAGAATTATTCACTGTCTCCTGCTCAGTTTTAAACTATAGGCGTTCTTCAATGCTGGGATGTTATGTGACATCACACTGTATTTTACATATTCAAAACGTAAACTCAGAAATGTTGAACCTGATCATTTCTTTTAGTAACTACACCCAAGAACTCAATTTCAACAAAAATCTACATTATAAGAATCTTCATCTGTTTTAAATATGATGGTTTACAGACTGTTGTGATGTCATCTGGAACACAGCAAATATAGCATAAAATGGCTTTTCTTTCTGCTCCTTTTCGGTCATTTTCTTTCTATATTTAACTATATGACACTGATGATGTCATTTATATTTTATGACTGAAATAAATTTACCATTCAAGTACTGGTAACCAACAAAACTTTTAAAGGTACTCACCGCTAATCCTAGCATTATTTTGGACTGTTTTGGAGTTCGTTCTTGTTTCTTGTTTCTTGTTTATTTAGTTCAGTTAAAAAAAACCAATGGTAGTCACCTCCGTAAGCTTCTCAAAATGGATGAGTTTACGGGGAATGCATTTGAAACAGGTTGAAAAGCCTGTCAATCATTATTGAGTGAGTGTGTTTTCCAGGTTCTACATGTGTGATTGTAAAGCTGCTGTTGTTGACACAGGACAGCGTGTGGTGCAGGCGCAGGTGAAAGTGTTCATGTAAAACCTCACGTGCATCAGACTCACAAAGGTGTCTTGAAAAACTGATGTCATGAAACGTTTTATAAATACATACAGAGGATTAATTACCTCCAAAATCACAAACTTAATTGTCACATACATAATAATCTGAAATCACAACAAATGAAACCTTGATTGTCCTGGGAAAGATGGACAGAAGCCATCAGAACCACCAGCAGGGGTTTTCACTTTCACCACTGTCACAGCAGAAATGTCTTGAGATACTTCGTTATTCGGATTTCCATCAAACAGAGTCTCTTTGCCTCTGGTCTAGACTCTCTTGGGGGTTGTCACACTCATTTTTTTAATCCAGTGGCATTATCTATGAAGTATTTGTTGTGCTTGGACAGTTTTTTTTGTGTCCAAGTGCCCACAGTCAGCAGTGATACATTTCTCCTACAGTGAATTCAAAAGAATACATGCTGCTGTTGACTTCATTAAGTTCACACAGTCATTTTCTCAGTTCAAATGTGTTTAATTGTTTCTGTTTTGCCCAATAGAGACAATGGTTACGGGCTGTGTTCAGGGTTCATACCTCGTATTGCCTCACATGCTTCAGCCATGTTCAAAACCAACAACAGCTGTAAGTCATTTATTTGAGAGCTCATCCATCGTTTCACCTTTGGCAGAACACAAACGCCTTTAATGGTGACCAGCTGATCATTAAACATATTGGATATCTAATGTTTTATTTCAAAAAAGACGACACACCTTTTGTGTCACTCAAAATGGACCTGAAGTAAATAAAGCGTTCCGTGGGACAATGTGTCGATTCATTTTATTAGATTTAAGCAGATTTAAAGGTGCACTGTGTAACTTTTCAGCGGGCGCACCACCTGTGTCCATGAACATGTTATTGCTTTGTCTGAAATGTTCCACAGTATGGCATTAATTACACTTATCTATCTTGCATCTTGTATTCAATTTCAGTTGAGCTCAAAACTACCTTGAAAAACATGTACTCTTTCTGTGAACGCGGTCGCCTCTCCATAGATCTGACCTGGCTGTAACTTGTCCTGGGGTGGCGTCTCCTGCTCGTCTCCATGGAGATCGAAATCGTATGTTTAATGCCATACTGTGGAACATTCCAGGCAATGCTATAACATCTTTAAATACACCAGAAAAGGGAGATGAGTTGAAAAATGTATCATATTGCAATTGCTGCTTTTGGTGATTTATAATAGGATAAAATAATGTATTGTCTATTATTAAAACAATTAAAAATGACCATATAAAAGAAAGAAAGTATAATCTCCCTTAATGTGATATTTCAACCTCAACAAAGACACATTGTAGCACAGTCCTGATGCTTGTGTGAAAATATTGCCCGAATATCGTTTTGAAGCTCAATAGAAACCAAATATACTGCAATATTCATTATTTCCATATTGCCCATCCCTAAATACGATCCCAGAGACGTCTTTACATTGCTCTGCCGTCTCATCACTCGCCGTAGTCTTCCTGAGATCATGCATCTTTAATTGTGCCCTTTTCCAAATGTGTGCTGTGTTTGCTGACAGTGCTCGTGTGAACTCCAGACCCTCATTACACTAGCAAACGACTGGATGCTCCGCTGCTTCGACTTAGCGCTGCTTCCCTGGCTCTCTCTGCCCAAACAAACACGACCGGTGCAGCCCAGATCAGCACGGCTCTTATCTCCGCTGAGTCTGCGTGTGAGAGAAGCTTAGAAGAGGAAATCTGACAACTTCAATCAAAATCAATAAAAGACTGAGGCTTCCGGACAGTGGTTGCAATAGACAGTGATTTCCAGAGAGAGGAAACTGTAGCGTACTAAAGCTATTACAGAGTGATGACAATTCAGCACTGTTGCTATAGCAATTAACAATTCAAAACTATGTATGTTATCTTTTGAATGGGCAAAAGTCCTCAAAATATCACCGATAAACAGGAAGTTAAAACTCATGAATGTTGTGGAGGAAAAAGATGATCAGTTTTGGGAAGTTTATTTATTTGTATTCAAACATTAAATTTAAAAGTATTTCCAAGTAATTTATATCATTGTTGTAGAGAATGGTAAAGTAGGATCTTACTTAAAATCAAATGGCTCTATATTTAGGGATCATAGTTTTAATAGTACTATTAAATATCATTTTCTATTCTATAATATCTAGTTTGAATCATCACATTATTTAAATCTGTAGCTCAAAGTAATTCCCCCGAGGTCTAACACAGAAGACCAATACAATAAACCGTAACCATTTAACGCAGAGTTAGTGCTATGATGTGTAAGTGAGATTCAGTGGTGCTTTCAGCCACATTTCCACCATTTTGCCCCAGGGCAGCTGTGGCTACAGAGGTACTGTAGTTTAGTGAGTGTAGATAGTGAAGGAATTCTGCATAATCAAGACTGGAAGTGTCTGGAAAAGTGCAGTATAAGACTCAGTTTTAAATATGTATTAGTAATGGCAGGTGTAAGCCAGCACCCTGCCCTTATTTCTCCTTTAATGCGAGCTTTACGTTGACAACCTATGTCACTGCACATGTACTTTTTTTTAACACTAAATGCATATTTTGATGCAGAGTAATTCTAAACCTATTTGCTTTATTGATTGAGTGGATGAGTTTAAAGATGTGCGGTTGATTTATTACTATTTACTTACTAGGGAGTGAAAATAATTCATCGTATTTCATTTCATGATTTACAAAAACGTACAAAAAGTTTTAAAAGTCAATTATTTGATTGGTTACAACCATTAATCATAAAATACATGGTCAAAAAAGATAACAAGATAAAAAGAGCAAATTTATGTTATTGTTTAAACAAAGTTTAAAACAATTGAATGTATTCCAATGATATTTTGAGTGTAAAACATGCATGTATATTACTGACATTGAACAATGGTTATACAAAATAAGTTGTTACAAGTTTATATTTCATTCATTCTATTGAAAACAAATAATTGTTGCTCATTTCTGTCTCCAGCCCTTTCATTACTATGCCCACAAATTGTTTCCTATTGTAGCCTGAGAACCTAGTATCTGGTTCAGCATATAAGATCTCAAAAGGCACTCTTTAATCAAGGGTTACACAGGTGTACTGCCGTAATAAATTATAGTACTTTAATTTGTTACCCTTGAGTCTTGAGTCCGACACCTTGTCTTGAACTTAATCCATGTTGACACTTCAGATTTGTTAACACTATTATTTAAGCACACATAATGTCTACCCAGAGAGTTCGGCGTACTGTGGTAGTGTTCGCTCCAGATTGTGGTGACAGTGACACATGGCCAGGTGCAGCTGTACAGTCAGAGGAGCTTTGGTCCAGCAGCCTCATTAATCATAATGGGACCAGAGCTAATCACAGGCCACGGCCCCACACTGCGCCCCTCACTGCTACGCCCAAATTAGCATCCCATTCACAAAAGTGCAAAACAGACAGGGGCATGTACAAACACCTGTGGGATAAAGAATGACCATGGATGTAATGCAATGTAACAAAAATACCATTTTCACCTGAAGAACTTAAAGGAATGAAAGAGCTCCATTGAGCAAAGATGAACAAGTGTATAAGAAACATGGTGGTAGAAGGGGTTGGCCCAAAGCAGCTGATGTCCTAGGCCAGGGGTCCCTAACCACTGGGCTAGTGCCCAAAACTGGGCCATGGGCCATCTGCTACTGGGCCATAGAGGCAAAAGTTATATATCAACATGTACTTTATTTTAGTTTGATTGTCTCTTTCTATGCCCCTGTGTTTTACTATGAAAATATAGAGCTAAATAAACATCAAGTATCAGTAATAAGACAATTACAAAATATTTAAAACCAGAGTTTGCACACATTTTACACTGCCGTTACTAGCCCTGCCTCCTTCAACTGGTCCCTGGAAAAAAAATCTTCTGATTGTACCACTCCTTATGAGAAAAAAGGTTGGGGACCGCTGTCGTCTCACTGTCGCCCTTCAACCGCTGTTTCGGGCGTTACAAAAATAAATTGAATTGAATTGAATAGACAATACATAAATGGTATTTCTTTGTTAACCGATCAAAGACAATGTTAATAGGCAAGCCTTTAAGCTAAATGAATGAATGAATTGGCTGGGGTTCAATGAGAGAGGGGCATTAATACTAATACTCACTGGTTGTTGTCCAATCCAAAATGGGATGGGATGTAATGTGAAGAAGAAGGTGTGATCACAGCTAGTGTTGTAATAATGATGCATTACATTCATTTTAACATGACACATTCTTAGGGGACTCGCACATCTAAACGACTGACCTTTTTACCATTAAATCAAGTCATAAATTACAGAAGAGCAACAACAATGTTTTCAAAGGAAAGTCTGAATTTGACCTGCAAAACTGGGCTTATGGACATTAATAAACATAATGTATACATTTTTGGCCTAGTTCTTTTCTAGGTTAAATCTCTGGTCTCTTGTGGCCATTGCTTTTCTTGTTTGTTGTTTAGTGAGGCTTCCTCTTCACAAACCCGACACATTCACACTCACACATGTTGGGTTTCCATGCTTTTTGGAGATCCTAACCTTAACCATAGTAACGACTTATGTATCTAATGAAAATTGTCAGTGCTTCTAAATGTTGGTCTATTTTTTAAATCCTTTAATACTAAGTCTCTTGTTTATTGTAGGTGTGTAATTGTTTTTATACTGTGTACTGCAAATTTTGCGCGTTTCCCCAGGTCACCCTTGAAAATGAGGTCTCGACCGCAATGGTTAAATAAAGGTTAATAAATAAAAACATAAAAACTACGTCTAACCTTAACCGGAACCTAAATGTACCCTTAACTTTTACACATGTCGTTGATCTGCTAGTGAAGGATTTACCTCATTAGGACCTGATTTTAGTCCCTATAATAGAGGCAGGTCACCATAAAGTGACATGAAAACAATGTGATAAAAAATCCATGCAAGTTCAGCCACATGTAGATGTCTTCAGCGTATCAGGTAAGATTAGGTTCAGGGAAGCCAGTTACAGCAGTAACTGTGGCCTTAGACGCTCCACACTTACAATCACAACGCTCTAGGGCAGTGGTTCTCCTCCTGGGGGTCGCAAAATTATTTCAGGGGCTCCCCAGAGGATAGGAGGGAAAATATGAACATGTATGCAATAATCTTAAAATTAGCTTATACTTCCCGCATGTAAATTCCACACCGGAAATAGACGTGTCTGAGGCAGAAGACTGTTGGCAGTATTTATAGTTCTGAGTGACTAACACAATTACCACATGAACACAGACTATCATCGATTAACCATCAGCATAATCCCAGTACAACTGTGCGGTTTCATGCGGTGTCAACAGTACAAATCTGAGCTAACTGCTAGGAAATACCATTCATTTTCCACGCGGAACGTCTTATAGATCTTTTTTTTTTTTCCCTGGCGCCCACGCGGACGGCAAGTGAGGGGACGTGTCGGCAAAAATGACGGAATTTCACCACGCGGCCCCCGCGGACGTCACAGACACGTCAAGCATAAACCTAGCCTTAAACGTGGCTTGAGAATGTTCAAATGCAGTGGTAAATGTAGATTATTATTTGTTGGCAACCCAAAGTAATTTATTTTGGTCTATAGCCTCAAAATAAAATAAAACATTAGACAATGAGGCTATTTTATCACAGCTTACTATGTCAGGGGGTCGCGATCGCCAGCGCTCGTTATTTTGTGGGTCACAACTGAACAAAGGTTGAGAACCACTGGTCTAGGGCTGTAGTCCTTTTGTCATTTAGTTTATTCATCAGTCGACAATGTTTTTGCCAACCAAATTTGTTATTAGTCGGCTAATTATATTATTTTTTGATTTAAACAGATTACATGGACAACAGCAAATGGCAGAATGCAGGGAGTTTAAGGAGTGTATGATTTTCACTTATGATACTGTTTACTTCTCATAAATGATTCTAATACTTTTGAGAGCTTTTGCCAGAGCCAAGCCCTGCTTTACACTGCGTACACTAATCGATGTTCAGGGAATGTCTTTATTCTTGGTCGACAGCCCTATGCACAATGAGACCGTGCATGTAGATGTACCACACATAGAGCTGCATCTGTACATGGTCATTGGCCGTTATTATCATTGCAGCATCCACAAACAATATCTACAAAGATTTATAAAAGCAGCACAAAATTCTGTCATATCATTATTTTTACATGAACAATTACTTTCACCTAACATTGTTTGTTTTGTGTTGATAGAAATGGGTGAAAAGAATCAGCCTCTGAAATAATAGAACATTAAATGGCTTGAGTTACATCATCATGTTTTCATAACTCGACTCGGCTTCACTCTGGCTGTCTACAACTGGCAACGTTTTTGACATCAGCCTGAAGTAGTGCTGGGCAATATGGGGGAAAACCTATGTTCTTGTTAATCCATCTCGATTTTTAAATCGATTTCATTTGTTTGTTTGTAAAATAAGGGTTAGGTTTAAATTTAGAAACATTCATTTAGTTAAAATTTGGGACCAGGATGCTGACGCCTGGACAAAATCTGAACTTTTAGAGAGTCACATTAATTGCCCAGCCCAAGCCTGAATTGTCTGGCTTTGATATTTGACAACATACATGACGACACACACCACGGGAAACAAACCAAAATTGTATTTGTGTCATTACATTATTATATATATATATTTTTTTTTTCATGTTTACTAACCACTTTCTATCTGGTGATACAGTAGGCTATAGATATTGCAGGTTGCTCTATCTATATATCACCATGAATATATATATTTGTTTATATATGGTATATATTAAAACTATGATGTGGCAGAACTACAATTTAGTAGTTTACTTTGGGAAATAAGGCAAGAAGCAAGTTTGTTTGTGAGCACAATTCGTAAACTTGGCAATTCAAAGTGCTACACACAACAGGGAAAAATTTGTTAAATCACAAAGATATGACAGTAATCCACGAAACAGTTTAAGACATAAACCAGAGTCTAAACAGAGTCCAGATGACACTAATGAATCTTTTCCTACAATAGAACACTCCTGGACGAATGAGAATTACACGACATGTTTCTAGAATTTGGGCAAAAAAAACTTGGAACTGTTTCGGGAACTCGAATCCACAATCAGGAAATTAGCCGCCCTGTGGGCAGGGCTTTCACAGAGTAGGGTATAAATCTGAGTTGTCAGACTTGTTTCACAGATTGAGAATGACTCTTGGATGAGAGTCAAAACATTTTGTTTTTCTAAAACAGAGGCCAGATGACTACTACTGAATCTTTTACTACAATAAATGAGAAGAGTGCGAGGAAAATCATTTCAGTCATATGCACAGCCAAAACAAAACTGTTTTTAGCTTAGATTTGAACATTGCCAGAGTAGCGGCCTGTCTCACATCCTCAGGAAGACTGTTCCAGATTTTAGCTGCATAAAACTGAAACGCAGATTCCCTATGTTTAGTCCTGACTCTGGGCACCAGCAGGAGGCCGGTCCCTGAGGTCCTCAGAGTCCGAGATGGTTCATATGGCACTAACATGTCCGAGATGTACTTTGGTGCTAGGCCATGGAGAGACTTGTATACAAGCAGAGCTGCTTTAAAGTCTATTCTCTGAGCCACAGGGAGCCAGTGCAGAGACTGAGCACAGGACTAATGTGATCGTACTTCCTGGTTCTAGTCAGGACCCGAGCAGCAGGCGTTCTGGGATGTACTGCAGCTGTTTTTACAGCTCGTTTGGAGAGGCCAGTGACGATGATTTCAGTCTTGTCTGAGTTCAGATGGAGAAAGTTGCATCCACAAACTGATCTGTTGGATGCAGTGACAGAGTGAATCCACTGGTCCGAATTCACCTGCCGTCAGTGAAACATAGATATGAGTGTTGTCTGCATAATTGTGATAGGACACATTTTCGCTGACCTAACGGCAGCATGTGGAGGTGGAACAAAAGGGGTCCCAGGATTGACCCTTGGGGCACCCCACAGGTCAGGGGCATGTGGTCTGAGACACAGTTACCAATTTCAACAAAGTACTTCCTGTCTTCCAGATAGGACCTTAACCAATTTAGGGTATTGCCAGTGCTCCAGTCCTCTAGTCTCTGTAAAAGTATCCCATGATTGACAGTGTCAAAAGCAGCACTCAGATCTTACAGAATTAGGACTGAGGCTTTGCCCGCGTCAGTGTTCAGGTGGATGTCATTTGTCACCTTGACAAGAGCAGTCCCAGTGCTGTGATGAGGTCTAAAACCTGACTGGAAAACATCAAATGAGTTGGTTATGAAGAGGAAGCCAGTGAGCTGTCTGTTGTAAAACAACCTTTTCAAGGACTTTGCCCCAAAATTGCAGATTAGAGATGGGCCGGTAATCACTTAGTGTACTGCGCCATCAAGATTGCCCATCTTTAGGAGAGGCTTTATGACCGCAGTTTTAAAAGCCTATGGTTGAAGCAACATGTTGAACTATGTGAGTAGTGGTGCTAACAAACTGTTCAGCACAGACATTTAGAAATCTGGTGGGTAACACACATCGAGGCAGCATGTAGATGAACTCAGACTGTTGATGATCTCCTGGACAGTTTTGTCAGTTACAGGTGCAAAGTGAGTCAGCTCTAAGTGTGTAGGTGGTTTGAGGGTTATTTTTTGCATTGTAGAATTGTTAGCATTTTTAATGCCCTGAACTTTGTCATTAAAGAATAATGCAAACTCATTACACTTGGATGTGGAAATGAGTTCTAACGGCAGCTGAGCTGGAGGGTTTGTTAATCTGTTTACTGTGGCAAACAGGACACGCGAGTTGTTACTGCAGCCTCCAATTATTTCAGGAAAATATTATTCCCTAGTTCTATATAAAATGACAACTTCTCTCTGTAAATCTCTTTTTGAACCTGGAGATTTGACTTGTGCCATTTTGTTTGGTCCGGCGGCACTCCCTTTTCTGTGCCCTTACCGAATCATTATTTCTCTGTGGCGCCTTCTGCTTATTTTGTAACCATTTTTGCCTCACATAGGGGCAATGGTGTTGAGAACATTCAAAACACATTCAACAAATCATTTACATTAGAACATGAAACATTTTCAAAGTTTATCATTTCCGTAAACAGTTTTCCTGTGCTCTCATTTATGTGTCTCTTCCAAACAACTGACAGAGACAGAATCATGACCGCATCAAGCTCTTTAGCGTTTCTGTCACAAATGTTATCAACATGAACATTGAAACCACCTGTAATGACCAAACCATCAAAAACTGTGCATACAATTCTGAAAGAATCTCAGTAAAATCATCAATAAAACTTTGGCAGTGCTGAGGAGGCTTGTACAACACAATGTAGAGAATGGATGGAGACTGTTTTAGCTCAATTTAAAAGGCTACATACTCAAATGATGAAAACACCCTAAAGGACAACCTGTGGGTAACTATTTAATCTCTAAAAACTACACAGATAAATATCCAGTACAGTTGACATATTCACTTTTTTTGATAAAAATGGAAAACAAAATGTGCTTTGACAAAAATAAATTCTGTTAAAATAGTGCTCTATTATTGAAAATGATGTTCAATATATTGATTAGTGAAATCCACAGAGTTTTGTTGGGAAATAGAAGATTCTGGAATTTTTTTCTTGTTTTCATTTTGTTTATGATGTAATTAATATTTTTAGTGCTTTAGTTTGTTGGAAATAATCACGAGTTTGTAGTAGATAACTTTACTACACAAAGCTTAATTGACTATGCTTCACTTCATACTCAAATGCCTTTGTCTATATCTCCTTATACATTGTTCACATTAGTTCATACACTAATAGCTGTCTCCTGTTCCTCTCGGTCAGATCTTCCACATGACCTACGACCTGGCCAGTGCTGTCATGCGGATCATTAACCTGATTGCGATGATGCTGCTGCTGTGCCACTGGGACGGGTGTCTGCAGTTCCTGGTCCCCATGCTCCAGGACTTCCCCTCCGACTGCTGGGTGTCCCTCAACAAGATGGTGGTGAGAAGAAACAATCTGTTTTCACATCTCATTTAGGCACAATATGGCTGCACAGTTTGAGGGAAAATGACTTGCCTCTCCACAGATCTGACCTGTGATTTAGCCTGGTGGAGTCAGCTGCTTGTCTCCGTAAAGGATGTCACAATATCAAATTGGAGTGTTGCGATTATTAGGTGAAGAAACCACAATGTTACTATTATTCATGATCATTGACATTTTGACTAAACAACAGTGAAATCCATTCATTGCTTTCTAGTCTAGCTTTATGAAATCAAACTTTCTGAATGAATGAAAAAAGTAATGAAATTGTCACATTATCAGCCAGATAAACAAAGTGTACAGTAGAACTGAAATTACTCATTGTTGCTGCCTACAATTGTCAGGATTATTATCGATGAACCGGATAATCTTGACATCTCTAAACTCCACTGAGATAGATACGTTTTGAGGGGCAAAACGCGCGCACATATAATTCTGAACCAAAGGTAATTAATTGTATTTTCAATTATACAATTTTTGTAAGTAAATAAAGCAGTTGAACTGAAATCTCCCTAGTGAGCAGCGAGTTTTACCATTAAAAGACTGTTGTGTGCTGAAGACATTCTAACCTAAATAACTGATGTTCAATTCAAATTGCAATTTGAATTGGTTCGTTTTTAATTGTGCAGCTGCAGAACACACACACGTCTACACAAAGAGCATATTCTCCCAGAGGTATTTGGCCGACAGATGGGAGTTAGGTAAAACCGCAATCACATAACCTCAATTAAACCCTCTGTAGTTGGACTCAGGAGATGGAGGCAAACATATGCAGAAGTTACAGATGAAGTTAGGGTTTAGTGTGGCTTGTCTTCGTTTGTCTTACTTTCTGGCCGCCAGGTATCTGCTGATGCCCATCTGCTCAACATTACAAAGGAAATGTCCTAATTATTTCTGACATAATGAAGGAGCATGTGGTAAAATAATAATTTTGCCAATCAAGAAATCTATTACTTTTGCAATGATGATTAACCTCTTGATCTTTTTAAATTGTTCCACTTCAGTGCTGTACGAGAATCAACTGATTGAGGTCGGAAAAAATATGACAGTTGTGTAAAGTAACTTTTCCAGCGCAAGCTTAAGAATGCAGTCCATGTAAAGCACACAGACCACTTTTAAATACCCCTAAGACTGGGCGATATGTTTAAAAAAAATCTAATCATGATCTTACTTCTTTGACGATATGCTATTTTGATAAAATTGCCACCTAAATTTAGCTCTAAACTCGAGACACATTTTCCCGCCCACACCTCCTTTTAGTGTTTGAATTTCAAAACTGTGTTAAGAGGTCTACACTTTTCTACTCTTCAAGACAATATAAAGATGATAAGTGTAAACATTAACATTGTGATCTGGCACCAAAAAAAATCATGATATAAATTCTTTGGTGTATCGCCCAGCACCACGAACCTTTCTTGTGGGTGGGCTCACCTTTCCACAGATCTGACCGGTAACGGGTTCTTGTGACGTCACTTGCTTGTCTTCATGGAGATAATTTAGTGTGATGATAATGTGCAGCACTTCAGGCAAAACAATAACATCTCCAACAAGCGAGTAAGTGAATCCTCCATTAGAACATTTAATAATCCTGAAAAGGGAGATTTTTAATTCATTTTTTTTTTATTGCAGAGTAGTAATAGCATATGACAGGTTCTCATGTTTTTCTAATTATTACTTTGTTTGTTGGGATTGAACTTGTTGTAAATATTTATCAGTCAAGTGGAAGTTTGCAAAGAAAAAATGAAAAACTAAAGTTGAAAATGACAGGAAGTGGAGCTGAATCCCTCTGTGATGTCATCAATCAGTGACTTTCCATCCAAAATGCAATTTACACACAAAACTCGCAACTCATTTACACAAGCAACATTTTTATGATAGTTATAAACAATCATTTGACAAATTAAACATGCTGTCAGATATTATTATTTGTCAAATCATAACTATTGTGTAATTTATATGGATTTAGCCCTTACGGTCGTGGAATTACCTCTACTGAAATAAAATCAAGTAAAATCTGGAATATAATCGTGTTCGGTACATTTTAGTGAAGAGCGCGCTTTCACCTCGTCTTCGTTGGCTGCCATAAAGATTCTTGCAAGGCCCTAAATCTAGACACCGAGACTCCTTCTTCCTTCCCATTTTTTTGTTCTTCTCTGCCAGCCTTTGCATGTGCTGTGCTCTCATTATCTTCTCTTCAAAGCCCCATTATGTTGACGGTTTTTATGTACACCATTAATTATATCTGCGGGCTATAGATGCACAAACAACAACATATAGCTCTGTATTGTCCCGTCATCCATTACTCTTGTCACTTCCTTCTCTCCGTGGATGCATCCTGTTTGATGCCTGACAGGTACAGTATGTGTGTGTGTCAGTAAAGCCTACAAATAAGAAACATTACTACAATACTGAACTGCAAACTGCAATATGTTTTTTTATGTGATGAATTATGATGGGTATTGTCAGTCGTATTGGATTCCTACTGAGTTTGTTCCAGGTTTACAAGAACCTACGGGTCGATTACCATATATTTTTTTAATCCTGTGAACGATATTCAAACAATATCACTCCAACAGAAATATTTTAAAGGTATTTCTTGAGGTCTATGTAGACAAATGTAAAATGAACCACAAAAGACAGAACTATCACTTAATATCATTAAATTCAATAATATACATAGTCCTGGTAATCCATGAGTTAATCCCAGTTAAATTCTGGTGTACTTCTTGACTCAATTTCCCGTGTTTAGTAGTTATGCCACATTATATTTGTCACTACAATTTCTGACAGTTCCATGCCTTTCTTCTCGTGTTATAGTCGTGTGCTCCTGTGGATGTAGTGACTGTCCTGGTTGAGTTCAGTACTGAATGTTGGGGAAGCTCTTTCATTGAGTGACGCCTTCACAGTGGGAGCTGGCCCAGTGCCCAGGCCGGACGTTTCCTGGTCTTGACCTCACTGTTAATAGTGGAACATGATAACCTCAGGATTCGCTCTCTCTCCCTCTAAGCATCAGTCATTTGCACTTAAAGTCCCATATACAGGTGTTTGAGTATGTGTGAGGGAGTTAAAAATAGATGTTCCTTTACTGCTGTTGTGACTGTGTTATCCTGCTGTGAGAGGTGTAAATAGACTCCAGTAAATCATCAATGACTTTAATAACCTAATATAAGTATTTAGCCATTAATCAGAATTCAGAATCAGAATTTGTATTTATTCTGCGATTTTATTTAATAATATACAGCCGCGATTGCCAATGCCAGGGATTTTTTGTTTGATAAAATACCAAGTAATACTGTGGAAAGTATTGTGATATCGATCCAATAGCAATACCAATGAGTTTTGTATTAAAATGCGTTAATATACTATAAAGGCTATGGCTATCATTATATTCTCTCCATCTCAGCTTCACCGAACAGAATCAGAAAAAAGTTGATTGCCATTTTCAGTGAACAAAATTCACAAACTAGTAACTTGCGTTGGTGATATGGTGCAACAAACATATGTTCAGAAAACCTACAATAGGTATTTAAGGTATTTAAAAAATTGGCTATAAATGTGATTACAAAATGTTTTATATAAAGACATGTCGAATATTGATATTTTTGCATGAGTATCGATACTTTTCAATACCTCTGTCAGTGTTGATATATATCGATTCTTGGTATCAGCTCACCCATCACTGCCCAACAGCAGTATTCACCAACGGACACCGAAAAGCAGTGACCACTGATCTAATGTTCTATCTTTAAATAGTGAGATTTTCATATTCCTCGCAAAATAAATCTTTTTAGGTGTGCTGTTTTTCTGGATTGTAATATGATGTGACCTTTTGTCATTCTAAACTCTGTGTTTTAAAGGATTAACGGTTTTAAAGCATTCTACCCTATATCCATAAGATTAAATGTATCATCTTGTCCCACTTTTACTTCAGCTCTTGCACCACGTGACTAACTTTGTTGAGGGCACCATTGCAGCAGGGAAGAAATAGTGATAATGGCAACAAACCTGTCATTCATCTTCATCTTTGTTTATCTTTGTAGTAAATTAACCTGTAAATAATAATAAATTTTAAAAACTAATCAAATTAAAGAGACTAGATTGTTTGTGCCCTAAATCTGCGAAATCTGAAAATGTGATTTACTTTCCACCTTCTATGGTAATATCATCAAAAAGTATTGTTTGTGAGAAATATAGTTTATTATAAAGTGTTACCTATAACATTTGTATTGATATTGACAAGTAAAATGATGTGATCTTAAAATAGTGAACACAATTTACATGACAGCAGGCTAATCATTGTTGGTTTTACTTTAGTTTGTGATTTATTCAATTCATAGAATAACAAGTAATAGAATCACCATCACGTAATCTTAATAAACATGTGGAACTAAATCGGTGTCATCTCTCATTCGTCCAGGAGACTTCCATCACAGGATTTGAGATTTCAAATTAGTTATAAGGTGATGGGTTCCTCAAATGAAGACCCTAATTAATGCAGAAATGCATTTGTAGTTAAATTAATGTGAGACTTGACTCACTGTTAGTCCAGTGTAGTTACAGAAATCCACTTCTCCTGTTAATCTGGAGCATTGTCAATCTGGTAAAAGGCTCTGTCTTTCTTCTCCCCTCCATTATTTGTACATCCCGGTGTACAAAAATAATCCACAATCCCTGAAATCCGATAAAGTTTTTTAATTGTGGCCGACGCTGTTAGTTTAACTGCAAATCCCCGCCGCCATCACTGCCCTTGTGGAGTTTGGTGTTGCGTGCTGGGATAGCGTGACGACAACTGTTGGAGCTATGCATGGTCTGAGGTGGTTACCCTTTAGCAGTCTCAAATGTGAAGTTTATTGTAGTTGAATGGAATAAGACGTTTATTAAAACCATACAGCCACAAGCCACTGTATTGTGCTATATACCCAAGTATTATTATTATATTTTTTCAAATAGTAAATACCTACATTTCAAAAGACATGAAAAGCAGCTATTAATTACCCACAACTAAACAATCCTGAGATCATCGACGTCTGTTCTCTCACTCCCAATACCATCCCTTATTTCATAATTAGACTACAAGAGGAAAAAAGATCCATACAGATTTGTACGTCTGTGCACTGTACTTGCTTGTGCCCAGTCCGTCTGCTCTGAACGTTAATAAGGATATTCTCCGTTCATTCAATTAGTGGCATGATGTAAGAGGCAGGTGGAGCTGTCAGTGGAGCAGTAATGGACGGGAGAGATAAATGTGACAGACAAGTACAGCTTCTCTCACGCCTTTTCATTCACTAATATGCAGAGGTGCAAGTAGTAACTCAACTTCATGTGTGAAGGCATCATTTTAGCTTCAAGTGTGGTATGTAAAGGCAGTAAGTAGTATTACAATTACTACAGTTAATCATAGAGGTGCGCTACAATATCAAAATACCGTGATACTAAATTGGGTGATACAATATCAATTATTTTGTGGCAGCGCTTCATTTGGGTTGCTTATTTTGAGATGCTTATTTTGAGAATTGAAACTTGTTTACGTAATATGTTTGACATATTTACTGTTTTGATTATTAAAATGGGTGTATTTCATGTTAAGCTTGTGCAGGAATGTTATTGTTAAATTTAGTTTGTTCTTTAAAAATGTGATATATTGCAGAATATCATATGCAATACATCAGTATTGGCATATATTGCAATATTGTGATATTATCGTATCATCATCATGAATCGTTAGGTACGCTGTGATTCCTAGCATTAGTTAATAATAATACAATTGTTTTGATAAGCTGTAGCACTTTAATTTAGACATCAAGCTTTTGTATCCTGCTGTTTAGTAAAGATGTGTCAATTCATATTTATTGCTGCTGCTGCCAATAGTTATTTTTCGTCTCTTTGTGATTTATTTGAAGATCAATACGTGTGCTTTAGTTACAGTGCATCCGGAATGTATTCACACTTTTTCCACATTCTGTCATGTTACAGCCCAAAAATTATAAAATGAATTGCCCGTGAGTGGCCCAGCCAGAGCCCAGACTTTAACCCAATTGAACATCTCTGGAAAGATCTGAAAATGGCTGTGAACCGATGCTCACCATCCAACCTGATGGAGCTTATGAGGTTCTGCAAAGAAGAATGAGAGAAACTGCCAAGCTTAAGCAAGCCAAAGGTTCTTCAACAAAGTTTTGAGCAAAGGCTGTGAATACTTACCGTTATATACAGATGTTCTTGTGTTGTTGTTTTTTTGTTTGCAGAGAATTCAAACAAGCTTCTTTCACAATGTCATTATGAGGTATTGTTTGTACAATTTTAAGGAAAATAATGAATTTAACCCATTTTGGAATAAGGCTGTAACATAACAAATTGTGGAAAAAGTGACGCTGTGAATACTTTCTGGAGGCGCTGTGTATCACAAACTTAGTGTCTTAGCCTGGATAACGCGGTAGTCTTACTGGGGCAAGTTTCCCCTCTGAAACCAACCCCATTCTGAGAAGAAAGGTTGACATATCACATTTAACCATGATGCACTGCTAGTAAGTTTGGTGTGGTAATTTATGGTATATTTTTCAGAGCTTTCCAAGAGCATGTGTAAAATTGGGTACAGACTAGTGAAGTGCTTACAAGTAAAACACTTCCAGAACAAGACTGTCTGCCCTGCTTCAGTTTGGACACGCCCAGTACATGCTCAGGACTAACATGGATGGCTTTTGTTTGATTTGTTTGTGGACTTCATTCATTGTGCCTCAGGACAATCTGTCAAGAGCAGGAGGACTGCAGGGCAGGGCCCGTGGGACATCTCCTGATGTTGAGCTTGAATCAGGATTACTGAGCTGAAGGGTTAGCTTTTGGACGTTTGAGTATAAAATCATTCTTGTTTATTGTTTAAAAGTAAATTATTAGTGCAAATAGCTTTTGTACTTTGGAAACATTGACAACACAGTCTGAAAAACTGTGTAACTCACATAGAATTAAATAAATACTGTCCACATGTTAGTAGTAAAGTAGAGTACTGTGAATGTTTAATAAATGTTTTTACTATTGCAGCACTTACTTGGATAATATGGAAACATTTTATGGCAAACCCCAATACAGAGGAGCATTAGTGTAGTACTTTTTCCTAATTCAGTTATAATCTTTTATTATGCCTGAGGTGAAATGCAATTATAGCAAATTATATTGTCATCACCTTACATAACATAATCCATTCCAGTGTGTGCAGTGTTGCCTCCCGCTTGTCTGCTTTCATTCACTTTCTGGAGAAAACTTAATGTATTTTTTCAACATAACTTCATGCTTCACTTCTTCTGTGTACTCTGGGCTTTTCTGACTGCTCCTATTCATTTTACACATCTTATAATATATGCTCTAAAGTCTCTTATCTCAAACAAAAGCCTACTCTTATATTTGGAAAATGAACTCTGTCTTGTTTTTCAAATTAAACATGATAACTAATTTAACTGACCCTTTTCCTGCCACCAAAACATGCCAGGTTGTATACACTGTCTTATTAGAAGAAAAGTGAACTTTAACAAGACCTACCGTACTCTTTGGTCTTCCTTAGACCTTGTGCCTGGCTACATCAGTGTCCTTCTGCCTAAACTATCTCCTTTTCAACAACCTTAATCTGACAACATGAAAACAAAAAGTCACATGCTCAAATATTTTGGAGGCTTTGATTACTGCACACATTTACTGTGGCATTGTTTCAATTGTTGTCAAAAATGGGTTTCAAAACCGTGTCGCAGGTGAAAGATCATCGCCCATGCAGCAATTATCCAGTAGGAGGCTCGTACCCATTTGCTCAGTGAATCAGGCAGCGTATATTTTCTTATGAACCCATGAGGTAGGTTATGTTATTTCCTGGTCTCATCTGTAGTTGGTTAGAGCTGCATGGGTGAGTCCTCTGACTGGCTGCAAGCAAACATGTGCCATCTGAGTTCCCCCCCCCAAGGTTTGATATCAAACACACGTTTTTTTGACTGCATAGATACAGACATATAAAGTTGATTGATAATGTTGAGGATTTAAGTTTTTATGTCAAAGATTTAATTTATAATTTTATTGTTAAACATTCATCTTTGTTCAGACAAATTAATGAATGAAAAACATGCTGCATAATCCAAGCATAATTTTACAGTGTGACCAAACCAATTAAACTTGGTTAATCACTACAATACCAAGTAACATTGTTTGCACGAGAGTCCACTTATTTCCAGGTGGTTATTTCCGGGTGGTGTTCTTTCTGTGTGTACCGGAGTTGAGCACAAAAATACATGACACATCTAAACACAGAACAAGGATTTGAAGACAGTTTACCTTATTTGAAATCTCTATCTTAATCCTAGACTTGCTGTGTCACTTCACAGTCAGATTTGGGCTGCTCTGTGTCAGCAGGAAAGGCACATCCAAACAAACGGTGGCTTGAAGACAGTAAGCCCACACTCTTTTCTCTCACTTCCTATAAGTACACCATAATACATCCCACTCTCCCATATCCACACTAAATGTATTTAAAATAATTAACTATCCACCAGCGAAGTCCAACAGCAAATACAATGAAGACTAAACTAATTTCATTATTCCTTCCTCTGCTCATTGAAGCTTATCTGCAGAATCAGTTTATTGCGTTACAATGAGTGTTGTAATTTCCAATGTGAAGAGACAGCTGTGCGGCTTGTCAGGTGCAATAAGCTCTTACAGTATTTCCTACTGAAGTAAATGCAGCGTCTGCAAACAGCTGCAGTGGGAGATCGAGTTTGTTATAGCGGCTCGGTTTGGCTATTGATGAAAATGCTTCAAATGCTTTATTCTCTCATTGGGATTTTACCTGATTATTTAACCAGTAGGTTGAATATCAGATTAAGTATTCTTCAATTGAGGTCTCAGGACGTCTTCATGCTACAGTCGCACTGTGTCAACACCAAATCAGCAGGAAAAGGCCTTCAGCAACTCTTTGTGGAAGAAAACATACTATGTCTAAATGTGTGTTTATATGAATGCTTCATTGATTGTTTTATTGACATTTAGATATTCTGTGTTACTGTTTGATTTATATGTTATGTATTCAACAGGGTACTTTCTCATTTAATTCCCCCCCTGTATAAATAAATAAATAGTTACTGTACATAACAAATCTTCACAATCTTGCTTTAAGAATGTTTCAGAAGATGTATGTAGGTCACATCTCTTGTACCCCAGTTTCTACTTATTGTATGGGCTTTTTTCGTTTTCCATCACTGCATAACAGTAAGGAAGTCTGTCTGTTCAGATCGCCAAGTAATTGTATTAATCTTTGTTGATTTGAGTTGCATTTCCACAAGATAAAACATGAACGGGCCAGTTTATTTGAGCACAATTTGTACATGGATTAATTTAGATTTTGCCATGTACAGAAGTCCAAATGTATGTATTTTTTGTGGCTGTTCTATATCTTATTTACACTTCTATTACTTCATGAATTTCAATCTTGAATTAATATTTTCCAATTTCTCGTGCTGCAATATTCATTACAACACCTTTGTGTGATGATCCGTCAGTCGCCCAGGTGGGTTCCATTGTCCATAATCCGGAATTGAAATTTCTTTTACCGTTACAATCACGTATAGTCTTGCATGCGTTCGGTTGAGTGCTGGTGGTGATATTCATGGGATCGAAGTGACTTGAAACTCTTCTGCAACTGCCATCTTGAGGATGAAAGCTGCATGTTGTATTGTGGGCTGTGCCAACAAAAAGTCTCAAAATAAGGGTTTGTGCTCTCGCTTCACAGCAAGAAGGTCATGGAATCAATTTCCAGGTGGTGCTTTTCTGTGTGGAGTTTGCATGTTCTCCCTGTGTCTGCATAGCTTTCTTCTGGGTGCTCTAGTTTCCCCTGACACACATGTATGAATGAGCGTAAATGCAGGACAATGGAGGAAATCTAGCTCATGAGTAATCCGGCGTGTTTACATTATGTGTGTCATGTATGTTCATTAACCAACCAAAATAAATATAAATTTTTTAAAAATGGTTGTACTTCACCTTCACCACCCCACTTTGCTTGACAGCCTGTCACAGCTCAGCCCACTGGTTTTAAACTCAGCCATCCACTACTCTACAGTTCGGTTTAGCCCTCCTCCCCCAGCACCACCTTCACACGTCAGCACCATATTTACCATCTAATTCTGTTTGTCTAGTGTCCAAGCTCTGGGGGGATTTCTATCAAATCCTGCTCTGCCTCTCCTGCGCATCGTCTAACTCTAAGCGACAAACCTAATATATGTATCAATATATATCATCGTATCATTCTTAATTATACTTATTCATTCATTATCTTAAAATACATATTATCTCTCAACCCAAGATACTAAGAACAATTTGAAAACAAAAAATAGACTTTGTATTTTTACAAGAAACCCATTTAAATGATCAATAACATCAAAAACTCACATCATTTTATATTAGGCTGCACTAATCCTCATACAGAGGTAAACATAAAAGGGGAATTGCTAAAATGGTTTCAAGCCGTTTAGCATTTTTGAACCCCAAAATAAATGTGTTTACTCTGTTAAATGTGTTCGCTCCACCAATAAGTGACGTCCTTTTGCTCTCTGTGTCTTGTTCTGAATGTTTTTATTTTGTTTTTGTTTGTATGAGAGTAAAACTTTTATAGTCTGATTTATGTGCACTTAACCAGAAGCCCCTCAATCCTGTGCCGTAAATATGTAAAGTCAAAGTGATGGCATACAGAGACGTGTGAGGGAGCCTGCAGAGACAGACAGAGGCAGTGGACTGGAAGGAGGTGTTGATTTGTGCGTTGGCCCTGGGTTGAGGGTCTGGTCCCCTGCTGCTGGAGCCTGTGGCACGTTGTTGGCTGACCAGAGGGAGCAGCTCTGACTGTTGACCACCCGGGGCACTGGAGATGAGGCAAAGACACACTACAAACTGGAAGCTGCAGGAAAATACTCTGTTTTGCAATAACAAAGAAGTGTTATTGTTGGTGTCTTTATTGTACCGACAATTTGACAAAAATTGACATTTGACATTGTCCTCTTGTTCAAACATCAATGTCTCCTTTAAAAGCCTTTAAAATAAAATACAGCTGTTAAAGTGCCTATAAGTTGGACTATTCATCACACTTAAAGGCAGGAACAGTAATTGTGTTTATGTTTTTGCAAATTATTTACCAAAGTTTGGCCATTTTTGTGGTTTATAATTGTACTTTCTGATTCTGACCTAGCAACCATAGTGTACACAGGGACAAACCTCCTCTAATTTACACAATATTTATTTATAATAATTAGAAAAACATGAAAAATATGAATGCAAGAGGGACTGGTGGTTCCTCTGACTTATTTTTGGTACTGTTATAGATAGCATGGTAATACAATGTTAAAATAGCTAAAAAAAAAAAAAAAAAACAAAAAAAAAAAAAAAAAAAAATGTGTTACTTATGCCACATACAGATTTGTATATGTATAATAAAAACAATACATTAAAACATCTGCGGAGTAAGACAAAAAAAAAGAATGGCTTGACTTTGACTTGACAGAAGGTTATATCTATTACATAAGAGTTGTAGTTGTGTGGAGTAGGAATGAAGCCCATTTTTAATGGGGTGTTGCATATGGTTTGGATGCCTCTGCTGGATAAGCCTTTAAAGTGTGTCTCATTATGTGCTTATTGTCACTCAGTGGGTGGGACATTTACCCCTGAACCGGACCATGCTTAAGTAACGCTTTACGCACAGTATATAGTGAGTTATCTGCATTCTTAATGTGATTTCTATTAGTATGTGACCCTGCTTAAACAATCCTGAAAAATAAACCCACAAAATCTGTCTTTGCAAATCCTCATGTCATAAAGGGCACGTCTCATAACAAACTGCTTTTTGTTTTTTCCATAATGCTTGCCAAAAGTCACATACTTTCTATTCAAACAAGTCTATTTTATCACCAAAACAAAGCTACAAACATAACAAAAATAATCATAGATATAGATATATGTCAGTTTTACAATCCAAAACCTTATTTTGTGTTTTGGTCTCTTCAGTTAACCTGGAAAAGATCATTTCCACAAATGTGATTGCTGTCTCCTGCCAGTGCTTGTCCACTCGCTTTTGAATTGCATTTGAATTTCAAATAACATGCAAAGAGTCTGAGGAAGAAATACAAAGCAGCAGAGAGTGTCAAGAGCCAATCAGCCTTTGTCCCAGTGCAGAAATCTGGACAGTGTTATTTAAAGGAGGATGTGAGGGTTGGACTAGGCCTGTGAGTGCTCTGTGATGAACAAGACGATTAACATGGACAGAGCGAGCGCCAATCGAAAGGCCTGGAGGAGGAAGCAGACGCTCATTAGCTCAACAATAGACAGAGATGTTCTTAGACATACAAGAGAGTTAAAACCACAGCTTCAAAGCAAGCCTCCAGCACAGCCACATCGGAGTTTTGTAAATTAACACGTAAATAAAGCTGAGGGAGTTGTGAAAATGTCAATAATCTCACTATGAAAGAGGACAGACCTTTCTTGCTAAACATGTAGGCATTGTAAGAAGATGGATCCCAGTTTCCCATTTGGGCTGTTGTCAACTAAAACAAATCTTGGTTGAACAAAGGCAAGCACTGTGTATCAGTTAGTCAAATAAAGAAGGCGTGTCACGCAAGCTTTTTGATCTGACCTAAACGGCACGGACAAGACTCAATAATAATGAAGCGTACAGAGAGGAACAAATCCTCAAGTGAAAAACATTGATTCACTTTACGATGAACTCTAACTATCCAGCGAACGCGCTCCATGGCTTATCCTTTCTTGTGGTTCATAATACAAATCCTTATAATCCCAATAAAATAAGTTGTTCAACTAATACAAATATTGACTCCACCAACCTATCAATCGACTAAACCTCTAAAAGCTTACAGCCACATTTCTTATGTCGTCAAGAATTTCCTTTTTTCTTACTCATGCTTTGACTGGCATGGATAGTTGAAGATGTCTGTGTCGGGGTGTGGAAAGACCTGATGAGTCACTTTTTATGATGGAGCCTCCACAGTCATTATACAGTATTTTGCCTTATTATTGTCACAGAATCTAAACAACCAACTAAGATAACTTAGCTCCCCGTTAGAATAGTCAGCGTAATTGTTTTAAAGTCTTCTGCATGCACTTTGCCCATGCTCTGGACTTTTGTGTTTCAGAACGACTCGTGGAGTGAGCTGTACTCGTTCGCCCTGTTCAAGGCCATGAGCCACATGTTGTGTATTGGCTACGGTCGCCAAGCGCCTGAGAGCATGTCCGACATCTGGCTCACCATGCTGAGTATGATCGTGGGCGCCACCTGCTACGCCATGTTCATCGGACACGCCACCGCTCTCATCCAGTCACTGGACTCCTCCCGCCGGCAGTACCAGGAGAAGGTAACACATCTGATCAGCGCACATGGGTTTGTTTCATCTGTACTGACGAGAAGAAACACAGCCTCCCCATGTTTTGTGAAGATGTTATTTTTACACAGCCATTAAAAATATATATTTAGCTTGTACTTGGCTTATCCATTCACCTCATGCAGAAAATGTGAGTACCTCCTGATAAAAATTGGGTTTCAGACGCCATAAGGGCTTTAGATGAGGAACACATTTGACATGAGACATTTCTGACAACCATTCACCCTGACTTTAATCCGCTGGTGGCAGGAGTAACCAATTAACCACAGTGAATGTCTTTGAATGCCAAGAGGACACCGAAGTATCCACAGGGAACCAACTGTGACACAGGGATGAAAAGACAAGGCTAACTCTGTTCTTGTTTCAATAATACAAGGTAAGATTCTTTAGGGTGCACTATTTAAATTTTCTTACGGGGGGCATGGAAAGTTCCACTGTATGACATTAAACTTGTCTGTTTTATATAGTGGACCTTAAACATATATTTCCTCCATTTCACTTTGCTGATATTCCATAAACATTAGCACTACATCTCTTTGTGGAAAAGCATAGATCTGGATTATCCGACTTGATTCATGGCAGATCATGCAGGATCCTCTGGGTCTACACTGTGGTTGTGCATTACAAGGACAGGCCTGACTGAAGGCCCAGGTCTTGTCCTTTACAGTAGAGCTACATGAGGTTGATCATGTTTGTTATGATCAGAGAGAGCAATCACATTTAATCCAACACTCAGCATATGCTCGGCTTGCTGTATATTCATGGCTGGAATTAGCCCTTCTGCCTGTGTGTGGATCAAAGGGCAGGACATCCCTGGACTGGAGGGTACCCACACGCCCTGTCATGGTGGCTTTGTGATCCGGGAGGTGTTGTGTTCTCTGTGTGTTCTGTCCACTGACAGACACATCCGATTGGTGGTTATGCTGACTGGAAGAGGGTGCCGCCTCTGGCCAGTGCTGAGAACAAAACAATGTTAGATGTGGCGGTTGTCTGGGACTATTCTGGTCTCTACACAGAATACAGTGTGTTTGCTGTTTGCTGGGTTCAGTGGGGGTGTGAAGTTTGGGGATAATCATCGGTCGTTGTTATCTACAGGTAGGTGATGATAGGAGGGAGCGCACAAACTGCTGCTGGGTTCAGAAGAAACTGTGCGCTGGGTAAACTGATCGCAGCATGGAGGGAGTATAAAGTTGTCACGGCAGATCCATTCACACACTGATTTGGATTTAATGTTGAACTTCATTATTGGGCACAAAGACACAAATCTTTGTCCTGTATAGAGCTGATTCTATAGATTTGTGAACAAGTTTGAAGCAAATTTGTGCTGGTTTCTTTGTTTATTTTGTTTCCAATCAATAATATCTCCCAACGGAAGGAGCTAGAAATTTAGTGTGATCAATACACAGGTGTACAGGCCAATATGAAATGCAATCAGAAAGGATATGAGAGAAAACATTAGAATCAGTGAACAAAATTCACTCACTAGGAACTTGCTTCGGCGGAAAGGTGCAACATAAAACTATTATTATTAATTATTATTATTATTATTATTATTATTATTATTATTATTATTATTATTATAATAGCAACAATAACAATAATAATCATTCTTATTATAGTAGAAATATAGACTATACTAGAATAAGAGAATGCAAAATAAAATATGTGTAAGTATAAAATAGGCTTAATACAAAATATATACTGCAAGATCCAATGAAAATTAGCAATGCAAATAAGTGATGAAGTGATGACTAATTCTAAGACATTGAAATCATTGCACAATTACAAATATGGATGGGGAGAATATCATCTTTTACGCAGACTCATTACGACTGGAGATTATAATGAGAGAAGTTACAGTTTGCTAATAATTGTGTTTTTTAAGTAAGACTTTCTGTCCAAACTTTCCAGCCGCTAATTCAGCAGCACCTTTTATATCTTCACATAGATAATAGAAGTTGTTTTCACACATTTGGCTTTTGATCTTGCCTTCCTCCAACCTACAATTTATTTTCAGAAGTAACTTCTCTTTTGATCATGCTTCTTTGCTATTCTCATTTGTTTTTTATGTATTCAAGTCCTTTTACTTTGCTTTGTCAAAAAGGTTGTATTTATTCACTTTGTATTTTATGCCACACAAACTTCACAAAAATGGACAAAGATGAATAATGGTGACAAAAATACATTTGTTTGTTGGGTGATAATGATTTTGAGTTTGTGCTCATGGTTTGTCACATGTATCTTTAGCTTTGCACGACTCATTGGCAGGAGGAATAGGTGCTGCATCCAGTTTATTTATGTTGTTATATCTTTGTTTGGACTGACTCAGACTTAAATCCAGCACCTGCACATTTTAAAGTGACAAGTTTGCACAAACCTTCCCACTATTCAACTCCATAGTTTCCTCAAAATATTCTTTAATGTCTTGAGCCTTGAACAAAGAACTAATCCGCTTTCCACTGAATCCGGTTATTGTTACGTTGATAAATCTGGCCTTGTAGATGTCTGACGTCCACAGTGAATACAGGATCTGGTGTCGCCCCTCCGCAAGTCAAAGTACAGTCGATATCTAATACAGAGTCTGCTTTATACTGTATATGAGCCTGTCTGTTTGGCGGTAAGTGCACCATGACCCTCCACTGTCTGCAAATAGCTCTTCATCAGATAACACACTGGACACAGCTCGGAGTCTGACGAGGCATCGCTGACGACACAGATTCTTGGTCGGAGATAGTGTAAATGCAGGAGACAGCACGGCCGCTTATTGACAAAGAGCAGAGCAAACAGTTAGCATTGCTCTCTTAATAGCTCCAGCGCGCCAGCATTTCCACTCGCCCGCTCGGACGCAGCGGAAAGTTTAGGAGCTCCTAAAGTTGTTTTTGTTTTTTTAGCTAGCTACTGAAGGTCTCGCTTCTTGTACTCTGCTCGGTTACTCAGTGGCATTGGCAATAAACAAGTCTTACAATAGAACACACAGAGCCACTTCCTTCCACTGTCTTTACAATGTTTCTTCAACCTGAATCTGTCAAAAGTGACTAAGTACAGCTGCAAAGTGACCACCCACTTTGAAGCCTACTCCGGATGCAGAAGTCAAATTCTCATCAAATGACTGTTGAGCTCCATTACTCACTGCTTGAATAAAAATATTGAGTCGCCTTCCACCAAAAACAACCGTCGTGTTTATAGTGGTCACGATTTTGCAATAATACACGGTTGTTGGCACTTTGACCAGACAACAGTGGAACCTTAATGGAGCTCAACAGTCCAACAGTCCAATTTCAACGTTTGCAAAGTAAATTTCTCATGAATTTTTTCCACAGAGATTTCGAAAAATTCAAGTATTAAGAGTTTAAGCGCAGGACGGAAGTTAAGCAGCTCTGTGCAAACTCATGTCCGTGACGCGGTTGTTTTCAGCCCAAAAAACACATGTAAAACTGCCATTTTTTAAATAACAGCAGTTTATGAAGTTCCATGAACAGATTTTAAATGATAGCTCTTCTGCTCATTACAATCCGATTAGCCCCGAGCAAGCGACATTTAATATTCATTATTTTCATTCATCACCTTTCCTCACTGGCTTTACGAAATCAAACTTTCTCAATGAAAAGGTAAAAGTTTTGTAATATAAACAGTCTGATAAAAAAAAGTACGTTATATGTAGTTTTGTTTTTTTATAGTGGAGATTGAACTGAATTGACTCATTGTTGCAGCCTACAATTCTCTCGATCAGCATTTTTTACTTCTTACGATTATCGAATAACCGAATAACCTTGATATCTCTATATATACTGCATATATGTGAATGTTTCATCTAACCCGTTCATTTCCACATTGTAATAACGTCTGATTAAGGGTGGGCAGTTATTTGAGTTTTTAGCTTGAGCTTGAGATTCAATAATTTCTTTCAAAGGTCTTTTTTCATGAACAAATGATCAATGAAACGTACAATACATATATACTGTATGACTATTCTTATTTCCCCCACAAACATAAAACAACAAATTACAGACCAGCTGCCAAACAAAATGCAACTGAGAATATGACATGATATGATATGATAAAAGTAAAATGATTAAATAATAACAATAATAAAAATAATTTTCCATATAATATAATGATCCAGTTTAAGATATTGAGGAAGACATTTGATCTTTTTGTGTGTTCTGTATTGTTTTTGTTCAGAAAATTAAGATTTGAAGATCTTTTTATTGCTTTTTAAAAATATACAGTCAAATGTAATCAAAAATCATGATCAATCAATATAAGTAGTAATATAAGTTGTTTTTTTTTGTAATGGCTTCTCTCATGTCCCGTTGTAAAGCACAACTGAATCTCACAGTCCCAGGACGTCTACCTTATCTCTCCGCTCGCCTTTCTCTGCTGGACCATTCACCGCCTGCCAGTGGAGCAGGACATTATACATTACATAACAACAATCCACTCTCCGCCCTAAATCCGAAGCCCTGGGCCCCCACCGAAGAGCCCTGACCCACACCGTCCCGACACATCTAATATGGACTGAAGAACATCTAAACCAGAGCATAACGGAGAGAGACGTGTCCTGGATTAGTGCGGTCACTGGCACTTTTAAGAGCGTGAATCGAAGGCTTTGAATCGACGCTCTGTTGTATTGTTGGGTTCCGCCTCATAGTTCGCCAATTTAGAGGACGTTCTATTATTCACAGTAATTAATCCAGTTTACTACTTTATCAAGAGTAAACTAGCTGTTTCTACTTTCATTTGTTTAAATAAATGGCTCTATTTGTTTATAGAACAAAGGCAGTTATTGATTCGCCAATGCAAACGTTTAATGAAAAGGGCGAGGAAGCGAGATAGAATTACAGTACACTGAAGAAGACATATTACCAAATATAAAGTTCAACCACAATCTTGCTGAGTGAAGCGAGGTTAACCGTCCCGTCACCCTTTTAGTACTTTAGCGTAATAAATCAACTCAACTCTTTTCACATTAAAGTATGTCCATTCGACTAGTCAAATGATTATTTCTTTTGTATTCATTTTGTACACTGAAACTTTTAAATGATTATGAACCAAATAAAGGTTGCAATATGGTGACAGAAGAATATTTATGAATAAAGTGTATCATGAATGAACATTTGAAATGGTGTATTCTTCTTTTACAGTCTGTGTAGAGTCTTACAGAGTCTGTATAGTCCCGATAACAAATATGATCTGGTCACGACTAGTTGATTAATTGTTGCAGCCCTGTCCATGACCGTGGTATGATTCTGATTAAATTATTATAATGCATTAGTCTTAAATTGTGCTTTTCTAAATGGCTCAGTGTTGATAATACACAACGTTTTTGCCCCTCTGCGCTCAGGCAACAGCCCCTCTGGCCTCCACCAACTCTCGCTAACGTTCAGGGCCAGGTGGGAGAAGTGTCTGAGTAACAATATGCAACAATATGTCTTTGTGCACTCTATTGTGAGAATGCACAACAGTAATGTCCCGGCACATGTTGACTCCATCTGTACATTCACAAACAGAAGGCAATTAATCAACATGTTGAGCATCATATTTTCTGCCTAAAGCAAAATAATGTCACTTGTTCTCGCTGTAGGAACATCATTTTACACACATTATACATTTTTACTGTGGATCTGGATCTCAATCTGTGTTCTCCATTTGTCAACAAACAATATCCTGGAAATGTTTTTGTTTTTAGTAGCTTTGCAAGGGTCTGTGCTTTCCGAATATCAAAAGTATCAAAACTAGAGTAAGTATCAATGCTGGAAAAAAATAAACAGGACAAAAAGTAAATTTTCAGTTTTAGAATCATCTTGCGCTTTATCAGAATTACCGGTAGTAGACGACCACAAGGAAGTACTATAAATGTGTGTTGAAAATTACAATCCATAGTCTTTTTTGTGTTAAAAGTCTTTGGTCCAAGTCTTTGGTACCGTTACGTGGATGACACTTTTGTGACAATTAAGAAACAAGAGCTGGAAGCCTTCTCAGAGCACATCAATGCAGTGGACCCACACATCAGGTTTACAAGAGAAGATGCAAAGGAGAATCGCTTGGCCTTTCTTGATTGTTCCACTATCAGAGGAGAAGACGGAAGCTCCAGATAGAAGTATATAGGAAACCCACACACACTGACCAGTACCTGCTCTTTGGCTCTAACCACTGACTACAGCATAAGCTGGGAGTGATCAGAACACTACAACACAGAGCACAAGCGGGTGCCCACCAGCTCAGAGGGCAAGAGGAAAGAGGAAACACACGTCCGGAATGCTCTCTCAGCCTGTGGATACCCGACTTGGGCTCTGAACAAAGTGAAGAGAACCAATAAGCAGGACAAAAGGGACAAAGGGAACAGAACCAAGATGAAAGGGTGTCTCTATCCCTTATGTCTCGGGACTGTCAGAAAAACTGCAACGAATTTTAGACAACACGAAAGTCCCTGTTTATTTCAACCAGGCAACACACGTTAAGACAAAAACTGGTTCACCCTAAGGACAAGATGCCGACACAAAAACAGAGCAATGTAGTGTATTCCATCCAATGCAGTGAAGAAAGTTGTAAAGAGCGGTACATAGGGAGACTAAACAACCACTTCACAAGAGGCTTTATCAGCACAGAAGACACGCAATTCAGGACCCCAGAGCGCTGTGCATCTTCATCTTAAAGCACAAACCACTCTATTGAAGACAGTGAGGTGGAGATTCTGAGCAGGAGAAAAGATGGTTTGAAAGAGGAGTTAAGGAGGCAATCTTTGTTAAAAAAGAGAATCCTTCATTAAATCGAATGGAGGTTTAAGATTTAACCTTCCGTTGTTTATAATGGTCTTCTGAAACCCTGGAGACGCCCTGGCATTCGGATGCTAAATAGGCACTCAAGGTGAGGCAGGGAACAATAGAACAATAGGCCCATCCCAGTTTCAATGGCCATTAGCAGGAGGTCCCGCCCTGTGGGCAGGGCTCTCACAGAGTAGGATATAAACAAGAGTTCTCAGACTTGTTTCTCTGAATTGAGAAAGTGACTCTTGATGAGAGTTGAAACGTTTTGTTTTTTCTAAAACAGAGTCCAGATGACTACAACTGAATCTTTTTCTACAATGGAACACTCCTGGACGAATGAGGGATTACACCGACATGTTTAAAAAAAAAAGAAAAAGAAATTGGTATAGAGCATCAGGCCTTTGTATCAAAATTGAGTTTGAAATTGTTGCATCATGACAACAATATTTCTCATATACTACAAATACATTACTGATACCAAATGAAATCCAAAATGAATGGTTGTCCATAAGTGTGACAAACTATATTTATTACAACAACACCACGCTTCTAACACCAGTTTTGCTCCCATGTCTCATCAATTTGACTGATTCTCACGCTGTGGAGCTCAATACACCTTTTCTATATACCGGTACACCTTTATAAATAAGAGTTTGAGAGTTGTCACTTTATTAAGCCATAAAAAACTGACACAAGTGGTATAAAGCAAGCATTGATTTTAGTTCAAGATTCTTATTGTGTCCTTTTGTTTCTAGAGCATCAACTCGCTTAAAGCAGTTTCCTCCCAGTAAATGGTCCTGCGTGAGAGGCATTAATATTGTCCATGGCAGCTCCTTTAAGTATTAAATGTACTGTGATTTGCCATGTTAGCCAACCCGATGGGGTCAAATCTGTTGTTTATTTTCCCTCCTTGTCACCACTTCATGTGACAAAATGTAATTTCCCACTGCTATGCCCTTCTCGTTCATGGGTCATTGGACGTAGCATGCAAGGTCACCACAGATGCCCCGCCAGCGTATCGCTGTAAATTCTGATTGCCCCCAAACAATATTGCTCTGCCATTCAACGTATATAATGAAAGATAAGGTGGATAGACTGGACCCGAGCAGGTGAAGACCCTCCTATAGAGAATCAACTGCAGTCAAACCTTTGACCAACTCGGTTATGTCTAATCTGTTTGTATATGTGCTTATTTGAATTAAAAGGAGTTTGAGTAAGAATGGCAGAGGATTTCAGGCTCTTATATTGTTCTGCCTAACATTTGATGAAAGGATTTGGTGACTCGAATTCCCTATAATGGATTTAGTGGGTGTCTGTGTATGTATTTGTGTCAACCCAATGAAAATGTTTAAAGGAGCACTATGTAACTTTTCTGTTGGAGGGTCTGCCACCTGCTTGTCTCCATGGAGATGTTGTCGTTTATTAATTTATTACCAAATCTTAAAATAATTTCACATTTCCTTCCCGGACTTACATTTGAGAACAATATACTTATTTAATCACATATTAATATCACTTCCCACGTCTCCATCTGGTTTAAAAGGAAAGGTTGAAAATATTTGAAACGGTCACCACACAATGTGTTTTCCACAGCACAGTCTGTACTTGATACAACTTTATTAATCACCCGTGTGGGAGTCCAAAAAATACATAGTTAAATAGCTCTTCTCTGAATGGTGTGAGAAAGGAGTGATTTGGGTCCAAGATTTGGAAGTCCTGTCAAGGACACAACCGTTCACTGGTTGTCAGTGGTTGGAGCGGGAATGGTCCAAATTGTTTAGGATTCTTTATTCAAATGGTAATTCATTTAACCAGAGTTTAAATTGGTATTTATTGAATGTAAAGTCAGTGTGAAAGTTTGACATCAAGAGGTGCCCATGAAAGAGAGCATGCATCCATCAACAGGGAGCATGAAGATACCCACAGAAGAATGGAGATTAAGCTTCAGATGCTTGATTGAGTGGTGCACCTGAAACAGGAGAACTGAGAACTGACAAGAGAACTGACCAAAGGAAAGGGGGTGCTGGAGAAGCACAGACTGAAACACAAGAGATCCAGAAGATGGAAGATATGGAGGAACACAGCAATGCAGTCAACAGAAAAATGGAGGAGATGAAGAAAACTGACCAAAGCCAAATAGGAGCTGTAGGAGCAGAAATGCAAACAGCAGGAGGAGGTCGAGAATGTGCAGATGGCTTTCCTCAACTGACTCAAAGGAGAACATGAGGTTCACGAAGCAGAAATGAGAGCAAACCAGCCGAGCAAACTAGGAACTATGTCCTTTTTATCTCTTAATTGAGTGACTACGTATTGCGTTATACTATTAGTTCTCCAAGTTCTTTATTATTATTATTATTATTATAGCAACATTTTCGGCACGTTTCACAGGTCATATTTCTTGTCTGATTTTTGTCATTCAAAGTTCTTTTTATAGATATTTTTTGTTTCAAGTTGTGCCACCCTTGAGATGAAAAATATCTATAAAAAGAATTTACAACTAAAGTAATGCCACCTAGATGCACCTAGATTTGGGTTATCAATTTGGGTTTGTAAACTAATTAAAAATCAACAGTAACAGTTGACCAAATCCCTGCAGTTACATTTGAATTAGTATACACAGATGATAACTTAGGAAGCTTATCA
Source organism: Chaenogobius annularis (assembly GCA_015082035.1). Taxonomy (NCBI): domain Eukaryota; kingdom Metazoa; phylum Chordata; class Actinopteri; order Gobiiformes; family Gobiidae; genus Chaenogobius; species Chaenogobius annularis. Next base: position 1,124,562 of record BJKM01000124.1, on the reverse strand, counting down.
CACTGATAAGCCGGATATTAGGCGATTGAGGAAAAGAAGTTAGCAAGCGTTATATAAGCCGCTTTGAAGTGATGCATTGGCCATCACAGTTGCAGAGCAAGGTGGGAGAAAGGGTTTTTTTGCAGGAAAACCTCACTGTTAGAATGATGAATGGTACAAAATCACTAGGGACAGTGAGATTTACAGAATATATAGAAATGTAGATAATATAGTAACACATTTCTGTTCAATTGACATCAGGATGCTAAAAAACAAATGTAGAGAGATATTATTTTTTGTCAATATTGTCAACCCCTTGTCAGATATATATATATATTTTTCGGCTGATACCAATATTTGTCCCCTATTGTAGAGGACATATACATCCCAAAAGACCTTCAAAAACAACTGTGAGGCTTGACTGTTGTAGAACAACATCACATGACACAACAGACCTCTGCTTTATGACCCCCCCCCCTTCCCCCTTTGGGTCAACACTTCTGAATAAAGACACAGAGGACACCAAATGGTTCCAAGGACCTGACCCCTGGAGAGAAGTGGAATCGTCGACTGTAACAACATTACGTCTTCAATGTATGTGCGTTACGCTATACTGTAAAAAAGAAAGAAAAAAAGGATAGAAAGAAAGAGAGATAAAGAGAGAGAAACTCTAAGAGACGCTGTGCAATGGCAACAACCCCTGCTTTACGCGTTCACTCAGCAATTCTTATTGTAACCCTAACCCTGTGCGAACGGGCGTCAGGGCCTGTGTTCTGGCAATCTGCACATGGCAATTTACTGGGAACTACTGTATGTGTGAATGAGGCTTCATATGTGCGATCATCTAGTGTAGTATGAGTTAGTGTGGTTCTTCTCCCATAGTCCGTTGCATCGGACATGACACGAGGAGCAGTCTCCTTTCACGTTGCATTGAGCGGTAGATCTAACACTCCAATTGACAGTTTATTCCTCAGAGACATGACTCACAGCAGTAACACACGTGCAGTGGAAAGAATTGCCCTGCCCCAATACTTGCACTACACACATTTTCTGAAAGTGCATAAAGTGTGTAAGTGCACTAGGGTGCAGGGGTTGTAAACAGGAAAATTGGGACAATCCACACTTCAGAGCGTTGTGAATGCAGTAAAGAAAAACAGCAGTGTAAACAGCTGTCAGTGTGTTGTTAAACTGCAGTTGAATTAATCACACAGCTACAGCTCAAGTTAGTTTGGATCATTTGCTGAGTTGGCCACAAACAAATGAGATCAGGCTTAACGTTTTTTTACAGTGTTGTTGCTTGACAGTCGCAGATGTATTTAAAAAAAAAAAGAAATAATATAAAAAAAAAAAAAAAAATGAAATCTGGACTTTTTACTTTTTAATCATAATTTTGTAATCAATACTTTTTGTTATGCACTTTATCTAATGCTCATGTGGGGTGTGATTTGGTATTGTGAAAACCCTCTATGATCGAACACCAACTGCCACAAGCTTGCAGGAATTCATGCTATATTGTGTTGACAATGTATTTGTATAGTGAGATGAAACTGATGATTCACTCCCCAACCTCTGGATAACTCCTTACATGCTCCTTTCTGTCGTGATGTAATAGTATTGTTATTTCACCATTACTTTGCATGCTTATTTTCTCTGCAATATCTGTTACTATTCAGAGCTTGGGTCAATGCTGCAAACCTTTTAAAAGCTAATACAAACAGGAAGTGAAACCCATCTGAAGGTTGCCGGCCTTTTTGCTGTAAGAGAAAATCCATGTGCGTGTTTCTCTTGGGGCTTCTGCCGATGTGTAGACTTGTGTTGACAGAAAGGTATTGGCGCATGAAACCACTAAAATGACCCATTTTTGAGCACCCCATACAACATATAAAGCCTAAGTCTGTACTCGAGTTGCTTACAGCTTTTACTTATACAGGTACCTATTGACGCTGGTCCATCCAATCTTGTTTTATAGAGGAACCTGTTCTGCCTCTGTTTCCATTGTGAAACCAGCATGTAATGTGTTGTGTGCCATTGTAATGAGATGAGAGGCGGACGTTTGGCCTCTATTTGATGTACAGTCGATAAACAGCAGACAATCTGTGAATCACTTGGGTTTGAATTGACCTTTTTGTGCTGTACATTGCTTACACTTCTGTATTGATTTTGGTGATGGATTGGGAACACACCAATTTTATTTCTGGATCAGCTAAAAGTGCATTATTTATCATATTGGTGGATGGTCTGTTTTTAAGAGTTATTGCTTTGCCTGTAAAGCTTCACAGTATGGCATTAAACACATCTATCACCATAGAGAGAAGCAGATGACACCCCAGGCCAAGTTACAGGTAAGATCTGTAGAGAGACGAGCCCCTCACAATAAGGATGCTATGCTCTCCCAGCTCAACGTGCCTGACTCACCTGCAGGTGGATCACTGACTTCCTGACGGATCGGAGGCAGTGCGTGCGGCTGGGGAAGAATGTCTCAGACACTCGGACTATCAGCACAGGAGCTCCACAGGGCTGTGTACTTTCTCCTCTGCTCTTCTCCCTGTACACAAACTGCTGCACCTCCAGCCACGACTCCGTAAAACTGATCAAGTTTGCGGACGACACCACCTCATCGGGCTCATCTCGGACGGGGATGAGTCTGTCTACAGGAGGGAGGTGGACCGGCTGGTGTCCTGGTGCAGCCGGTAACAACCTGGAGTTCAACGCCCAGAAGACAGTGGAGATGATCGTGGACTTCAGGAAAGTCACAGCCCCCCAGCCCCCCTCATCATGACAGACTCCCCCATCACCACCGTGGACTCCTTCCGCTTCCTGGGCACCACCATCACCCAGGACCTCAAGTGGGAGCCCACCATCAGCTCCCTCATCAAGAAGGCCCAGCAGAGGATGTACTTCCTGCGGCAGCTGAGGAAAGCCAAGCTGCCAGTGCAGATGATGGTGCAGTTCTACACGGCCATCATTGAGTCCATCCTCACCTCCTCCATCACCGTGTGGTACGCTGGAGCCACAGCCAGGGACAAACAGAGACTACAGCGCATTGTGCGTTCTGCTGAGAAGGTGATCGGCTGCAGACTTCCATCTCTGCAGGACCTGTACGTCTCCAGGGCTCTGGGACGAGCAGGTCGGATCACAGCTGACCCTTCTCACCCTGGACATGGTCTATTTGAACCACTCCCTCAGGCAGGAGGCTACGGTCCATCCGGACCAGAACCTCCGCCCACAAGAATAGTTTCTTTCCTCTCTGCTGTTGGACTCATGAACACTTCAAAACACCTGCCACTTTAACTGCACTATTCATCACTCACTGCACTGTCACTTTCTGCACTACAACTTTAAAATGTAACTGTAATCTTGTGTACATAGTAATGCCTATTTTTATTTTATTTTATATATAGTAGTATTTTAAATTGTTTGTCTTAATGCATGCCCTTTTTTGATTTGAATATATTGTTGTTTTTATTATTGCTCATGTTTCAGTGTTTTATGTTGCACCTTAAGGCCGAGACAAGTTCCTATGTTTGTGAATTTTGTTCATTGACAATGGCAATAAACTCTTTCTGATTCTGATTCTGATTCTGATTCTTCAAAGTATTGCTTTTGATTGCTTTTGAATAAATATAAGACATATCATTTTAATGCCATACTGTGGAACGTTTCAGACTAAAGAGAAGCATATCCATGGAGACAAGCAGGTGGAAGACCCCCTTCAGAATAGTTACATAGTGCATCTTTAAAATTTTAAATAGATTTTTATGTCAAAATGAGGACATTGTTTATAGAGAATCTCTGTGCGCTATACCTCCTCTAAGAAGAAAGTCTGTTTGATTCTCATGACACTGCCCTTGTGTCTTTTGGCCACAATTCCCCAAATCACCAGTGTGTGTTGTACATCACCTAGAACTAATAGGGAGAAACACTCTATACAGAAGGAATTGTCTTTTTATCCCTCTTTATCTGACAGAGTTGAACCGGTGCTGTGAAAATGTTCTTTGTAGTGCTTACGACACTTTCCAATGCCTTTCCTGTTGCGACATGAACAAAAGAACCGAATCTCTTTGTGTCTGCAGCCTGTTTCACAAAACTTCTTCCTATCGTTCCAGTACAAACAAGTGGAGCAGTACATGTCGTTCCACAAGCTGCCGGCGGACTTCCGACAGAAAATCCATGACTACTACGAGCACCGATACCAGGGCAAGATGTTTGATGAGGAGAGCATCCTGGAGGAGCTTAACGAGCCGCTCAGAGAGGTATGGACCCAGAGGTGCAGTTTATAACAACTTATTTAGACCAGGCAAGACACCTTCAAGTTATGGTCTGTTGATTTAAAGTAAATATTGTGCACTTTTAGCAACAAAAACAATTAAAACTCATGTAGAAGTTTAAAGTGCATACGACAGGTTAGAGTCTTACTAGACAAAATCATATTTAAGAATGAACTAAAAACCTTACCTGCTTTCCATAGTTTGACAAATTTGGTGTTTATAGTGTTACTTCCTGGTTGGACATGAGCAGCAGATGTGGTAGAGATAATCCCATTACTGTTACCTAGCAACCATATTGTAAACAAGGGCAAAAACTTGTCTAATTTACATGAGTTATTATTTGACAATTGTTGTAGAATAAACTGAAGTAAGAGTGTAGAAGAAAGATAGTTTTTTTTTTAACCATCCGACCCTCATGGTATTGTCCTTTCAAGTCTAGCTATGCTTCCATCGTAGGGAGTATTATACCTCTGGTGACGAAGGCCAAGATAACAAGGGCTGAGCTGGCAGTGTGTGGTAATGAGCATCATCAAAGCTGTGCAATTTCTCTATTCTGAAAGTTTGAACTGTCAGAAAAAATGTGGACCGTGTACGTAAATTGTCTCTGCTATTTCAATGGAATGTTGTGCATTGAGGACATAGCAGGATTCCTTTTTAGACTTCAGCTTCTTCCTGTAATGTTCACCTTTTTCCTTAACTTTTCTGTACAAACTGCCACTTGACTGAAGACTATGGCTATATAAATAGTTACCACAGGTGCTATCCCACCAAACAAACCTGTCATATGCATTTTAAGGAGTGATACCTGGAGAGATTGAAAAACACCATCAAACCAGAGACACTTTGTCATCTGTGATTTAACTTTTTACTTATAAATGAAGAAAAGTTCAGTATATTACTTTGAAGCTAATTTGGAAAGATTTATATATATATTTATATATAATAGTGTTTAAATAAAGTTGCCTCATCAGTAGTGGATTAACTATAGGTTTTCAGTGTATTATAGACCATTAATATGTAACGTAAATAATGTGCAGATGGATTTAACAACCTTTTAATCAATAAGCTGGTATCTCTAAGCATGTTTACTGTATTGCGATAGGTTTTTACAGTTTTTTGACTTTACCTTTGATTTAAACTAATTAGTTGAATATATTACAAAAGACCATTTTCGCTTGACTTGTTGCTTTTAGTCCTGTGTTGTCTCTTGTCCATCTTTAGGAAATAGTGAACTTTAACTGCCGTAAGCTGGTTGCCTCCATGCCTCTGTTCGCAAACGCGGACCCCAACTTTGTGACGGGCATGTTGACTAAGCTGAGGTTCGAGGTGTTCCAGCCCGGAGACTATATCATCCGAGAGGGCACCATCGGCAAGAAGATGTACTTCATCCAACACGGTGTGGTCAGTGTGCTCACTAAAGGCAATACTGGCATGAAGCTCTTGGACGGATCATACTTCGGAGGTGGGTCAAAGGTCATTTATCTCTTATAAGCTGGGAAAATTGTTCATCAAGTGCCAGGTGGAAGGGAAATTACACCAGATTTAACTTCTTTGTCATGCTGTTGGATTTATATAAAGCAACACATATACAGAGTTTTCAGTTTAGCAAAAACATGTCCTGGAGATACACAAACTGACTCACTCCGTTTTAAAAAATCCAAACAAGGCAGCTTGTATTTACCATCACCAAAATAGTCACAGTAGAAATACATAATTGGTTATACTGAATCTAGCTCACATGACCTAAGTTCAGTGCCGGTGCAGAGGAGGCGCCGGTGCAGAGGAGGCGCCGCTGCCGTGTGAACATGCCCACATTTCTAATTAATACGAGCTAATTAGCACCGGACCACATGGTGTGGACAGGGCCATTTGTAATGTTCAGCACGGACTGGAGTGGCGTCTCAGGCGGACTCCAGAGAAAATGATCTGGACATGGATTGGTTCACTATAATTTGACCATAGTGAGGCGTGACTACATTTGAAGATGTATGAACACAATGACCTACATACAATATATTTCATACATTTTTGTACTTGGGGGGCTACAGCCCTTAATATATTGTCAATCAGTGGTTGAAGTATTTACTTATTAATATGGTAAAGTAAAAATCCAAACTGGAATCCTCCGCTTCTGCTGTAGCGCTGTCTCACCTGATCACGTTGCAGATTCCTCCTCTACATCTACTCCCGCTGCTACTACGCACCTCCGGCTCAGCCGCTCAGCCTTCAGCCGGTTACATTTAAACAGTTGCTCGTCTCTCCACTGCTCAGCTTTCAGCTCGTGCCACAACCTTCCCCTTCACCTCATCATCATCAGCTGATTACTTCAGCTTTTCACCACCCCAAGGGTCTAGACTCAGGATGAATTTACTTCTGTCCCTCCTACATACGTTATACGATATTTTTCTGCCAGAATTTAAGCACCAAACATTCTGTATTCCTATTAAACATTATTCTATGTACCAGCATAACATAATAAATATAATTCTAATGCATTTGATTTTGTCCATTTGAGTCTTCCAGGTTGAAACAACAGTTGGGTGTTCAGTGATGGCGGGGCCTTTTGCACTGGTGTTTATATTGTATAATAAATACGTACTACTACTATTTACCAAGTTGCCTTAACACATCTAGTGCCATTTATTTTGCCAAAACTGACCTGTCCTTGGGAATAAAGCGTAAAGTGTAAAATAGGCCTTATAATTTAGTTAATAGCTCATAATAGTTAATAATACATTTTACCTATAGACTAGATTTGGTATTTTTACCAGGCATGTTCGGAAATCCAGTGTTTATGTTGTCATTGCTCTTGACAGTTGCCCAGTCCACACGGAGCAAATGGTGGTTGGAGCAGGCCTTTACTGTAGCCCCCATGACTTCATTAATCTGATTATGCTTTCCAAGTATTTTCCACTGCATGATAATGATGCCCATAGAAATATGCAAATCACTGGGCGAGATGTGGCAATTTATGGACCAACATCTGGGACATAAATTCAGAAATGCTCTCTACGTAGCATGAAAAATGTTGAGCACAGTTGCGCACAGCATGAATTACTCATTTTGTTATTCATTCATGTCCCATATTACTCTCAGCAACTATGAGCTTTCAATGTTTTATGTAGCACACAAGGCTTTTAGCTCACTCCAGGTCATCCTCACAAGTGCTGCATTAACGCTACTGAATCAGACTCAAATCCTCATAAGTTAATCATAGTTCAGATTAATCCATTGCTCGCTGTCCCATTCAAATAAATAAATGACTATAAACAAAAAGGCACGTGTCTGCAGCAGCTTGTCATGTTCACCCTGTCCGTCCTGCTGGGTTAAGTTCTTTGTCATCTGTTCAAATACAGTAGAGCAGTAGATCTTGAGCTTTTCACCAAAGCACCAAATAAGCCTCATCTTGTCTTCCTACTAGAACAGCATAGTTAGGTCAGAGATTAAACTTATTTTTTTTCCCCTGAGCAAAACCTGGGATCTAAAATGGGACTAAGCCATGTCTAGACCAGGAATATTTTATGTCTAAATTTGCTCTAAATCAGGGGTGTCCAAACTTTTTTCACCGAGGGCCGCATTTTGAAACTTAAGGCCCGTTCACACCCATCAAAATGTACAGGCGGCCATTTTCTGCCTGTACATTTTGATGGGCAGCCGCCCTGGCCGCGCCGCCTCGAACGCGCGGCCAAAAAATAATACGTACAAAGTCAAAAAACGTAGGCTTGTCTGGGTCCCGCAGATACTTCAGAGGTGAGCAGAGTTTAGAGAATATCAGTATTTGCTCCAAGAGCTGGATGGATCTGAATATTTTTTTGATCGGTCCGGGGTTTGCTTTGGTCATTCTCGTCTTCGGGTAGTGCGTAGGTACATCACTGGAAATCTCTGATTGGTTGCTGCGCTGCGTCTGCCACCAAAAATTTCAGGTTTGTCCAACTTTTCTGCCGCTCAGGTCGCTCCACCGTCGCTCCACCGTCGCTCCACCGTCGCTCCCCCGTCGCTCCACCGTCGCTCCCCCGTCGTGCCGCGTCCGCCGCTCCAAATGCAGGATTCGCCCCACAAAAACGCTGGATTCGCAGGTCGCGTGTCCATATAGACTTTGAATGTAAACTGGCTGCTTTGCCGCTGCGGTCCGAACACGGCTTTATATGGAGCAGAGGGCCACAGAGAACCCGACAATGAAGTGAATCATTCGAAATTTTGAATTTGACATAGTTTCGATGGGCCTCCACACCATTAATAAGACTTGGAACAATTCAAGCATTTTGATGTCATACCAACCTAATATTAATTTTCCAATTTTACAGTAAAAAGTACTACTTTTTGTTGTTTGGACCAACTTAGTAGGAAGCCGGAGGGCCAGCAAAAATTGGTCTGAGGGCCGCATTTGGCCCCCGGCCGTAGTTTGGACATGCCTGCTCTAAATGAAACAAACCGTTACCTTACCAAAGTCAGTGTAATTCCTCAGTTGTCCAAGTGGAGTTTATAGCAATAGACAGCTGAATTCTGTCACCACTCATCCAAGTAGCTTTCTCAGGTCTAATGCACTCACAATACACTGTAGCTTCCATACGCTCATAATGTAATGTTTTCTCTCCTTGTTGAACCAAAAGTCACAGCAGGTCACCGTTTCAGGTGAAGGCTTAGGTTGTCAAGACAACACTAAAAGATAGAGATTCAGCGGGATGAAAAAAGCAACATGTGAATGTAACGAAGCATTTCTAAATATAGAGCACTTCTGTCAGCTGTCAGTGCTGTTCCAGACTGTTATTGACATGGACACCTGGTAATTGTGTTGTTTTCAAGAACAATAACATCAGGACCAAGCACACAGTAGAGATGAACAATGGATCATAGCTTTGAGAAACCCAAGTGGTCACTTAATCATAATGTGAAGAAATAAACTCTTTTGTAATCACTAGCTGGTATAACAGATAAAGTATGGAGCTAATAAAAGGAATGTTGATGAGTCCTAATTGGAATGATTTATTTGCAAATAACCACATAAAGCAACACCTCTCAAAGAGTCTTTCATTTCACACAGCTTGAGTCTAGTTCCAATATACTGCCTGGTATGCAATTGTATTGGCCATGAATAATGAAATGCAAGTGGTTCTTTTGTGTTGTTCAAATAAGCAGAGCTACAGTGAAAGCAGGTCAGTCTTGAATCACATTTATCTTATATTATTGCTGAATGACTCTTATCTTCTTTGTGTTTACGTTGTTTTTCTTGTCTTGCCCTCAGAGATCTGCCTGTTGACCCGGGGCCGGCGCACGGCCAGTGTTCGTGCCGACACATACTGTCGGCTCTACTCTCTATCTGTGGACAACTTCAATGAGGTGCTGGAGGAGTACCCCATGATGAGGAGGGCTTTTGAGACGGTAGCCATCGACAGACTCGACAGGATAGGTATGAAAAATCTTAACCTGGGTTTAGTGATATACTGATATTTCTGCACTTTTGTGGTACATTTTACAGTACATTCACATTTTTGCATATTGCTAATGGATTGCCATAATATTGTCTGAATATTGCCATCTACAATGCAAAAATCAGGCCTAAGATTGGTTGTTGATACACAGTTTATTTTGCTAGTTAATAATCGTTAGTGATATAATATTTAGTACAGGGGTGCCCAAAATGGGGCTTGCAGGACAGACATGGCCCTTTTGGGCAGGTTTGTCAAACTCATTTTGGGCCGCGCGCCGAATATAACGTAAAAAATAACACAGTTAAAACGATAAGAAATAAATCGCTTTATATAGCCTAGTAATAGTTCTTTGTGGATGCTTTCGCATAAATCTGCAGCATGTGAAAGACTTAGTCCATATTCATGCATCAGCAGCAGGAACAGGAACATGGACTTATGACTTGAGTTTTGACATTTCTCTTTTAAAAGGTAAATTCATAAAAAATTTGTTTTAGGGAAAAATGTCCAGGCGGAATCCAAATAAAAGTCCTATTAATTTTATTTTAGGATAATTTTTTACTTGTGGGTTTGGAGTACAATCTGACCCTGATGCTTCCCAGAATGATTGATTTGACTGGAAACAAGAGGGTTACAGCTTTATTTCTATGTTCAGCTTGAGAGTTTCCTTTTTTAAAATAGTGGACAAAATGGTATAAATAAATAAAAAGGCCAACGTCCCATGTGTGGGACGCACTAAGCGGAAGGGGTTAATATGTTCGGCAGGCCGGATTAAAATGGGCTCCCGGGCCTTGAGTTTGACACATGTGCTCTAGGGGTCTAATTCAGCCTGTGAACGGTGGTGTGATTTGTAGGGAGTATCTATTTTGAATCAATTTTGGTCTGAAAAGACACTAATGAAGGCCAATTTAAGCAAATTCAGATAAACTTTTGAAATGCTACACATAACTAGGTTTGGCCCTTGGTGCAGTAATACGTGTTCATTTTGGCCTGCCAAGGAAACATTTTTGGGCACCCCTGATTTATTAGAAAATGTGATATCTTTCCTAGTCCCCCAGTGAAGAAAGTACATAAACTGTGGCAGATTACTGTGCTTTTTTTGAGCATGACTCTTTCAGCCTTGTAGAAATAGCTACTTGAAGGTTGCACACGAAACCTCTAACTATATTCTGTTTATACACTTTTACTGAAACATTAAGCAGTGACAAGCAAGGACAAAGGCCAGTGCAGAAAATACGGGATCATAAGTGATCAAGACATAATTTATGATTTGCATCATAAGAATTTAGCCACAGACAATTAGCATTTGCTCAACTGCAGCCACAGGTATTCATCGGGAAGTGAGTCATTCATGCAACCAAATGAGGCATATAGGAAAGCTATTCATTTGTTCACCTCAAAACGGCCTGCCACCTCACAGCTGGGACACGGTGAATTCTATAATACAATCAAGGTTATACGGTGTAGAAAGCCTATATTTTCACAGCAGAAAATCAACTCATAATGGATTTCCTGAACTGTTTTTAAAAATAACCATTCTCTGGTGAAATAGTGGGGAGGGGTTTGCCACTTGATTGTAGCATGTATTGCTCATATACCGATTTGAATGCATCCAAAAGGAGTGGTGTGTTTTGTGCCCATTCTATCACCAAATAAATGATTACATCTGGATGAACAACCTATTCCACATTTCATAGAAATCACTACATGCTTTTAAAAACCAAAGTTAAGGTCCCCATAGCAAATAAAACATAACTTAGAAGTACAGAGAAAGAGCAAGGGATTTATAGCTGCAAACATAGTCGACTTCCCAAACAGTTGTATTAATAATAATGGTACATTGCAGAACGGGATTTACTGGTCATTAGATTTAAGCGCAAAATGACAAAGTAATGTCGTCATCACCTGGTACAATGCCATTATAATCAGTGTAAAATAGAAGCCATGATAAACTAAAGTGTTGCTATTTTCTTATAGTCATAGTGTTTGTAACCATAGACAAAAACCAGAAAGAACGAGAGGGAATACATGTCCACAATAAGCTGTGGGGTTGAGTACATTATTCAGTGAGTCAGCTTCCAGTTCTAGGCAGAAATTTGAAGACTTTTCACCAGTGAAAACTTGTTCTGTTCTAATTTGTCATCATTCTAAAACCCATGGATCTGAAGAGTACCTACAGTATCAAACAATTGAATACCCCAAATGATGTACAACTACAGTTGGTGGCGGTAAATGCACCTTTACAGTTGGCTGCCAACCGCCATTAAAAGTAACACAACAAGAACAATAACTTCATAATTATCTAACTAAAATAAACAAAGATTCCACACATTAAGCACTGCAAATGCATGGCAGTCAAAACGTCTTGATTTCAAAAGCATTGTCCAGATGACGACTGCTGAAGCTTTTGGACCACTCCAGCACAAATGAGGGATTACACTAACTTCAAAATATTATCTTGAAACACATATTTTATTTTACAAAGATTTTATTTTCTTGATTTTTGTAAAATCTGTCAGAAAAAAATCTATAAAAACTACTCCCAACAAGATACAATATGTCAAATGTATTCTTTTTGACAATATTACAGTAGCAGTTGGTCAGGCTCATTGTCAACCTTGAATCACACCGCTTCGATATGTTCCCACTGTCCAAATATTCTCATTGGACTTTGCACCCGATGAATATTAATCACACATGTTTCGTGTTTGTTTTGTTTCTTTCACTCAATAATGAGCGGAGCAAACAAGACAAGCCTGACAGTGTTAGGGTTAGGTCCATGCCAAGAATATGAATGCTGTTGAAACTAAACTTGTCCAAAACTTCCTGGAACAAACTCAAAGTGAAGAAACTTTTTTTTTTGCCAAAGGCCAAATAAATATATGTTATATATATACACACACACACACACACACACACTCCAGGGCTTACAGTCAGCAGAAAGCTCATGGAAATGTTCTGTCCGTTCTATGATACAGGGAATTTTCTCACCCGCCCCCTCTAAGCGTGCTTCCTGCCATTGGTTCTTGTGCATGCTAAACCAGCTAAAGAGTCACCATATCACCTTTCCACCGTGATCCTATTGGCCAAGCTCACAGGAAGCACTTTGAAGTCTTTGATTCTCCCACACACTCCATGACCAGCCTATACAATGGCCCAGAGGAAATAATGCAGCATTACAGTCATCTGTGAGTACAAATGCTTGGCTTGTGGTTGGTCCATTTTGGCCTCCACTGCTGGGGATTTATGTGGCTCCTCTTGTGGAAGTCTGGGGCAGCTAAATGCTAAGACCCAAAAGCCACATCATCCAGTTGGTGAAGAGTGGCCTTTTGCAACCGCATGGGCACAGCTTTTGCCCAACAAATGAGGGTCTTGTAAAAAACTGTCAAAACTCTTGGCTGGCCAGGCAATCATATTTATGCTATGTATTTTCCCCTGCATGTATGTATACAACCTGCTAACACTTTAGTTTAAACCTTTTAAAAAAACATTCTGAAATGCATTCAATTCTTGTATTGGTTCAGCAGCTCATATTGCTTATTTTCTCAGATCCATTTCAAAAGCACATTGTGAACCTAATCTTCATTTTAAAAACATAAAATTGTAAATTGCATGTTTCCAAAAAATTACAAAGAATCTCTACCAAGGACTAGCCTCTCCCTGATTTTGCCTGAGTCATTAACGCGGGTAGTGTTCGTCACCTGATGTGGTGAGAATGTGATCCCTTTAGATTGCACTTCTCGAACACATGCTTCTTCCTGTGGCCTGACAAGACACAGATCTGATGGTTCTCACACAGGCCTAGAATAGCAAGGTAATTTATTTATGAATCACATAAACAGAACCAAAGATATGGGCAGCAGATCACACAGGAGAAAGTATTCTATACATTATATGCATGTGCAGTAGCTGGGCTCATTAGTGCTCCAGCTCGATGTGGAAGCATTCCAAAGAGCCAAATATAGAGAAACATATTGTTGTAGCGTGTGCCAATCAAGAAAGCATAGAGACATCTCACAAACACTATGGGGGAGGCGAGTGGTCCTTAGGAAGCTGTGACATAGTTCAGTGTAGAACAGGAACATACAGTATAAGGCTCCCTCCCTTCTTTTAGTTTTTACACTTTTGAAATTAGAAATAGCATGTGTTTGTTGTTGTTTGACTGAAAAGTCTTTTGGAAAAGTATTTGATCACCAATGCTGAAACAAAACAACGCAAACAAAAGAGGCTACAGGGAATTAACAATAATGAAGAATTCATACTAAGAAAATACAAATTTGAAAGAGGTTAGGGCTGTCACTGACAATTATTTTAGTCAGTGACACAAGTCACTGGTAATTTTTTCAATAAGTTGACTAGTCAAATGATTATTTTTAATGATACTTTTTAAAAAGAATTATCAACCAAATAAAAGTTGGAATATTGTGACTGAAGGCTATAGATATTTATAAATAAAATGCATTATTGAGTACCATCATAAATTGTTTAGTTGATTAATCATTGCAACGTTGAAGTTGAAGAGATTAATCCTAATTGCTATATTTAGAAAAATGCAGACGAATACGAAGATGTAGTCGTTAACACAAATATAATATGTAGTGGAAGTTTTGGGTAATAAACAGCGTTTATGTTGTGTTCTTTGTGACGAGCATAATCTGCGCCCCACCGCTCTGACAATATGAAACATTTCCTTTCATATTTTGAGACAAAATTCCCATTCTAAAAGAGGAAAGATAAAAAAAAATTACAATTTTATGCATATTTGGTTGTACAATGTTAACTGACTTAGGCTGGCGTCATAATCATGACACAGTTTTAAAAATTATTTATCTTCCAAACTCCCTTAATGCTTCTGCTAACCGTTTTCCCCATCTGCTTCACTCACATATTTCAGGAACTAACATCATCATCATTGTCATTGCAGGGAAGAAGAACTCGATTTTGATGCACAAGGTTCAGCACGACCTCAACTCGGGCGTTTTCAACAACCGTGAGAATGAGATGATCCAGGAAATCGTTAAATACGACCGCGAGATGGTGCAACACGTGGACACGCCACGGCCCCGTGCCATGTCTCTGTCCACCTTAACACCGCCTCTTCATGGGGGAATCTTCCTGCCTCCTCCCTCATCTGCCCAGCAACAACAGAGCTCTGCCATTGCCACCCTGCAGCAGGCCGTGGCCATGAGCTTCTGCCCTCCAAACCAGGGGAACGTGCTGCAGTCTCCCCGGATGGTGCGGCGCTTCCAGGTTTCGGCCTCTCCGCTCCAGCCTCAGCTCATCGCTTCTGGTGCCTTTCCGACGGTCATGTCCAGCCCGTCCGTTCAGAGCCCATTAGCCACTGGAGGACGATCCTTCCAGTACGGATCTAGCGGACTCACCGGGCCCACATCTGGATCGCAACTCTCCCTACTTCAGCAACACATATCCAGCCCCGTTCATCGAGCAAGCACGCATAAGAGCACCCATTCCTTACAAATGGGAACCTTGAACCAGGACGCAAGAGCACTATCGGCATCCCAACCGTCCTTGCCCCACGAGGGGTTGCAGCCTGCCGTCCCGAGCCCTCCCCAATCAACAAGAGTCTCATCTACGTCAATAGGGCCTTCTTCACAGACTCCAGGACAAAGTGCTGTCCGGAGTGCCATTCCTCAAAGGGTGATGCTGCCACACCAAATGTCTGTAGGGGCCTTTCCCGCAGCATCCTCGCCTTCACCGTTTCAAGGGTTTGGAACAGGGGGTGGCGCACTGGTAGTAAGGGGCTCGGGACAAGGCCTTGGAGACTCAGGGCAACCCAAAAAGGACTCAATAGGGAGCATTTCGGAGACAGATTACATCAAAGTAAGATCAAGGTTATCATCCAACTTGTGATCCCAGTAAAACTCTGAGGGAACAACTTTCTACTCTCTCACTTGACGTTTGACTATATGAATGTATGAATGAGAACTGAGTGGAACTGCGGAGGGTCTAAGTGGGAACTGTCTACATGGTGAATTTTGATATACTCAAACTCAATTAGTGCACACACTATAGAAGTAAAGGTAGCATATTCTCAAATGTCCTCAATAGTTTTCATTTGTATTCAACACATCAGCTACGAAATGTATAACTGATGAAAGAATGAATAAGACAAAAAGAAATTCAGGTAAGACCTGTAACACTTTTAACATTTTATGGTGTAGTTATATTCCCCTCGTAGCTGTAATAATAGGCCTAGTATAAAACAATTGTAGTTCAAACACAATTATATAAAGAAGCAGTATTGGATATTGCCACCTTAATTTCAGTATAATAGGCCTATGCCAAAAAACTTGTTTTCTCTCTTATAGTCAACCCGGTTGCTTATTAGTCCGTGGGACAAGTATCTTTTGCTCTAAAAACTCCAGAAGTGGGACGAATGGCTTTGTTCCAGCAAAGCATTGATTTTTGCTCAGGAGTATATTTGTGTTGTTTAAAGCTGCATTAATCAATATTTATTCATAAAAGCAGTACATTGAAAATAAGTCTAATGTGATAACATTTTGGTTAATTTCCCAAGACAAATATCTGAAGCCTGGCCAGCTTCAGAACAGTGTGAAGTAGGGGCAGCTTTTACACTTTAAATTGATGATTGATGTCGGGCGTTGGCTTTATAAAAGCCTGATAGACAAAATATCTTTGACCAAACATTTCCAATCCTGCCAATCAACTAATTCAGGTAGCCTGAAGCCGATTCATGTAACTTTAAAATGAACAATGGGACATAATTAGTTTAAGTTTGACTTCATTTCCCTTTAGAGCGAAATATAATATAATGTATCATTTGGTACTGTATGCTGATCTATAAAAATCACTGCCAGTTACTTCCAAGGATTTTCTACGATTCAAAACTAATTCATTCAATTGTGAGTCACTTTTCCTCCCCTGAATGCCCTGTTCATAGTCGGTCATTATGTCTAAGCCAAAGCGACTCATAATGAACTCACTACAGTCAGAGCTCTGACAAGGTCAGAACAGTGTGCCTCTGTCAGTACTGCCTCTGTTAAGAGGTTTATGGGACACTAAAGACCCGTGTCCAAAACTATAACAAACTATAACTCCTGACCCAACATTCTTTGACATTCGTCTGTCCAAAGTCATCCCATTACAGATGAATGAGGGCTGCTGGTCTGAAACTATTCTCCTCTGATTGACTTTAAAGTGCCAATATTCATGTCCTATTTCCAACTCACAGTTTAGGTTATTCTTCAAGTCCAAGTATTTTCACAGAGCACTTTGTTTCATGCACCCCTGATTTACTGAATGATAACTACTACTAACTGTGTTTGTGTCCTGGAGACAAAACGTCTAAAACTGGGTCCTAGGTAACTTGGGCATATTATGTAACACAATATTGTGCAAAGGATGGGGACATCCTCATCACAAGAATATTTTCTACACATAGCTTATGGATGTTCAATATGTTGCCAAGTTTTTATGTAAAAACATCAACAGCCTGGAGACAGTAATGACCCAGCTGTGAACATTATACAAACTGAGTAAAAGACTGTCCCGACTCCTGGACATGTATGCAAACAGTGTGTTACACGAGTTATTGACCAACCACAGAAACACAGAATTCTAGACAGCAATAATGCACAGGCAGTCTCAGTAAAGTCACTTCAAATACAGATTAAGGTCTGTGCTATTCTGGAGTTGTTCATAAAGATGCAATATTTCATGTGTTAGACCAGATTTTATAAGATTTGTTCTGAGTTCGGGAATTAACCCGGTTGTAATTTATGTACACATGTAAAGGGAATATTTATTTAGCCTAGTTTACCGTAACTGTAGGCACACTTAAACTGTTGAAAACGTGAATATGTTTTTCTCATTGGAGAAGTTATTATAAGATTCCTTTGGAAGCAAACAGCTAGATGTAGGGAATCACGTTTCACACCATTGCAGCTGCTGGCAGTAGTTTCCATGGATACTTCCATGGTTACTTTTTGTTTTGTTTTACCTTTTCTGAGTTCACAGCAAACTTTGACACCAGTTTCTCTATGCATGTTGCCTACAACTCTGTTAATGCACTCCACAGCTCCAGCAGCATGTTATGTAAAAGTTAGTGTCTCAGCTGTCAGTGTTTCAGTGCAGCCTGAAGGGTTTCAGAGCCAGATGCACACAACATGCACACAACATGCACAGATATACAAGTCATGTGCTACAAAATGGGTCATTAAATGCATCATATGAATAATTGTTTCAATGTATTTTTTTGGGGAAAAAAACAAACAAAAAAGTTCAATTTTTTTAAATGTATTTTTTATGTTGATAACGTGGCATTGAGTAGCGTTATGCTTCATTCCTACGCCAGAGGCAGCACTGTAAACAATTCACTTTCTGAAACTCGTGCATTCTTTATGATGCTGGACAGAAACGCAAACACACACACACAGACACACAGGTTAGAACTCGTATTGATAAATGGACCCTTGAATCAAATACAATGAGTTCATTCCATCCACACTCATCACAAGTGTGCGTAACTATAGTGCCTAGATTAAGCATCACTCATATAATCCTGTTGTGTGGCTGTACAAAAATGCAAAACTATTACAATGCAAACGTCACTGTCACCTATAACCCACTGCAATACATGTATAAAGTCCAACAATAAAGTGTATTTATACAGGATCATTTATCTGTGTTTGGATTATTTCTGTTGGCCTTTAATGTCTATTTTTTCAATAGAAGCAAAATTGTGTAGTTTTCATCTGCATCAACACTGTGTTTACAGGCTCGGGTATTATAGTCACCGACCCATCACTACTTCTCTCACTATGATTATGGCCATATCTGCATTAGCCAACATGTTTAATCTGAGTGACAGAACGAGTAACATCTGAAACTGTAGCTGCTGACGTTACGGTAATCATCAAATATAGCAGAGAACATCCATCAGCCCTTGAATGGAACGATGACATCTACGGTATATTGAAAAGTCCTGAGTCAGTAATATTGTCAAGTCTCCAACTTTCTAATAACTATCATTGGAATTTGAAAAGAAAGTGAACTAATCGCAGTGCCAGCGTGTGGTAACAGTTTGTCCTCCTGATGTGTCGTCTGATTCGCACTAATCCACCAGTCTCTCAGGTGACTGACCCCTGGCACCTCAGTTTTAATCCTGGCTCAATTCAGGATGCCCCCCTCTATTACTGCTGCCAGACTCCCATGATGCCATGCTGCTACAGATATGGCGGGGCGGCTTGGCTACAGAATCAAAGCCGTCTCACTCGGGGCAAGTTGAGTGGCTCCTATCAGCAGTGGCTCCCAGCTCTGGCCTCCAGTGAAGATAAGCACCGCCATATTCCTAGTGTAGCTCATGTTTTTATCCTTATTTTCTTACCATGTTGTTTACATGTTCACTGTAGAATCAGACCGCAAGTCATAGGCCTACATACCAGTATTTAGCATGGAAAAGCAGGGGAGTGCTGCCGAGTGGTCGAGAGGTTAAGGCACAGCACACATGCCAGGCTCTAAGTGCAGCCGGCTGCAGTGTTGCGAGTTCGATTCCCGACTCTGAAATGGGGGATGCGAGAGAAGGGAGGACACGCAGTAAATGTCGCTCTGTCCTTTCCTGTCTAATAAGCCTACGGGCAACAAAGTCTTAGAAAAAAGAAGAAAAAGCAGAGGAATACAGCACAGTAGGATTTCTTTCAAGGATTGGGAAAAGATACTGGCTGGTAAAACATATTTGTAATACTGTAGGTGATAAACAGTGGCAGAATAGTTAACGTCTTTGAGTTTGTCAAGATGAGTGTAAACAGAAAAAGGTCATTTGTTATTAACATGTTATTGGGGCTGGTAAGCTTTCATCTGTGGATCTGACTAAGACCACACAAATGTTTTGGCATTTAACATCTTGAGCTTCATGATGAGTCACATTTTCTGTTTACTCTGATTGTCCAGAGCCCGACAACAAGACTATGTAATAAAGATCTTTGTACAAGCTAAAATAAAATGCCGTCTGTTTCATATCAAACATGTCATGCAAATACCCAAGAAGCGATATAGTTGCTTGAATGGTCCAATGATCTGGTTAAAGAAATACAGGAGCGCTAACCACTCTGCCACTGTGACCCCACAATCATAACCGCTATAAAATGTGTGAATCTCTAGTCTAGAGGGACCCTGCAGCAGAAACCATTTCCTGAGAGCAGTTTGTTCCATTAGTACAGGCCAGTGTGAGGACTATGAACTCACCCCGGAGGAACACAGGTCGCTCCATCAGGAAACGAAGCAGAAGCAGTCTGTTCAAAGGGTCTCTTCAAAACTGTCAATGTCAGATCAAGTTTCACACAACACAAACTCTACTTGCTCAGCTGAGAGTTCAGGTAGAGCTACTCTGTCCATACGCAAACAAATAAACATAGCACGCAATGTTTTACATCTTTCTTGATTTGACAAACTTTTACTCATTAAGGCATTGGGGCTGTGTACCAAGTTTGGGACCAACTATGGGGAATAGAGCAGATGAACAAAGAAACAAACAAAGCCACTGAGCGAGTTGAAATGTGCCTCGTCTTTAAAGTTCCTTAAAGGAAACTTGTGGGATCAATTGAAAGCTGTATGCAAAAATGGGGCAGGGGAGTGCAAATGTCAATGGAGACAAAAAATTGCGCAGAGAGGTAAATTCGACCTTTGATTACTGGCCCACTTATTAGGGACTATGAGACAGGAGAGGTTGCATGTGATTACAGCTAATTAAAGGCAAATGAACCAAGTCCCAAGTAGCAACATTATAAAATTCAAAGTGTACTGTGAATAAATCCCATAATAATGGGCCCTGTCTTTGTACATGATTTCCATTTCGTTTCATTGTCATTCATCTGTCGGTGTTTGGAGCTCTGTGGCTTTGAATACCTTTCGTCTGAAACTACTGTAACGTTTCCAGAAAATGATCAGATCTATTTTTACTTCTAGGAGCAACAATGGCCCAGAAAAATATGAGTTATGAGTTGATTAGTCAAGTCTTTGTGGTAGCGTTAAAGAAAGGCATTCATCTTATCACACACACACACACACAATCACACTGGGATGGAAATATGTAGATATAAGTGAATAACAGCCCAACTCAGGCGCCCTATTGAAGCACAAGATGGCAATCATGAATTGAATGAGGAGACATTTTAAGAAACACATTTATTTAGAGGGAATTGTAAAATGCTTAGTCATGCCAGGACGGCGAGCAGGCGGACACCATGATAACTATTAGCTACAAGGCTGTATGTCTGCAGGTTCAATCACTTACGTTCTCAAATGTCTCATCAAGTAAAAAATCCAGTGATGTGCGTCCTGTTGTCTGACGGATCAGCTGTTAGATGGAAAAGTTGACCAACAGTTCTGCACTCTGCACAGCAGGCAAATACACATAGGCCGACCAATCGTGAGATTATAGTCGGCAAAAAACAGCCGTTTGATACATTTCAACCCTATGGCTCTAAAAAACTCCAGTTTTGGATCAATATTAAACAGGAGTCGGACCACTGAAGCACCTGAAGGTGCAGGGATACACGGGAAGATTTCCTTAATGAAATTAATTAAATTGTGAGCCGTTACGGTGTTACTGATCTTGTGCTCATCCATCCAATGTAGTCAAAGGAAAAAACATTGCAGATTGGTACTTTGATGCATTTGTCAGACTGAAGGTTTAACATCCCTGTCCGCTGTCGATTTTCTCATCTTGCGTCTGGAGGAGTAACCCACCAATGGGTTTGTTCTCTGTGGGTGACCATATACAGAGGAGCTCGTGAACCAGGAGGCGGAGAGACGCCTGGATCAATGCAGACTCCACCAGGCCCAAAGCCTTCCCGCTGCGCATGTCAATTTCACTCATGTCCACGACTGGTTCACCTGGTGAAGCCTCAGCTGAAGAAGTACGTTGACTCTTTCACCAGCTCCAGATCAAAATCACCTACAGACAAAAAACAGGTGAACATGTCGATCTGTTGAACATGTCGATCTGTCCAGCAAATTCAATATCATGTTTAGTAGTGATTCCTCAGTTGGCTTTGCAGCGACTTAACATACAAAAGGAATTAAGAAAAAGTATTTAGAATTACAAGGTTACACCAAAACTTTCAACACCAAATTATAAATGTGTACCACTTATGCTAGCTGTGTCACAGTTTTAGATTAACCAGCATTTGATTATATTAAACATAATCAATATAACATAGCACACAAACTGAAGTAAAAGTATTTTGTTGTTATTTTTGTCAAACCTTTAATTCTCATCTTCATGCTGTGTGCCAGTGCAATTGAGCAGAACGTGAGGACTCAGATGCTAATTTTAGCCCTGGACGATGTCCTGTGCTGTGGCTCGTGTGCTCTCCCTGACAACTGTGTTCACCAGCAGAAGCACCAGTTTGAATTATTAATGAAAAGGCCATAAAACTCCAACAACGTTCATTTGGTCTTCTTAAGATATATCCACAGACATTTGTAAAGATAATCAATAAGGAGAGGTTATTTCCTTGTTGACATGTTTCGGCTGCTAACTGCGAGCCATTTTCAGAACTGGCCCATTTGTCTTGGTCGATGCTGCCAGTGCCTCACTTTCTGATTTCAATCGCTTCCTAGATCCAGCGTCTGAACTTGCGCTACTCCAGAGACCTCCAAATTGATCGTCTTTAAAAAAGAACACACGTCTGTGGAGGACCATAAAAAGTTAGCGGCCGAGAGCCGAGCTACTGTCGTAGATGGAAGAGAAGTGATGTCGAGCTACAGTATGAGATAATGAATCTGATGTGAGCCAAGTAAGTTTTATAAAACATTTCAACATTTTGTAGGCAGTCTTTCTTAGTGCTTTTGAGGCGGCCATGTCATCGTAGTAACAGACAGATTGTAACCATGATGATATAATGTATTGTGTCAGAATATTATTCAAAATTATTAATGCAACATAGACAAAATATCCAGGGAACATGGAAAATAATGAATGGTTTGATACATAAGAAACATGATAATAATAATGGATATCCCAATTATTTGAATAAAGACAATGACAAAATGAGTCATATTAAAGAAATAGTTAATGAGTTTAATGATTATTTTGTAAATATAGGCCATAAATTGGCAACAAAAATTGTGCCCCCTCAAAACAATGAAATTAAGATTGGGGTCACGCATGAAGGTTTAAATTCATTTTTTTTAAACCCAACAAATGAAAATGAAGTATTGAAAATTGTGAAGAGCTGTAAAAACAAAAAAATCAACTGATAATAATGGGTTTGATATGTATATAGTCAAAAATATCATTGAATATATTGTCCACCCATTTACTTTTATCTGTAATCAATCTTTTAAAACAGGGATTGTTCCAAACCAAATGAAAATAGCAAAAGTTATTCCCTTGCACAAAGGCGGTGACAAACATCTGACTTGTAATTATCGACCCATTCTCTTTACTATCCCAATTTTCAAAAATATTAGAGAAATTGTTTGTTAAAAGATTAGATAATTATGTTGAAGTAAACAATATATTAAATGAGCATCAGTTTGGTTTTAGAACACACAGGTCCACAACAATGGCAGTTGTTAATCTGGTTGAAAAATATTTCCCAATCATTAGATAAAAAACTCCATACAAATAGGTTTATTTTAGAATTACAGAAAGCATTTGATACTATTGACCACACAATCTTATTACAAAAATTGGAAAAATATGGTTTTAGGGGAAAAG
This sequence comes from Chaenogobius annularis, assembly GCA_015082035.1. NCBI lineage: Eukaryota > Metazoa > Chordata > Actinopteri > Gobiiformes > Gobiidae > Chaenogobius > Chaenogobius annularis. Next base: position 1,101,184 of record BJKM01000124.1, on the reverse strand, counting down.
TAAATTCTTGGTTAAAAAATTACTTATCAGATAGATTCCAATATGTTCATCTAAAAGGAGTAGAGTCTAGTTGGCAGAGAATTAGTTGTGGGGTGCCACAAGGCTCGGTTTTGGGCCCGAAATTATTTTTATTATATATAAATGATATTCATAAAGCATCTGATGTTCTTAATTTTGTTTTGTTTGCAGACGATACCACAGTTTACTGCTCTGGTCAAAAATCTTAGTGAGCTGGTGAAGGTGATGGAGAGAAACTGCATAAACTAAACAATTGGTTTGCTTTGAATAAATTATCATTGAATTTGAACAAAAACAAAATGTATGGTGTTCAGTAACAAACATCTAGAGAATGATATAAAGATTAAAATAAATAGCTATGAAATTGAAAGAGTCAGTTATATTAAGTTTCTTGGAGTGATCATCGATAGCAAAATGACTTGGAAAGCACATATACAAAATGTACAGAAGAAAATATCAAAGACTATTGCAATCTTAAAACAAATTACAGTATATTTTGAACAAAAATGCTTTCATATTTACTTTATACTTCTCTCATAACACCATACTTGACATATGGTATTGAAATTTGGGGAAACACATACAAAAACTAGAACGAAACCAATTTTCATACTACAAAAAAAGGTTATTAGATTTGATCAATTATGCACCTTATAATTCGCCTAGTAACCCATTGTTCATACAATCAAAGCTTTTAAAGTTCTATGATTTGGTAGATCTGTATACTTCTAAGTTTATGTATTTTAGTCAATTATAATCAAATCCCTTTATCATTGAAGACAAAGTTTACACAGAGAGAAAGTAAATATAATTTAAGGGGAACGTGTATGTTTGACAGACCTTATGTGAGAACGACGCTGAGGGAACATTGTTTATCAAGTAAAGGAGTTATATTATGGAACAGTTGTTGCGATGAATTAAAAAAAGCCACTTCTTTATTTCAGTTTAAAAGTATCTTTAAGAAAATAATCCTAGAAAAATATTTAGCAGAATAAAAAATGCATTTTGTTTTTGAAAAATGTGAGTGCTTGTAGATGATACTTGGGAGCGTCCTGTCCAGTATTTTTGTAGTTTTTGATGAAATTGCCGATGAATTGTCCGGTGGTGTACCACAATATGACAAATGTCCACCAACGTGAGAGTTGGAGAGAAGGGTGGGCATAATAAGCCTTGGCTTCTGCCTACACCTGGTCAAATAACATATTTGTTATCTTGTTATGTGCTTGGATGTTGGATGTTTTTTTTTGGACCAAACAACAATAAATAAATAACTCATCATCAGCTCCACATGATGTCATGTTGTGAAGCCCTAAAAGAACACCAGACTGATTTACTTAACTTAAAGTAAAGAAAACCAACCCGGAGCTATGGAAGCATATTAAAGCTACACAATGAAACTTTGTAAAAATAATAATGGAAATAATTTGCTTTTCATAATTATATTGTATGTGCCTTTTACATTAAATCTGAACATGCAAACTAAATGAATATTTTTTGGTAATTGAAATTAGGGCTGCATGATTTGGGAAAAAATATAATTATGTGTAAAAAATAGGATTCTATCATTTATCCAGGAGAATTGACAAATAATTGACAAATTAATAAATTCATTATTTCAAAACATGTTAGAGCCAAACTACAGGTTTAGCAGCTTTTATGCATGAATAAGAGGAAATGATGCCACTTCAAAAAATTGCAGCCTTTGTGATTTGCTGAGTACACACTTCCAGGTACATCGTATATCATCTTCCAGGACTTAGAAGTATTCTTGTATTTTAACCTGATTAGCTTCAAAAGTTATCCAACAGAGCTCGGAGGATTGTGCTTAATAAACCACATGTACACAATAGGAAGGTTGCCCACAGATGATTAGAACAGATTTCTGATAGCGAGTCAAGTATTGAACGGTAAATATAATGGACATTCAAAGTCACGCTCTCAGTCCACACCTGACTGGCCTCATCCTCTTTAAGCCGCTTATGCAGAGGAGGAACACAATTAACAACAATCAATTTGTAGGAGCCAGCTGTCAGACAGTCCATTACAGATGGAGAGGTTACATAAGAGCCAAGCTAGCATCCAGCTGCCTCTGAACGTGCACCTTTCATCAATAATACAGCTCACATGTGGCTGGAGAGAACCTATGGTCAACTTAAGCGTCAGGACATAAAAGGTCAATGTTCACCCAATTTGGAAAAGTGCAGACAGGAGTCCAAACAGTGTCCCCATTTCAAAACTACTGTGGAGCAAAAGTATAGCAGTGTGCATAACTAACCTGTCTGGGGCACTTTGGCTAGCAGCAGCATCAGCCTCCTGTACTCCTGGTATTTCTTGTTCTTGGCCTCAGTCCTGCCACAAAGGGAAAAACACCAGTGAAGTCACAAGTTAATGACCCTTTACAGACGAGCTGGAAGGTCAGGAAGAGTGTAAACACCTCCAGCAGAAAGTCAAAAACACTTGGAACAGGGAGAATAACAATCACTGATGCCCTCTGGAGTGTTGAGGTGGAGGAATATTGTGAAGGTAAACAAACAAATAAATTCAAACTCTATTTGGAATCACTCTAACACTGGGAACATGATGCCGTTATGTTTCATTAGACATCAGGGGTGTCACGATACTAACATTTCAAACTCGATTCCGATACTCAGGAATATACTCGATACCAGTTTTCCATCCATCTTTCGCTTATCAGGTCGCGGGGGCAGCAGTCCAAGCAGGGACTCCCAAACTTCCCCCACCCCAGACACTTCCTCCAGCTCTTCCAGGGGGATCCTGAGGCGTTCCCAGGCCAGCCGAGAGACATAGTCCCTCCAGCGTGTCCTGGGTCTTCCTCGGAGTGGGACATGCCCAGCCACCCTGCGGAGGAAACTCATTTCGACCACTTGTCCTTTCGGTCACTACCCAAAGCTCATGACCATAGGTGAGGGTAGGATCGTAGATTGACCGGTAAATCGAGAGCTTTGTCTTTCGACTCAGCTCCTTCTTCACCACAACAGTCCAATACCACAATAATAAATGAATAATTCATAAATAAGTAAAATAAGTAGGTTTTAGACAATAGACTCACATTTTCAACACGATATAATAGTACTCCATATAATTTTAAAACCGTTCAATTTCATGTTGCACCTCACTGCCAGTATATGATTGTATTTGTAAACAGTCGTTAATTTCGTTAATTGCAATTATTTTACATTTCAATATCGTCCTGTGACAACTCTGGATAGGTGTGTGTATATTTTATATATATAGATAGATGTATAGATATGTATATATATATATATATATATATATATGTATACATGTGTGTGTATATATAAAATACCGTACTTGTGAATATCTACACACACAACACACAAAATATCGTACGCTATGGAAAAGTCCTGTCTATAGATGAAAGTTGTTCAAGTAGATCAACTCCAAACTTTTTATATTATATAATGAATATAAATAACTATATATAAATATAATGCAATAATACAAATAATATTCTTGCTTATTTGTAATTGACTGTACTGGGTGTGCTTGTCTAATAATAATATTCAAGTGAATATGATTTTTAATAAGACGTGCCCTAGGGAAACTCATGGCAACTTAGTATTCAGGCCATTGTGGACCAGAGATGCATACAAGAATGATACATGAGTTAGGGACATTGTCAAAAAGGCAGTCTGAAATAAGGTATAGAAGTCTGTTAATGCAGCCTATAATGATGAATATACTGAAGACAACAATGGAACAATAGCTAATAGTCAAAGCTAACACAGTGTCAGATACAGGCTGTATAGATAATTTGAGACCTAAAATTGAGAGTTGAAACAAGTAAAGAAACCCAAATTGTCTCATTTGTCCTGCCGTCCTTCGCACAGGAGCCAACACGGATGAATAATGTGTTTTGTCGGCTTACAGAAGAATAATGTGCGTTGTGGGGGACAGAGAGAGTGAGTGAGGCGGTGGCTGCGCTGGAGTCAAGGCTGTGGAGAAGGTGTCCAATTATCCCAAAGAGAAGAAACACAGCGCCGCGATGAGCATAACGCCGCCTGGGGCCAGTAACGCACACTCAAGCACACGCTGCTCAAAATCATTTCATGTGTCTGAGAAAGAAAAACTGTGACGCGCTAATAAACTTTTACAGTCCCATAACTCCTAATGTGAGATGTTTGATGAGGTAGTTTAATATCCTACTGTCTGTTTGCATAGCGTAATGACGTGTGAACAACTGCCGTCATTTTTCAATATATGGTGGCTTTTTTTTTCCACCACAAAAGTCTGGCACTGATAGTACTTTGATACTGCAGTAACAATCGACAGGTTAAAATTGGTCGGTCAAAAATGTTTATTTAAGTACAAAGTCTTTTAAGGATATTTAAGTGATAGTTATAAGTTCTGCTTTAACTCCTACAACCTTTTTATTGTAATTATTCACTTTTTAGCTTGTGCAAAGCCTCCAAACAATCAGTATCAATGCGTCTCTGGGCGTTAGCGTTTGCAATTAGCACTGTCAGCCTCCCTTCACACCTAGGAGGAAAACCAGCTGCAGGGTACAGGGAATGATGTCGCAATGTCCCTGAGATCAAATGACAATATACCATGAAAGGTGTGATGTGGCCCAGCCCTACAACACTACATTCGATATGTGGAGAAACATTCTCGGCAAAGTAATACGTATTCCATGGAGACAAACGTGTGCCCTGCCAATCACCAGGCAGGTCTGTGGAGAGGCAAGACCGCTCACAGTAAGGACACACGTTTTAGAGCAATTAAAAACGATGAAACCAAAAGTTTTTTGGGGTTTTTTTGGGCTGAAATGTCACACGGTGGGGCTTTTTAATAGGAACGCATGTTGTTTTATCTGCTATATTATGTGAAAACACATTTTGAAGCATTCATACTGTTTTAGATTATCCATATGTTTTCTGACAATAGTTAGGGAGTATGATTTACTTTTAAATCTTATGTTTTTACTCACATGGGTGCTGTGCAGTATTTCAGGAGCAGGAAGTTGGACAGGTCTTGGAGGATGGGCATGCTGTGCAGTGCGACAAACTGTTCCCGACAGATCTGACAAGGCAAAAGGCAAAAGAGGGACTCTGTGAGGAGAACTGTGAGTGAAGTAGAGTCAAACTTAACCCAGAAACTCCCCAGATGCTCAGCCCACATCCAGCAGAACGCGTGTCGGTCATGGCACACTGCTCAACATTCAAGGAGCCATCGGAGAACCACAGCTCCCAGGACAGCCAGCATTAAATATTGACATGTGTCTTGATGAATTAGGCAGCCGGCAGCTTGTCACTCAGGATATGGTTAAATTCAATAAGATGTACACCTTATAATGCCAATGTAAAAAAGCATATAAGTAGAACAAAATAGCACCGATCATTCATGCAGTTGTCATCACGATTGTCATGGTTACTGCTTGGGCCCATAGTGTCCAACTACCTCTGGTTAAGGATTTTCCCCCCAAATCTAAAGACAATTTCTTTATACCCCTAATGAATATTAACAGTGTTAAATGTAGTGCTATAAATCATAAATGTTTTTTTTAACTAATCAGATGAATAAAACTTTTGAAATATGATTAATCTCAATTAATTGAAAGTAACTTAAAACTTTCTAATTTGCAGAAATGTTGTAAATTTTCTTGAGGATTTATTTTACATGTATTAATTCACATATCAAAATAAGTTTGCCTATTTAAAAGCGGGAAACGTTGATGACCAAACACCAAGTTTAGTGGGGTTCACGGCCCTTCATTGTTGCTTGCAGGTGTAACGTATGGTGACAGATAAGAGCTGCTGGGATTGGCCTGAAGCCAACGTTCTGTACGTCTTGGGACTGCAAACAAGTAGGGCTACAATTTGGACTAGTTTGCCAATCAATTATTCTAGCAATTTTGATCAATCAATTAATTGTTTAACTTTTTCTGGGTCAAATTTAGTAAAATCTCATATACACAGGCCGTTCGCTATCTAAAATAACCCACTCGATGACATCTAGATAGAGTATACTTGCAGACAAACAGAATGTCATCAAAAACACTACATGTACATGTCATTTTGATGAAATTACTGCTTTGTCTGAGTGGTAAAACCTCTTCTCTTAGTACATGGCATGTTTAGGAGTCAAATAATGATTTTTCAATTTCTACAATAGTTGTCAATTATCTCAATAATTGATTCACTTGTTTCAGCCCAACAGATATGTACTCTGCCACTACTTGCCACCATTTGCTGCTTCCTCCACAGGTTTGAGACCTCAAGTCATGTGCTTTGCTGTGAAATATTTAACAGCTTGCCCCTCTGCTCTGTTCAATTACCCTTGTAACGAGCCAGGCACACGCTAATCATGAGACACAAAATATCAGGAATATATCAGGCTCAGGAGAGCCTGATTGGTCAACCCTCCTCAACCGACATAAAAGTGTGACTGTGCCCAGGGTCTGTGTCTTACAGAAAATTGAGACTTTATGGTAATTTGATCCATTTTATTCAACACTGTGTCTCCATCTGCGCCTGTTGACAAGCCAGTTTTTCTGAGCAGGACCACTCATTTATTCTGCACAACGGGTGCTTTTTAATGGCGCTACCTGCAGCTCATGAGCAGCCTGTGGCTCCAAGAAACTAGTGATACAAAATGAAGTATGTTTTACTGGCGTCACAAAGCACGTTTTACTGCCCTCACAAAGCCATTAGTAACAAACACAACTAAAGATATATATTTTATTACGTAGTGGGACAAAGCTTAGATTAGTTTTCTTAAAAATAGAACTTGCCTAACATATAAATAACCTAAGAAGCAAGGCACCATCACTCAAGACAATGTGCAGAAAATAGACTACGCTACCACAATAAATATACCTTAATTTTAAAGACATATTTATAATGGGAAAGGTGAAAAATTGGAAACATACACCTATGGGCCTTAGGCAGGAAGTGCTTGAAAGTCCTAAAATACAGATCTTTGGTGCGTTGTCGACCAAAGAAATTATTTAATTTGACCAACCTATGACCAGGATCGCACGTGGATGTATTGAGAAAGAATAAGCCGCACCTTATTCATGGTATCCACAGTGAGGGCATGGGTCCAGTAGCAGTCGTGCACCGACACAAATGTAAGGCCAGCACTAAAAAATACAGAATTGAAGCTTAGGGTCACATTTTTTGTTGTTCATTAGTAAATAAATACCATTTCTACCTGTGGCAGTGCAGTGATGTCAGCATCATGTGTGTGGAGTCCAGGGAATGGATGAAGTTTGGAGGGAAGGCGTTTTTCTGTTTGACTGTATCTGGTCTCCTGTGTAAAACAAAAGATACAACACACGACGATCAGCATGAGTTATAAACATAGTAAATAAGTAAATGCACTTACTTCATTTCATTACTTTACATTAGAGTCACACAATAAACACATATTTTATTAATATGTTTACCATGTAGCTCATTCTTCATACATCATAAATCTTTAAGTAAACAAACACTGCTATAGCTTTTAGTTAAATTGCAGGTGCTCTTATGGGAATCATCCTAAGAGCTTTTAATGTTGTGAGGAAGTGCATAGGTTTAATCAATATCATGAATAACATATAACACATTGATTTCAGCCTTTATGCACGTTTTCACTTTTCAAGAACGTCTGCAGTCAACATGACATATTTGCCACATTTGACATTTTTCCTTATATTTGTACACTACGTATAGATGGTATAAGGGTGAAATTTCAAGGTAATATAAAAGCAGTGTTGTTGAAAATGAATATAGATGTGATGTGTGGAAATCTGCTTCTCTGAGCTGCTATTACTGTGAGCCTGTGCCATTCAAATCCTCTGGGCCGCCACTGAGCACAACAGTCTTCTAATGGGAATAGAGACAGAGGCCTAGCCCAAGCACACACATAATACCTCTGTCTGTCGGTCTGCCTATCCATCATTCTTACTTTACTCCAGCTATTTTATTTTTGGAGGTGCTGTTTTTAGGCTGAGCTGAACAAAAACACTATAAAAGACGTGTTAGTTCGTCAACGTTTAGATAAAGGTCTTCCTCTTGACAAATTGAGCTGCTCCTCTGGTCCCACTGGTCTGACTCAGTGGAAAGGTTAAAGGGTTACCAGGTAAAATAGTCCTAAATTTAGATTTCCTTTCTGAGCATTTTGGTGTTTGCAGACAATATGGCAAGTATTACGTCATGCGCTAATAGTGGGCAGTATGTCGAAATTGTTGTATTGACGATAATTACAATATAGAGTATCAAAATAACAACTGAAAAAAAGAAGAAGAAAAGAAACTTAAAGCATGTCATATGTCTGCACTTTAAATTTAACAATTTTACAGTCATTTTGTGTGATACTTCAACCTCAACCAAGACAATTACAGGCACATTTACTGCAAACATGCAATCTGATTATTGTCATCGTTAGAATCCCACAATATTATTTTTTAATAATATTGTCCACCGCTTACGCTAAACAGACCCTAACACATAGATTAAGAATATTCCTATTGTCTTCTTTAGTAGGACAGTTTTGTTGCTTCTTCAATATCAGGAAATAGGAAAGAGATTATATAATTGCCTTGACAAATTTCGATGGTAACTTCCTTTAACTTAAAAACGGCAATAATATTATGGACTGGGACAACACCATGAGTCTAATAAATACAAATGCTGACCAATGTGTGGCACTTCTGACAAAAGTCACAGTTAAAACATAACAATCTCTTATCTGTTGTCTGATATAGAAGAACCAAACTAGACAATACCACGGTTTCAAGAGCGAATTAGCATTAGCTGACTTTAGCCATTTCAATTTCATCACTAGATTATGGTCACATACAAATGGACTTGAATATACATCACTCAAATGTGTTCATGAGCTCAGTATTCGGGCCAATGATGTAACTGCCAAACATGATGTGAATTTTCATACTCGATAGCAAACAGACAGTTGCTTAGAGCCGCGTGCATAAATAAGAACGTAGCAATAAGCTCCGGCGATGCTGCTAATAACAAACTGGACAGCCCCGTTCTAAAGCCAAGGCAGAATGAATGACTATGTCATGTTTGGCTCAGAAGCCACTAAAACATTAATGCCTGCGCTGACAGCCAGTTTATGACGAGGTGGTGATTTTTGGAGCTAGTGTATTCCCAGCGTTGGGTCCGTGGGCGACGTATTGGGGACGATGGTTGTCAGTCTTCTCCTGTCTCTCTCGTTCTTCCAATGACCTCCCTAACCTCTGTGCTGGACGCGGTCCCCTCTCACCAGCAGAGCAGCCAAGCACACAGACCTGAAATCCTCTACCAGACAGGCATTTCACTGACCATTGAATTTAATTTGCTACAACTCTGACCAGGCAAAAGATGTGTATGTGTCACTATATATAAATGGTGATTTTGGACAGTAGTTCTGTTTATCCATGTGTATTCTGCTCCGTCAATAAATTAAGACTTCTTGACAAGGCCCAATTCCAACTCATGCTTCCACTGCTTTCAATTTCCATTTTTGCTTAGTTCTATAAACACAATGTTTAAAATGAAAAGTTTCAGCAAGCAGTCAAAAAACCCAATTAATTAAATTTTAATTAAAATACTTTGGTATGTTGCAAATCCCATTTGCTTCAGATACAGCAGGGATTCAAGTTAAGTATTTTTGAGAAGAGGACAAAAAACACAAGATTGAACTTGAGTCTAGGAATTCTTTAAATCTACTTTCATTATCTATACCCTTTATAAAGGCTGCACAAGGCATGTACACTACTGGACTTCCTACTTCCACCAGGCAATTACAGGAAATATCCACAAGAGACTGTTTTTTTGTCAGTAGATGTGCCGTAATGGCCTGAAGTTTACATTCACCTACCTCAGCTGGAATGTTTCAGAAAATTCAGCTTTTCAAACTAGTCCATGACCAAAACTATTATCTTTTTTTTTCTCAGCTGCTGTTCTTTGTCTGCGCGCCGGGTAACTAATGTGAGGTAAATGGTGACAGTTCAGCAGGCAGAGGTGGAGGGAGGACTCACTCTTTGGTGTCGTGGCTGATCTGGAGGTTGATGTGCTGCATGGTGCTCTTCAGCTGCGGACACAGAAAGACAAACATCTCTAGTATGACTAAGGAAACTTGTTTCACATTTTATGAACCATGCTGATCTATAGTATGTTGATATAAAGCAGGCAGTGACAAAGAAAGGGAAAAGGTTATCATAAATGTTTTTTCATGGACACCAAACATCCATGAGCCTTTGGTCGCAAGACAATGAGATGTCCATCAAATGCTACTCATTTGAGGGTTTCCAAAATTACTTTTGTATAAAATACTTTAAAACTCTTATGTATTTTTACACCACTGAAGTACAGTTAATTTCTTCAAACCAAAGCCCTTTGCTACTACACCCTCAAAATTACAGTTATGAAAGATAGGAAGGAACAGCCAAGTAGAAGAAGTTGAGCTAAAGTCGAACTACTGTAAATATAGCTCGCCTCTTTTCACTGTTTTAAAGTTCAAGTTATTAATAAGCCCTATCCCAGTCTCCCACGTGACACCAGACAGTGGGCATTTTCAGGGGATTAAAGCAGGCCCTAAAGGATACAGAGCATTTTTGAGCCTGGGATTATCGGCAGCAGAGGCACCCACAGACCTCAGTTAAAAAGCAAATTAAGATACTGTTCAGTAAGTTTGCTTCAACTATAAGGCACACACACACACACGTGAGACTGATGCAAGTGTGTGAGTGGTGACCTCGTCATGCCCTGTCAGCTCCGTCACTACACCCGTTTTTCAGCGTGCAGCAGGAAATTAGGGGTTTACAGTAGAGAAAGTGTCAAGAGGCAGGCCACTGTCACTTTCTTGTTCATAAACACAAAGGGCGCCCAGTGTATCCCATCGTATCCTGTCAGAAATTGCAAAGGAATATTCACTTTGTTCTATCGCTTGTTTCTAAATCAAGTTGCAGCCGCCAAATGACCATCCGAATCCTGCCACCCACACCTTGAAATCCAAAACACAATCAATTTGTACACAAGTGGTTAAATAAATACGCTCAAAAGACATGGATAATACTGCATGTTGAAGTTTTGTTTTTGCTGCTGTTCTACAAGTCAGGCCCGCAACAAGAATCGATCATATGTACTGTATGTTCTGGGTTTCTTGACTGACAGTGGTGTTAACCATCTTGCAAGAGTTCTATGAGTAAATTAATAACATATTCCCTTGTTATTCATTGCCCAGTTCCAGTGTGGTAAAGTACATGAAGGTCCTGTCAGAAATGCCTGCTGTATCTGTGGCAGGGGCAGACTTTCCTTGACCCTTGGATGGACGCCTGGGTGAGAACAGCAGCCCACTATCAAGGGACTGATACAACTGGCATCAAGCAGCCCGTCCTCACCACTCTGCCCCATATAGCTTCCACTCACCCTACACTAATGCATCGGAGTCTGGCATCTGCTTACCCCACACTGCACTTCTGATACAATGTTGTCTTTTCATTCATGTTATGTTCAAAGACAACAAAGACTAGTGCATTGCCTTCAATATGCTCCAAACTATCAGAGAGCATTGTTTAAGGAAGGCTATGAACAAATATATTCGAACTGTTGTATACAAATTATTCACAATAGAAATGGAAAATAGAAGACAGAATACTTCATTGACTGTTGGCTACTACTATATATTTTATTATCACATCATTCTGCAAAATAATACAAATAAAATCAGGCCTAAAACATGTTTCTATTATGAATGGTAGAACGGAATTGATATGTAAATTAACTTTTTAATAGCAACATTTCATTGCACATTACAATGCATGTGATTACATTTTTTAGCTTATTAAATGTAATTTGTGTGATTCAGGGAAACGGAGCAGCTGTAAAGGCTTTAAACCTTATGTTTGGTGCAAATGTGTTTGGCTGGAACTGGTTTGATCCGGGTGGTTTATAGGACTGAAAACTGCCAGGCTGTATAAAGCACTCATCTTCTCAGAAGTCCCCTCCTTTCTGGTACATGGTACATTAGATTGGTTGTGACCTGGACAGCTGACAAGTCATTGGTCCCTCGGGTGCTCCGATTGCTTTAGGAGCGTAATGTATATATAGAAAGTGTGTTTTCAAATGTCCAAAGGAGAAAATGGCCCACCAGAGATTTAGTAACTGTGTTACTCCGGGTACGGATTCAACTGTGTTACTTCCAATTTGGGATTTTAATCTCAAATTAAAAAGCATAGAGGTCCAGTATAAATGTTTTAAAAGGAAACAAGTTTGGGTCTATGTAAATGGCGGCAAACAAATTTGGTTCTGCATGTGTGTTGGCCTAAAATATTCAATTATAATGTAAAACTTTAATAGTTTGGGCTTCCCCTATTAGAAAAGACACCAACTGCCACTGGTAGAAATGGGTTTAAAAGCAAACATAATTGAAGCAAAAGCGGTTACACAGACTAGATTCATTGTGCTCGGTTCAACATGTTTTTACTGTATCCTACCGATTCTAGGACCAGAAATGACTTCAATGTTTAAAAACAATTAAGGATTTTTGCATTTTAGAGATAAGTTTTGAGATAAGTATGAGCCATTGCATACAAGCACTGCCTCAAATAAAACAAAACGCAGATTACTGTGGATCATTAATTATCAAATAAAATGTCACTAATACTATTAATGAAGCTCATAACTCTATAGCTTAAGTTACATTACAGCGTTAGCTTTGATACCACTATCCCCGTCTCGCCTGTGTCCCGTCGGTATCGTGTCCTGCCAGTGTCCCACTGGTATACAGAAGGATTTTCATGTCGGTTAAAGAGTCAAGTCTCTAGGTATTTTACTTTTCGCCAGAAAATTAGATAATGAAATTTAAATGTTTAATGTGCTAAGAATGCCTTACAAAGCAAACACAAATTCAATCGGTATACACAATGTGTACAGGTTTGTCTAAAATATTCAAGAATAAAAATGAGATGAGATGTTTATGGTTTGAAGTGTGTCAACGTTGTCAAAAATGCAAGCTTTCAGTTGTCTAGTCTAAAGGTCAAGGCGCAATAAAAAACAGAATGTGTGTCATTAAATGGTTGAAAAATCTCACGAAGTAGAAGTTGCTGTCACAGAAGCCATCTCATCCATCACTGATGATAGAAGCACTGTTGGACTCTGTCCATCAATCCTATTTTTACGCACTTCTCCGAGTACACGTAGACAGGTTATAAAGGCAGGGGAGAGTTGGCTGGGATGTAAGAGTGGGTGAGGGTCACCCAAATGGAGGTTATCACTCCTGCTGTGACAAATAGACTTTCACATTGTGAATGAGGTCAGTGGCGTACATTGTGCTCATCTGAATGCATGCATTCCTGATGTGTTCAAATTGTGAGGGGTGATGGATGGGCCCTGGACTCACCCTGTGGCGAGTCTGTGGGGAACAAGCCGCTGCTTCATTAAATCACCTGGGACAAAGTGCACAGATGGCCTTGTGCGTGATGGCCACCTCTGTATGCTCTATAGAAGGGAATTCCCCATCTATCACAATGTGGATATTAACCAATGTCCCGCCTGAATAGTCCCATGGATGCTTTCCTCACCTCTCTTGGAAAATCCTGGGACACTTTGAATTTCCTGTCAAGAAAAATGGTTCATTGTCTAGTGCTTTGCACTTCTCATGGCATTCACTAGAACTTTTTGACCTAACAAAGCAAGTTTAACTAGATTTCTAGCTCAAAATAGCACAGGACTCTACATGGTCATGGCGTCTCTGTCCTCAACACTGCTTTTCCAAAGGAGTAAGTGAGGGCATCAAACTGATATGTAAAAATTTGGTTTCCCCAAAACATAAAATATGAAACCATTGTGACACAAACATTGCCACAATGGTTTCTCCACCTGTATTTATTCTGCTTTGGTAAAATGATAATGGCCTATGACAGAATACCATCTCAACTAATATTAGTTGAAGACAGTGGGTAGTTAATAGGAACTTTATACTATATTTATCCGACTGAGAACAGCTACGTTTATAAATATCCAATGCTAATGTATATTTAATATGGTTTTCTTCTACTTGATACATTTTATTGTGTTACCCAACTTACAGCTTTAATTAACCCATTTATGGAACTATCAAACTTCATGATAACAGTGTTCATGTTTCTTATCCTAAGATTGACATTGTTAATGTGTCTCTTGTGTGGACTTGTGCGGCGATATGTTAAATACTCAGCATTTTATTATAGTTTCAACAATTTATTTTTTTTACTTTGCCAATTAGTTAAACTCTGACTGCTTATTCAACTCGGTCTAGATGTACTATAGACTGTACTGCTTTGCATTTATTTAGGATAAGTTACCAGACTCAGGGGAAATCATCAGTGACCATACTATAGACTGTACTGGTTTGAATTTATTTGGGATAATTTATCAGACTCGGGGGAAATCATCAGTGTCCAGCACAAAAACGGGATTACCTGACACTTTCTTCTCACACTGAGGACATTAGATCAGAGGCTTTTAGTCACACTATAAACTCCAAATCCACTCAAATCCAGCCAATCCAACTGATGAGTCCCTTGTGTCACGGTTTACTGACAATGAGATTTCAGCGTCACCTTGCCAGAGAGTAAGAGACCAGGAAGAAAAATAAACAAGAAACAAGAGCTACAGTGACCTCTGAGCCAGCTACAGCCTTCGACAGGTGCAGTATCAATGTTATTTCAACTTTCTGCTCCACAAGAAATATCAATAAAAAAAGAACAAAAGTGAGTGTTAATACCGATGAACTTGGACTGGGGACTTGTTTATACTGATTACATCAGTTAAATAGCAGTCAGATGTAAGGCCTCTGCAGGTACTTTAGTTTTACTTAACATGCACTTGAGAAATACCACAAAAAAACAACTTTGAGTACAGCTTTGGCTACCTATGACTGCATCCCACATACTCTCCATATTTTTGCAACACAATTCAATCTCTGCGTATAATTAGTATGACCCCTCCAAATCCCAACCTTGAATTAAGAGGCTGAGAGGAGACTGGGAGATTGAATTTAATCCTATACAGTAAAAGAGGTGACCTTTCTGCAAGTTACTTTGATTTTTGTTGCCTAGTGATGCAACTGGATTAAGGAATTAAAGCTGGGGATGAAGAAACTTATCGGTGAAACATGAGAGCTAAAACCTCTGTGACTGTTCCAGGAAGTCACTGCATCATTCACTTATTTACTCATCCCTGGACATTAAAGAAAGATCAGATCAAGTGATGCTCTCCACTACATCGACAGTGAGAGGAGCCCCAGGGGACACAGCCATCTGTCATCCAGCCTCTTCTGCACCTGCTTACGAGGTGTCTCACTGCCCCCCCCATGCCAACCTCCCGCTTGATGTCAAACCAAAAGGCTGGCTGCATGCGGGGTGGCCTATAGCCTCAGACACTGTCAGCATGAAGCATATCCTATCTCCTCATTTAACTTATGCAGCAGCCTGTAGAGGTCAAAATCAGATATATAACCATGTACTGTTGACACATGTTACGTTCACTCTTAAACTCCTTCGTACGTGCGATAGTCAATTACTGCCCTCTAGTGGACATTATAAGTTTCGTTACTTCCACATGCGCTCACTCAAGCACGGTCGGTTCACAGTGCAGCCACAGACAAAAAACATCCCGTTTTCAGCCTTGGGGTATCTTTGTCCGTAAGTTGAACACTATTTACTGTTGTAATGTTATTTTACTTTGCATTTCGCAAACTTATGTAAAGATCAAAGCTGTGAATCAGAACTTGTTAAAAAGTTCGTTTTTTGCTAGCTGCTGTGTATGTAGCATTGTTCTAATTTAAGCTAGGCTATACGTCTAGACCTTTATCTTATTTGCTCTTACATGTATTTTTTGTTGTACAACTGATGTAAAAGTAGATTTATAAGGTCATTGTTGTAGTTCATTTATTTACATGTAATAAGGGACAACATTTTATTTTCTATGTACTTGTATGTACATTTTTGTGCAGTTCATTAATACACGCTTATGTGTTTTTGTTACAGTTTTACAAAATTAAAACAAAGAGACAAATTGTGGAGAAAAGCGTCTAAAAAAGGCCATTAAAGACAAGTCTTCTCTGCATGGTCGTTGGACTCTCTTTTTGAATGTTCGCTATCTGTCAAGCCCTGGTAGTGACACCATAGTGAGGACAGAATAAACCATATGATGATTTTAACAGGACTGTTCTAATAAGGGCCGCTATCTGGACATGTCCCAGGATAAATAAGTTTAATCTAGAAACATGACACGATCGCAGTCCGAATAGTGGCGGGGCACTCTGGAGAAGGTGTGAGCTTGGCCTTTGTTTGACCACTAATAGAACAATCACAATACACCATCAGCATTGCAACAGACATATCAAGACTGGGAACAGCCAACCAGGACATTCTCTGTGCTATAGGATGCCAGCTGCTTGACTCAGGTAGAATAACATTAGTGACACTGAGCAAGTGACAGGACAAGTAAGTCTAAGGCAGGGGTGTCAAACTCATTCTGGGCTACGGGCCGAATTTCAATGCTCAGGCTGGGTCACGGGCCGAACATGATGTAAAAAATAAAACAATAAAAACATAACACATTTTATATATCCTAGTACTAGTTATATGTGGACACTGTTGCACAAATCTGCAGCAGGTGAAAGTCCATATTCATGCAGCAGCAGGAAGAGGAACATGGACTTGTATGATTCTAATATTAAATGTTGGTATCAGACATGTTGATATTGCTGCACAAACTCAATATGAGCTCACTATTTTTATAGTTTAAGATTATTTTAGTGACAAATTATTCATGAAGTGAATCAACTAAGAGCTCACAGCAGCTTCACTCTGTCATGTTCATACTTTATTACACTCTGACCTGTGTTTTTACCTGTGGCTCCTGATCTGTCCAGGTTTTGCACTGGTTTGGATGTTTTCCTCACAGAGTTGTAATCACAGAAGTTTTTTTTCTTATTAGCTTCACATTAGCGCCGCTTTTAGCACAGCTCTAGCGGGCCGTATGTTTGACATGCCTGGTCTAAGGCCTGCGATCCGCATTTACTATGTATGAACACACAAAAGATTCCAGATCCCATACCAACCTCTTTCCACCAAATACTTGAGTGTGGAAGGGGGGTGAAATAACCACAAAAAAAATAACAAAGCGTTAAGACTGTAGGAATGAAATGGGTGCTTTGAAAAGGTCAGACTTTGAGGGGTTTAATCTTTTAACTCAAAAGTCCAAACTCCAATAGAGTAAAAAATGTATAGCAAAAATTGCAACATATAAATACAGCAGCCCACAATATCAATACTGTACCACCAAATTTAGTATCACGATATATATCAATATTTCACCAAACTTATGGCATGCATACGGTACCATACATAGCATATTGCATGGATGGGCTCATATAATTTGTACTTACCACTTGATTGCGTTTGCGATGATATGGTTGAATTATGGGCAATCCCAGAGGAGTCACCCACTCCACAGTGTGTCCAGACTTGGAAATGAGCCTGGCACTCTCTGTCAGCCAGTCCTGGAAAAGGAGGAAGCAAGTACTGGAGTCAAGTGCCTATCGAGTATGCATGTTCAAACAAGGTCATGAATTAGAGACATCTCTGCTCATGGTGTTATCATCATTGGGTTAAACAGTCAACAAATCAAGCTATAAAAAAATATAGTGTTGTATATGGTGCAAGCCAGAACTCCCAGAAAGCATAAACGGATGATCTTTTCAAAGGATCTGAGCTTCGTTTTGAAAAGACTACCGTTATGAACTAAAAAAGAACAGGTGAGAAATTGTTGCTTAATTTAAAACAGCTGTTTGCGAATGTGTCTGGCACAGTTTTATGTGAATGAAAGTCCCACAAGAATATTTTCACACAATGAGCTGTTGCGAAGACAAATATATGACCCAGCAAACCAATGTAACAGCCTGGCCCAAAGCAGCACCATTCATCACTGCTATAGACTATCTATCTATCCCAGGCACAAAGAGATGAAGAGAGCTGGAAAGCAAGCAACACGACTGAGAGATTAACTAGATAGATAGCTTGGACTGACTGACTGGTGCGATCAATATGGAGGATAAGGGTAAAAGGGAGAAAACATTTTAGCAAAACTGTGACGGACAATCAAATTGTACCAAGAACAGGTATCAAGTAACAATTCAATTCAAATAAAATGTTAATTGAAACACTGTATAATTAGCCGTCAAGAGAACATTTTTAAGTCATTCTTTTTACTATTTCCAGCAGGTTGAAACAAGCTTGGAACAAGCTTGATATATTAGTACTGTCAGATATGACTCTATTGAAAGCGTTTGAGAAGAGCAGAGTATAAGAAGCCAGTTGGATGAAGCATGACCAAGCGAGTTATTATATTAAAACTATAATATTTAGTGAAAACATTTTGTGTGTGTGTATGTGTATATATATATATATATAATATATACACACACACATATATATATATAATATATACACACACACATACATATATACACACACACATATATACACACACACACACACATATATACACACACACATATACATATATACATATATACATGTGTGTGTGTGTGTGTGTGTGTGTGTGTGCGCGTGTGCGCGTGTATATATATATATGTATATCAAACAAACCAGGATGTACCCATAATTACTGGGCTCGGCTTCACTACTCAATCCCTAGTAAAAATAACTGGAAAGTTGGAGAATGAATAACCTGTACAGATATATTACTTCTCTTAGTTACATGGTTTACACCAGGGCTATTCAACATAAGGCCCGGGGGCCAAATCAGGCCTTCCAAGCAATTAATCAGGCCCACGACCCGACTTCCAAATGCATTTCTAAAAAAATTTATATCAATATTGTTTACAGATTTAATTCTGGGTTTGCACTAGTTTAGACCTGGTTTGGTCGGTATTTGGTCCTTGTTTAGATTTTGAGTCAGTCCTGGGTCAGTCCTGGTTGGTACTAGCCTAGTCCTAGTTTAGTTCTAGTTGGTCAATTTTGCTGTCTCTTGACTTATTTTGTACAGTCGTGTTTGAGCAGCCGGTTTCGTTCCTGCTCCGTTTATTGTGTGCTACTGCCGTAGTTGGCTCGAGCGGCCGCTTTCGTCCCGCTTTATAGTACTGTTTGACAGCTAATTATTTTGAGTTTGTTTTTTCCCACAATCCGGAGCAGTTGTGTTAGCCCTGCTTCAGCGTCTTTTGTTGAGAGTATGTAGTGGCGTCCTCTGTCCGAACAACTCGTTTTTGTGTTTTAGTACTGCTGAACACTCCGTTTCGAACCACTAGTGGCGTTTCCGGCTCGACCTGGTTCGGCAAGGGTAAGCCCCCATTGACCGTTTATTTTGAAAAATAATACAAAAAAAGATATAATAATGGCGCCGATGCAGCAGGACGATGGGCACGATGTATGCCCTTCGTGCTTGGGCGTGGAGCATTTGAGGCAAGGCCTCACTACGGATGCTTGCCCCAATTGTGTCGTAATGCCTCACTCGGCCCGGATTGCTCGTCTGGCGGCATTTGAGCCCATCGACTGGGAGATTGAGTCAAAGTCAGATCGGTTGCCCGTCGCTCAAACCTCTGGTTCAAAGCGCCCTGCCTCCTCGGTTACGCCCTCCTCAGAGCGAAAGAAGCGGGACAACAGGAAGTTGTCTGCTCGTATGGACCACCTCACGTCTGAGTTGGCCCAGATGAAGGCGCTCCTGCAACAGGCTCGCCCGTTTCTTGGTGATCTGGGTTTTCCTGCACGGAATGTGCATAAGGAGGATGCCATATCGGTGGCTGCATCCGATACGCATTTTCAGTATGACGCCCTGGATTTGGAGTCTTGGGCCTCAGAGACAGGCTCCCATGCATCGACGGGCTGTCCGGACAGGGATGACTATGTGCCTCTCTGTCGTTTGTTCTGCGCTTAGCCACTTGCGATTGGACGTGCCGCAAGTGACTGAGGCTACTACTAGTGCCTTTTTTAAGCGGCAACGGACTGTCCCCTACATGGTCGTACCGCCCTCACAGGAGTACGTCAGGGAGATACACGCTTGCTGAACTGACACGAGATCATTATCGCGTTTGACGTCAGATGGGAGGGCCTTGGCTTTCATGCAAGATGCCGCCCAATTTGGCCTAGGCCATATGCAGTCTGTCGAGCCGACTGTTGCCTCGCTCATTGAGGTGCCCTAATCCCCAATGACGTATCACCGACGAATTCTTGTGCCGGGCGTACGATGCGGGGGCACGGATGAGTAACTCTCTTTCCCACCTGTTGCTCAGTCTTTCCACTGCACTGGAGAAGTCTAATGTGGATATACCGACGAAGGGAATGCTTGATGAGTCTCTGCATGCGTTTGCTCTTATGTCCAGGGAGCTCGGTTGCATGTTGTCCACTCTGAAGCAGGCTCACCGCCAGGTGTGGTTGGCCCAGTCTCCCCGAGTAAGAGGACGTTACGGAGCGTTTCGGTTGTCCTCGGAGAGCTCTTTTGTGCGGCTGCGCTGGAGGCGTTGTAACACACTGCACAGGCTAGCCGGACTAGGAGCCAGTTGGTTGGTCTCCGCAGACGGACCCCTCAGCGTGGCCCGCCTGCGTCTGGCCCTCAGTCCATTGCCCTGTTGGCCCATACAAGCACCACGCATCCACGGGGTGGACAGCCCTATGATCGGAAAAGAAGCGCTGAAGACAGGCCGCTGACGGTCGGACACTTTAGTTGGAATACTGGGCTGCGCACACCACAGACGTCTGGGTGTTGTCCACTCTCTTCCGGGGTTACCATCTTCAGTTCCGCCATCGGCCTCCTGTACCAGGCCGAGTCAAGTGGACCGTAATACACGACCTCAGGAGATAACCATTTCGCAGGACAAGGGGGCAATAGTGCGTGTGGACCCCCTGCAGGATCCAGGGGGCTATTACTCCCGGTATTTCCTGGTGCCAAAGAAGACTGCCGATTTCTGGACCTTCGAGGTCTCAATGTGTTTTTAATAACCTTGTCATTCCACATGTAGAAAACCATGGAGATGTTGCAGGCAATATCTCCCAAAGAGTGGTTCACTTCCATAGACCTCAAAGATTCCTACTTTCATGTCCCAATTGCATCGTGCCACCAGCAGTTTCTGCGCTTTGCGTTTCGAGGTCATCATTACCAATTTTGAGCCCTTCTTTTTGGTCCGTCTCTGTCACCGAGGGTTTTCACAAGATGCGTTGCTGCGACTCTGGCTCTCCTCCAGGCAAGCGGCTTAAAAATACTGCCTTACCTGGACGACTGGCTGGTCTGTGCTCCCACTTACAGCCAGGCAGTTCAAGACACCCAAACTGTCCTCTATCAGATCGGGCGAAGAGCAACTTGGTCCCTTCCCAGTTTTTTTAGGGATCACCCTGAATTCTCTTGCGCTGGCCCAGAACTCATCAAGGGGGACACAGCCTTCTCCTGGCGGCGCCCTTTTTTCCGGCCAGGGTTTGGTTTCTGCTGCTGCACAGGCTCTGCTGCAGCTTCCCGCAAACCCTTCCCTATAGGAGGGATCTCCTCGTCCAGCTGGGAGGGAGAATTCTGCACCCCAATCTAGGGCGTCTTCAGCTCTGGGTGTGGCCGCTGCAGGGTCCGGCAGGGCTTTCTCAGAGTATGGTGAGGAGATGGATCACACAATCTCCAATGCACGGGCGCCATCTACACGGCGGTTGTATGCAAATAGATGGAAGCTTTTTTAATGGTTGGTGCCAGAGACGGGGTCTGGACGCTGTGCACTGCCGTGTTTCTACCATTCTGGGGATCTTGCAGGAACTCTCGAATCAGGGACGGTCTCCATCTACCCTTAAGGTATATGTTGCTGCAATATCTTGCTGGCACGACCGTGCGGTGGTGCCTCGGTGGGAAATGACAGGAATATTTCACTTTTCTTGAAGGGGGCGCGGCGGCTTCACCCTCCTATACGGCATGTGGCCCGGTCTTGGGATTTGTCCCTGGTTTTGGACGCACTACAAACTCCGCCGTTTGAGCCGTTGGATCAGGTAGATCTAAAGTGGATTTCGTTCAAGACCGCCTTTCTCCTGGCTGTGGCTTCAGGTAAGAGGGTCGGTGAACTACAGGCCTTGTGAGTTCTGCTGCAGGTGGAATGCTGATGGTTCAGGGGTCACTCTTTGGTCGGATGCCTCTTTCCTTCCTAAGGTGTTTTCTTCGAGTAGCACTCTGCCCCTCCAACTTGCACGTTTTGATACGGGGGGCCTCTGGTAACACACTCTGCCCGGGCCGGGCCTATATACGAGCTACAACACCTGTTCGGCAGTCAGATTGCCTCTTTGTATACTATGATGGCCCTAAGAAAGGTCAAGCATTTTCTAAGCAGCGCCTTGCCCGATGGGTGGTCGAGCCCATTGAGCAGTCTTATATCTCTCAGAAGCGTCAGCCTCCGGAGGGTGTGAAGTGCCACCCGACCAGAAGCCTGTCCACCTCCTGGGCGGCCATTAGCAGAGTGCCCCTGGATACCATCTGCGCGGCGGCCTCCTGGACTTCACCTTCTACATTTGCCCGATTCTATAGAATCGATGTGGCAGTCCCCAACCCTCTTGGAGGGAATTCTGAGACAGCACCCTTCGTCGTCATAAGGTAGGCGTGTTTTATCTAAATTTTTCGTATTGTCCTATGGGATCCCTCGGGACATTGTTGATATGTGTCATCCAGTGCTTAAGGCACCGCCTCTGGCGATCAGAAGGGATGAAATAGAACGAAAATTGCGTATGTAACTACGGTTCTATGAATCCTGGATGACCGCCAGAGTGATCAGTCCCTCAGAATCCACGTTGCTAGTGAGAAGACAAGGGACTGAGCTCTCGGTGTCACGTGACTATATAGACTCACGTGGGTCACAGAGAGGTCACAGGTGACTTTGTTGTCATTAAATTCTCAACCTGCGCATCCGCAAAAGATGATCATTCAGTGCTTCAGACACCGCCTCTGCCGGTCAACCGGGATTCATAGCCGTAGTTACATACGTAACTTTCGTTTTACAGTATACAGAGAGAGGATGGGTTTCCAGTGGGTTCCCTTGTCGGGACACTGAGTGACCCATTTCGTAGCAGCAGGTGCACACATGTGAGAGCACTGTAGTATGTTGGGAGGGGGATTTTTCATTTCAGACTGGGTCGTCCCTGCACCATCCCCAAAGGGTGCACGCTGCCACTGGGTGGTGCTTTTATTAGCAGTCTCAGACCAGGTGCACATCCACAATCTATAAATGGACTCATCGTGATGAATGAGCATCTATGGCAAGGTAATAGTGAGGGAAAAAGTCATGAATAAAAATAACAGCTAGCCTACATTCAGGACTGGGTCAGGAGTGGAAAGTCTATTATATCAGGTCGTGCAGATGGAGAAAAATGGCTAAAGAAAGAATTTTGTTACCTGGATTTCTCTTGTGCCTGTAAACATTTCTTTTAAGCCACTGAAGACGAGCCGCACCAGGTAATGAGAGGCATCCCACACATACTCCTGAAAGGGAACAAAGAGTTAGACCCATGTGTCATAAATCTATTAGGATTAAACAATAATTAAAATGCATATACCGGTACTCAATTTGTTAAGATCAAAATGTCAACTGTTACGTTGAATACTAAAGTAATCTTTTATGAACATCTTTATTATAAGAAAAATAGGTATTGTCTGTGTAATCCCTCATTCGTCCAGGAGTGTTCCATTGTAGAAAAAGATTCAGTTGTAGTCATCTGGACTCTGTTTTAGAAAAAACAAAACGTTTCAACTCTCATCCAAGAGTCATTCTCAATCCATCTTTTTCTACAAAAATAGGTATTGTGTGTGTGATTTGCCTCCAGCAATTTTAAACTTAGGTGAACAGGTTAAAAGTTGTCTACAACTACAAGTGTAGGGCTGGACAATATTTCTATTTATGAGAATTATATAAGAAAAGATCATGATTACGTTTTATTTTTTCAAACAATAATCTGGCTTTGAATAAAATATTTCGTAAAAATAAACAGGATCATTTGAGAATAAAGTTGATAGCTGAACACATACCGTTTACTGTAAGTGTAAGTGCTAGTGGAGCAAATGAACAGAGCACTTTATTGCAGTATGGACAATCCGATGTACAAATTAAAAAACAAGCTACCCAAAGTACATACAAAAAAACACATGATGCATCATGGAACCTCCACTACCTCTTACACTTAAATGGTTGTGTTCACCTATCAACTTTATTCTCAAGTTGTGTTAAGATTTTTTAACAATTTTGTGAACCCTGGTCAGCACTTGCTCCATCTGCTTTTTTTTAACTGATAAACAGGACGTTCAAGTCTGTGCCATTTATAAAGAAAGATCTCCAAGTTTCTTCCTCAAAACCACATGCTTTATTGACAGTGGATTGATAGTCTCTCATACCCAAGCATATAATGGACGCTTTGAAATGATTGGATCTCAATTTGCTTAAAATATATCATGAACATCGAGGTATCATTAAGGTTTGCACTTCTACCTCCTGTGTAGTAAAGTGGATACAATCTGCATTTGGTTTACTCAATAATATCATCTGTGAAACTAACTACTCATAGTGAATGAATTGAGTAAATAGTCACTATGCAGATAAACTAAATGATCACATATTAATATGGTAATTGTAATGAACATCGCGATCTTTAGGATCCACTGAGATGCATTGGAGCTTAATTTCTTCAGCGCTTCAGAGATAAGATCCTCTCACAACTGAAGCTGCCTAGGCCTCCACCTACTGTATCCTAGCACAATCAGTCACAATTACACTTCCCACTGATTCATAGTTTAAACAATTACAGACATTATGCAGAAGTCATTTAGCTCAAGTCTCTGAGCTGTGAGACTGGAGTTACACAGAGGACACGGACCCGCCAATCTCCTCTATACATACAAAGAGATTAACTGTAAAACAATATGTGAGTTAAAACTGGGGTAAACACTTTTTTTTCTTGTAAATGAGTCAATTTCGTTTCTCCTTCGTTGGTATGTTGTAAAAGCAGCACAGTGACAAACTCAGACTGCTGTGCACTGTTTGCATCTAATACTAAAATGTTTTAATCCTTCGCCAACCCGGAAGTAAGCGCCACATGCACACTCCGACCATCTGAAAAAGCCTGTTCTAAAACTGTGCATGTGCTAGATTAGAAAAGAATATATATGGTTTTCTTGAAGAAATTCATCTCTGCTGTCAGAGGAAGATGATTATTTCCTGAACAAATATAGCCACTCCTTGGCCCTTCTATTCACATTCAGATCCAGACAACTTTATTCATCCCTCCTTTTTGAGCAGAAAAGTCTTTTTTGTGTGAAACTTACTGTAAACAGAACAGAAATGGCATTTTCAATAAGTGATGATGTGAATGTTACTTTTATATTGAATGATTCACTGTAATTGATTCAATGTCAGGCAGAATGTTTTTTCTTTAACTGGGACACATTTGATAGTCTAGAAGTGTCACAAGGCACATGTTAGGAGTTCCACAGAGCCTCTACGAGCTCACTGCTGCTGTTCTGCCTCTGAGACTCATCAGGTCAAACTCAGGTGTGCTGTCCCTCCTCCACATGCTCCAACGTCTGCCCCTGTCTGAGGTCAATCAATTCCGGATCTGCATGCTCCGAAGGCTACATTTGAAGGCCGGTTGCGTCACTTCCTTCGCGACAAGGCTGTCCCATTTCATGCAGCCCACGAATGCGGCTGACAAATGTGGCCTGCGTTTCCATGGAGATTGGCCGTGAACGAAGGCCGTGAAAAAGCACACTTCGCAGCCTTGTATGTCCTACAATGCACTGCCCTGCGCCAGTCAGATGTTTTTAAAACAGGCGGGGAAAACAACGCCTCCCGACAGCGGAGGAAACACCAAAGTATGCACGGGCGTTGTCATAAAATAAGGGCATAACGCTCCCAAAACTGTAAAAGAAGTTTGGTTTTAACTGTAAATTGCAGCTAATTTAATGTGTTTTTTGTAATGCATTAATATAAAAGAAACCACTTAAGCCTTAAGTGGTTGCTTTTAAACTAATGTGTTACAGAAAAGCTCATTAGCTTAAGTCTTAAGCTAATGAGCAATTTTGTCTTAATTATGGTTTATGTTGACTGCCATAAGTGAGACGTTGTGAACATGACAAACAAGCTCTAGTCTGATCATTAAATATATTTTCTCCACAAACACAGATCTCTCTTTATAAAGTGACTTAAATGCACATATTTCCTTTCATGTATTCCCTTGTCATTATAAAACCCCATTCTGAAATTAAGACGGCATATTTAATTACTTTTGTTGACACTTCTAGATCATTTCGACAGTTATCAGAGGAACATTGGTAATTATTTTATTTTACAAGAGCTGAACATAATTTGTTTTAGACAAAAGATTTGGGTGAGATAAACTATAATCTCTTGGGCTCCAAATCCGAATATTTCATCCTTGCTGCGTGCTTTTTTTAATACGTCCATGTGCGTAATTTGCATGGCGTTAGCATAAGCAGTGAGTCTTGGTTGCTAGGTGACGGAGCGGCTCCGTGGGCTAGGCCTGTCCCATATCGGCACGGACTTTGCGGTCCACGGCTACTCCGAAGACCAGCCTCCGTCGGCTGGGTCCTTCGGAGCATGCAGACCCGGAATTGAGACACAGCAATGGACACACCCCCCAGAAGAAATTGTCCCCTTTGGTGATATTGAAAAGTGCACAAAAAATAAATTGACTTTTTTGAGCTCCCCATCACCTCCCGAAAATCATAAAGTCCATAAATCCATAAACCATCGCCAGACTTCAAATTGCATTCATCAGCTTGAATTGGCAAGCAATACAGGTTGATTAAATGGCTATTTTATTTTTTCACAGTTTATTCAAAGTGCTTTAAATAGATGACGTGCCAATACCAAAACCAAGGAGGGAGCACGAATGCTGCCAAATAATGTGTTTTCAAAACCAAGGCATAATTTAACATGTTTTTTAGTGTATAATGAATAAAAGTCAGCCATATAGCTTTACTATACAGTACTGAAATGTAGTTTAGCAAGTACAGTAATCCCACTGGGTTTAAGTTCAGGAGTCATAAATGGTATATCAATGTAGAAAAGAAATAGGTTAATAATTTGGTTGTGGCAGGAAGTCCATATGGAGCCAATCCTGTACTAAAAGATCTCTCAGTCATGTTAAGCTAAAAATAAGAATGCACATTCAAAGGAAGCCCCCCCCCCTCTCTCTCTATCCCTCTCCATACCTTGGGGAAGTCATCAATCTCTTTCAGCCTCTTCTCAATCTGCAGGCGTCCCCCATAGCGCGTGACCCCGTACACCACAGTCATCACGGTCTGCTTGACCACCTTCCGACTGATGAAGCCCTCCAGGACCTGTGCGATTTTTAGGCCTTTCTCTGCATCCCGCGACCTCAGCTCCTCCACCTGAAAGACAAAGACAAAAAAGTACTGATACTGTACTTTTGAGACACTATATAAAAGGCTTTTGTCAACGTAGCTTGAGATCACTTACATTATGTGACAATAAATACATTTTTATATGGGGGTCTGCCAAGTGCTCCCAGATCTGATCTGTAACTCTGTGGCGTCACCTGCATGTCTCTATGGAGAGAACTTTAATGCCATACTGTTAAAGACCCTGTCGTCCAGCATTTGCCATGCCGCCACTCTCAGATAATCCCGCCTGATCAGCCGCATCTGCCCAGCTGGGGGATAAAAGGCCTGACCTGGCGCACAACCAACGGCCAGTGGGTCCTTGCTGCAGTTTCCTTTGTTGATCTTCATTTATTAGATTAAGCTACAATGTTATTCTGTAGCACATTCACTTTAAATGCAAATTTGTCTTTGGTGAAGCAAGTTATGCATTAAATGCTACTCAATTATTTGCATTGGTGATTAGCATACAGGCCAAAATAATAGACTCAGAGATATCCTCTCGTACCTGAAGTGTCTGAAATCTTCCATGTGTGGGGATTTTGATCTTTTAATGCTTACATTGATGAGCGTCTTTGCCAGTTATAAATCCATGTAAAGTCCGGTAAAAGCCTTTCAAAAGTCAGATATCTGCACTGACGGCCCTGTGAGACATTAATTGGCAAAAACTGACACCTTTCAGGCAGCATTTGGAAACAGTTGCTGCATGTATAAAGAGTAAAATAAAAAGTACAAAGAGTAAAACTCTACCAGCCGCACCTGAATTCGATTTTTGGTATGTGACGTACGTTGGCATAAAACGCCACAAACACCTACAAAATCTACAAATTGAAAATATGATAATGTTTTGGTATGGGGTTCACTTTGCAGAGTGCATTTCCTTCAACTGCTGATTTGAAAAAGGTGCATTAATTAATCAAAGTTTAGGTGTTCGGAGCTGGGTTGTTGGATAAGAATATTCTATTTTATTTTATCACGATCTCGAAATGTATTGTGCATCTAAATTAGCTAAATTGGATTCTTCTTATACTGTTGATGTCAGATTATCACCTTAATTTCACACTGTGCAATAATAGGCTTGTTCAGAGCACGCTTTGATTGCCAAGTGCACCCATGCCCTTTGAGCTTTTAGATATGAAGGAAAGTCTTACTCCGAGACTCTGGTGTATGGCATATTAACTAAGCAAATTACATGCAAGATATAGTCCACAGAAAAACTTTAAGTGCTGCAAGTAAGAGACAAGGCTAACTATGTATTCTAGTAGTGACCCATCAGGACTATGCTTTCTTTAAATTATATAAGCAAAAAATAACTTTAAATGAACAGAAGATGTGCTGGACAATATACTGGTAATTTGATCCCTGTGACAATGTGCCATTTTTTTTAACTCAATCATATCATATTTTAGTGCTTCTCCGTTTAATGCCGCTCTGAAGTACAAGCACAAACATTTTCCCCATCGATATCTCTTATTAGTCAGTTGTCAGCTTTCTGCCAGGCCACTCAAAGTGAAGTATGAACTCGGATTAAACAGTTAGTTGAAGTTGCTGGGTTTATGCCTAATGCAAATAAGGTGTGATTTGGGACTCGCAAGAAATCTAAAGCGCTTTTCCACCTTTTAAGGCACTCAAAGCTCTTAACATCACACACCACTCAACCACTCACCCATTCCCACACATATTCATACATCAATGCACACAAACACTGGGGGTGAGGTGGGTTAAGTGTCTTGCCCAAGGACACAATAGCAGTATTCACTTTAGGGCGCTGGAATCGTACTGCCAACCTGTGGGCCAGGGGGATCAGACTGCTCTACCAAGGATGCTTATGTCGAGAGCGGGATTTCAACTGCCGACCTTAGGATCAGAAGACAACTGCTCTACCAACCCTGTGTAGTCAGACTTGCCTCGGAGCACTGCGGCTGCAGGGTAGGAGCTGGTCTGCAGGATAATCCGGACGGAGTCTAATTTTCCTGTATACCGAGGTGGTTTTGAGTGGTTTAAAAGTAATTAGACGAGTATTTCTCTGTGTTATCTCGTAAACCTGTGCTCCTGTACTCCGATACCACAGTAGCTGGTGTGCCTGTGATGTCTGCAATTAAACCCTTAAAAATGTGTCAAACCCAGTCCATGTTGAGTGTAAACAAGGCTTTAAAGTATTAAATTGTATCCATAAATAGTGATAAAATCAAAAGTGTGATCAGGGTTCTGGAAAATGTAATTATATTAATTGTTTGGCATATTGCAAACCCCTGGACGGACAGCGCATTTTAAACAGTTGTGTGGTATTGACCTGCTGTGCTACTCCACTGTAGACGTCCTGGGGCAGGTCGCAGGGCATGAGGTTGACAGATGTGGCACCAATAACGTCTCTGCCCAGAGCAGCGTAGTGCTGCAGCCCATTACAGGACCCATCCTAGAGAAGAGGAGCGCGCACAAGGTAAGAAGATGAATGTGGGAGTGTGACAATAAATGAACCATGGAAATATTAGATTAAAACTAAATTAAACAGTGCAAAACACGAAAGACTATTACAAGATGCAAACAATGATTAATTATCACCCAATCATGTTTACTCTACATTAATTCGCTTTACAGTCAAAAACAAAGGCCTAACAATCAAATTTGATATGACCCATTTCAAATCAGTATATAATGTTGAATCTAGCTTTAATTCCAAGTGGGCTATATGATACAAGCAGCTGCAGATAATGAGGTGAATAGTTACCTGGTGAACAGGAAAATGAGAGATAAACAGTTGCGGATCAGGTGATCTCACAGTGTTGGCTATTTCCATACAGCACGCCAGAACCTGCCACGGCTCATCTGCATTCATCCACCAGCTTCGGCCCTGAACATAAACAATACTCCCTTGTATTTAGCCTGGTTTTTAAACTGAAAATGTGCATACAGTAGTTTTTCATAGTTTACCTAAAAAAAATAGGTACCAGTACATGAAAATGTATTAAAAAGGTAAACGTGTTGGCTGTAGAATATACTGAAAATTAATTGTTTTTGCAATAAATACAACAACAATGACATGTATAGATCCCTTTTTTATCCGAACATATCTCGGTCAATCACTGTTGCTTTAATTAGTCTGTCTTACGTCACACAACCTTTGCCAATGTAAATAAATAACAGTGACTATGACCCAATAAAATACTCACATTCAATGGGTTGTCGGCAGAATCCAGTATATCTTCCATGATAGAATTGGCATAATCCAGTCGTTCTTGCAGCGAACTCCTCTTCTTCAGACCTGTCAGATTGACTAAGTGGATCTTTAACCAGTCCAGCCCCTTAGGACCGAGGGGCTTTCCTTCAGCAAACAAAAGGATGGCACGCGTCACGTCACTCCCCAAGTGGTTAAAATATGGTGGACAGGGGTACGTCCGACCTCTGAAGTCCATGCTATGAGGGAACCAGAAGACCTCATCGCGCATGTAGTTGGCAATAGAAAGTTTATAAAGCGCATCCATTCGCAAACTGTGCATTTCGGCGCATTTCTTTTTGGCAATAACAACCTGTCTTTTCATTAGGGTCTTCTCGCTGGCTGTGCATGATACCTCTTGTGAATTGAACTGGGGGATTTTAGGGGCTTCTGACATTGGTGGAGGGATATCTAATTTGTCACTTCCTTTATTGTTGAAAATTGAGATGATAATATCCAGAAGTGGTTTATTGACTTTCCATGCGCAGTTGCCCAGCTGGTTGAGCGAGTCCATGACTGGCTGTAGGTTCTGGCTCTTCTCCAGTAAAGTCTCGTGTTGAGTGGCTCCGTCGACGGTGCGCATCAGTTTGGTGGGGGTCAGAAGGTAGGCCCCGAATTTGACTGAAGTCCAGGGCACAGGAGGACACAGCATCGGGATGACATAGGAGTCAAAAGTCAACTTGGTCTCCATAGCGTCCTCCTGAATCTGGGTCAGGATCGGGTGAGGTTTGATGAAGCCGACCTGCCAAAAGAAGTTATATAAAAGAGTTTTAAGAGCAGCCAAGCACTGGTGAATAACAGGAATGTCAATACAACACAAAAAGAGAAGTGGGAAATAAAATCCAGATCTTTATTATATTTGCCTTTAATGCTTTTTTTGTTTTTTTTTTAAATACGGTCATATCAGAATATAATGAATAGTATCAAGTATTTTCCACTGTAATAACTGTAGAGTTTTCACCATTATAAACGTTATCTTTGCAAAAACTAGAGCATAAATAAATCCCTCGCAGATGAGAGAAAAAAAAATGATGTATGAATTTAGTAAGATGACAAGAAAGGTTTATACTACGGTCCAAAAGAGTTAGCATTAACAAGCCAAAGTTTAAATTGCCATAGTTCTCTCCACACCTCTTTAATACTGTACAGGTCACAGGGCACAGCGCAGGAGACAATTTGAGGTAAAAAATAAACGTAACATGACAGAAAAAAATAATTCAGCTCAGCCAAGCCTGCATGACTCAGACTTTCCCGCTGAGCTGTAAAATCATTAGGATACTCCCCTGTTGGCCTGACCTCCACCGAGAGAATAAAAAAATGAATACAGCGGGTAGAGGTAAAGGAATATCTGTGGTATTACACTGAATAACCTGAAAATCTGCCTTTGTCAAAAACTACACCTTTTCAAAAAGTCCAATCTTTTCCCTCCTTGAACTTGTCCGCTCAAACTTGAGTGAGGTCCCATGGCAACAAATCAGCGAGCCAATTAAGAGGACAGTAAAAGAAGGATTAGCCGGGACCCTATTCATTTTATGCCGCTGCCCCCTGCCAATTCACTCAGCGGGAAGTGGTTTTATAATTCGCACTCTGCACACAGGAGCTGAGGGTGCTCGAGTGTGAGGCCACAGGGCTTTGTGGTGACTGACAGTGTCCTGTGTTAAGGTCAATCGTGTCAAGCAAAGGCAGGCCAGTTATTAACTGAATCCGGATTGATTTAGAAATATAAAATAATAACATTTTATATTCCAAAGAAGATGGGATGATGTTTAAAATGATGACCAAGGTATGTAAAACAAAATGTAAAAAAAAAATAATAATAACAGCTCCCTCTTAAATTATATGAAATACTAAACATAAGTTTCCATAACAGAAGAAATAAAAAAAAACTGCACCTGAGCTTTCACATATGGGTGTCAGACATCACAGAGATACGGGCATTCTCATTTTTAGTTTATGGAATTATAAGCAAACAATTATATACAAGTCGTGGGCAAATCTAACAATGCAAACTAGTATACCATCAGAATATCAGATTATATTTTCAATTACAAGTCAGCCTACAAAACCATAATTGAATATTTGACTTGAAACATGATTGATGGAGGGCTAGTTACCTGTCTGGTGCTCCTGAAAGTGTACATGTGGTAGAGGATGGGGATGAGTTTCCGGTCGTACGCTGGGTTCAAGATGTCACTGTTTATTTTAAGGTTTTTCACCATCAGATCCACCAGGTACGTGCCCAACTCCAGACTCACTATGTAGGGCCAATTGTTCTCTGCTCCCTTCAGAGAAGGACCAACTGTGTTCTCTTCCTCCAGCTCACACCAGCGCTCTCTAGGAAGGACACTGTACGTCTACAAACAGACACAGGGCAGTGGTATTTTTTTTAAGCAAACTGAGTTAAACAACCTTTCTCAAAGTTGAAACAAGAAGTCAACTCGTGATAACATAAGCCCTATTTTGTCCCTGTAGGGACTCTTGTTCTCGGCATTTGAGCCATCCTTCAGTGCAGCTGAGGAAACCAGGCGCAGTCGACGATCTTGGTCAGGACAACCAAGCTGGATGATTAGCATATTGTGCAAGTTTAAGGTTTATGAGGGAAACCGGATCACCTGGAGGATACCCCACATTCACAGAAAGAACATGTACATTTTACACAGAGAGGCCCTCTCTGTTCTTTCTCCACTCAGCCATCATGCCCCTCGATATCTAGACTGCTAATGGACAGGACAATTAGTTTGTTGTTTGTTGTTTTGAGTAATACTGAAAGTAAAGTGAAAACATGTACACAATTTAGTCTCATTTGAGGTCAGCTTTGGTGCAACAACTAAACAGGAGCAGGAAAAAAAAGATAAGATGATATGCAAAGTATAAACCTCTCACATTTAAAATCAAATTAATGTTTTAAGGTTATCACAACATAAAAACAGGATAACAAGCTCAATTTTCACAACAAAGGGCTGCATGTAAAGTACCTTAGAAACAAACACCTTCTCCAACTACAGGTAGGAAGCCATCGAATATAATGAGCGCTGCCTCATTATATTAAACAAGAGGGTTTTCTCTAGAGTGCAGCAGCAGCGTCAAAACAATAGAGCAGCCCTGAGTCAGCCCCAACATCCCATTGAGAAAACAGACTGCATTCAAATTACACCCCAATGTAATAAAACAAATATCTGTTTGATACAAACATGTTCAGCCGAATACATAGGATTATGAATATATTTTAGAAGCAGTCAAATAGTGATTTAATTTCAGGATAATTTTGTGGCAAAGTGAGGCAAGAGCTCAGCAGGGTACAATGTTTGCTATGTTTAAATTGATCAAAACTTTCAGTTTACACCAAAAATATATTGAATTTCAATAAACAATGTCTAGCCTTCTGTAATCCTACAATGAATTATGTCAGATCGTTTTCAACAGAATAACAAGAAAAAATACAGTGAAAATCCATGCTTCCATTGTATTTTACTTACCGGTAGGTAAATTTGTGGATTGAAATGATTTAATAAAATGTTTTAATATAGTATGTTCTTACCTCTGTGTCCTTGGCTAAAATGTCTGTGTACGAGCTGTAAATGTTGCTCATCTTCTGCACCATGTGATTCTGCAGCTTCTGCCTCACAGAGTACTTGGTGAAGACCCTGTTGCCCAGATCTCGAGCCAAAATCTTGAGGGACTCCCCACTGGGCGGCATGTTGGCGACACCCTAGACAGGGCAAGGCAAGCACAGGGTTCGAGAAGTTAAACACGAGAAATTATACAGCTAAAGTCATCCAGCTTGTTAGGGCTTCAGCTGACATGAAGACGCTAAAATCAAAACGCACAACTCTCATCAAATGTCTCAGTCTGCTCCTGATCAAAGCAGTGCAGCTTTCAGACTTTTCTGAAGCTATACAGCCTTGTTTTTTCCAATTTGATGGTTATGTCAAAATAAAAAATAGATTAAAATAGCTAAAATACATTGTACTGAGACATCAATACAGATCAGGTTGATGAAATGATCACATCCTCAAAACAGAAACAATGCATTTCTACTTCCTTTCAGACATTGTGCATACTGAGAGTGACGGTGTAAGTCAGGCGGGATGATTACCTGCACCATGATGTCCACGTAGTCGCTGTCGTCCAGAAGACACAGGTACGGGTAGAGGTTGAGCCTGTAGCTTCTGGAGTTGGTGTTTGCGAGGATCATCTTGTTCTCCTTCAAAGCCTGTAGCAGGGTTTTGTGCCAATGTGTCCTCAACTCTGACAGCACCTTTCGCTGAACAAAACGACTGGATCATTAACTACCACTCAGCACAGTTAACAGTGAAAAAATTAAAATCACTCTTCTAAAATTGACCAAATACAAGTAGTTTTGAAGTCAATCTTAAAAGAGACACCGTACGTTTTAAAGTGGAAGGTCTGAAACCTTTGATAAGTTAATACCATACTGTCCAGGCAAAGCAATAACATTTTTGTGAGACAAGCTGGTGACAGACCCTCCACCAGCAAAGTTACACAGTACATCTTTAATTGAAATTTAAGATACTGATTTTCTTAACTATTTCATACCCACCCGTGTTGTCTGATATGAGATATACAACATTGAAGATGAATTCTTAACCGCAAAGTCCTACTTGGAGGGCTTTTCCTTCGACATATTTACATAAACTTTTGTATAAGTAAATAGTACAGGTTTTTGAGAACATTTTAATTTCGCAAGTAATGAGTTTTTCAGTATTCTCGCAGCAATGAGTGTGGACATAGGTGACGTTTTCCCCATCGGCCGGCCACCATTACAATGCAATATTATTCAGCTCCGTCTGTCTGTAAATGCTCCCTGACCACCAGGGACTCTCCGACTGCTCGCGTCCCACATAACCCATCTGCAGACACATCATCTAGGGCCAGATCCAAATGCCAAGTTTGGAATAAAGGCTCAATGTAATGTTTGGTCAGTTTTGTCATACATATTAAAGAGGACATCATATTCAAAAACAACAAGCTTTTAACCTTTTTAGAACAGTGTTTCCTCATCATTATCTTACTCAGAGTTGTATCTTGATTGATTCCTGCATGTTTGAGTTAATACTGAATTGTCCTGTTCCCGTTTTCACCTACCCACTATCCCAACCCACATCCCTGTACTTAGTTGTAATTATTTGAAAAAATAAGGACACATGTAGAATAGCCACTTTTGAAAAATGAAAACATGTAAATGACAATCTGCTGCTTGTTAAGGGGAAATATCATGAAGAGGTGGAGCTTATCAGCTCTGACGTTTTGAACAGGAAGTCAACTGATCCGTTTTTATGAGCCATTTTAGATCAATATTGCAGTTCAGAGTGAACAAAACGTAAAAGTATTGGGACAAATTAAAAACATGTACAATAGGCTCCTCCCCTCCGTGGCCAGGACTCGCCGGAAAAAAAGATGCTACAGATGATCTCAGTGGGACTTTCCTAGTTAAATAAAGGACTTATATATATAAAATATATATTAAAATATGTATATAAAATTTTTATATATATATATATTTTACTAATTATATATATATATATATATATAATTAGCAATTATATATACTTATATATATATATTTAGGAATACATATATAGATATATTTAGTAATATATATATATATATTTAGTAATACATATATTTAGTTTTATATATATATATAATATATTACAAAATATATATTACTAAATATATATATTTAGTAATATATATATATTTAGTAATCTATATATTTAGTAATATATATTTAGTAATATATACATATTACTAAATATATATATTACTAAATATAGCTCTATATATATAACTAAATATAACTATATATATATAACTATATATAACTAATATATATAGTTTTATATATAGTTTTTTATATATACATATAGTTTTTATATATATATATAGTTTTATATATATATAGTTATATATATATATAGTTATATATATAACTATATATAACTAATATATATATAGTTTTATATATAGTTTTTATATATATAGTTTTATATATATATAGTTATATATAGATAGTTATATATATAGTTATATATATATACCGTAGTTATATATATATAGTTATATATATATATATATATATATATATAGTTATATATCCACAACAAAAAGTTTGTTGATGCCTTGAACTTTTTGATCCAGTTCAAGGCATTATTTACCATTGCAAAACAGAGCCATGGCATTGGTGGAGGTCTGCACTAACTGCATTAACTACAGATAAACACATAAGTTGGTACAGTGGACAGGGTGCTCAACAGAAGTGTGTACCATTTTGTTCATGTTTTCAGTGACCGGTTTGGACGCCTCCACAGAGTCGATGGTGACGGTGCAGGCCTGCTCCATGCTGAGCTGCTGGTTAAAGCGCTCCTTCAGCTGTTGCTTGGTGAAGTGCAGTTTGGGATAGCGATGCTCCGCCCTCTAAAGCACAGATCACAGAACAGGACAGTTGGCTAACAGGTTTTATTGCAGTGTGTATCTTGCTATTGCGGGAATGAATGTTGAGATCTTATCAGCCAAGGTTCAAGACAGGAAGCAGATAAAGACTGGCCAGTCACCCAAAAGCCAAATCCTAAATCTATCTGAACCACTGCCAGGGGGAATCAATCTAAACTTTCAAAGCCACGTTATGCTATCTTTTAGAGTATATCACACACCAACGACAGAACTAATGCATATTAAAAAAAAATGACACTTTCCAGGAATGCTTCCATTTGAACACACATTTTCACAATCCAGTCCCATCAATTAAAGGGTAACAAGCAGTTAGTTAGGTGCTTAAAGAGGACATATTATGTAAAAATTAGGTTGATGAGCTTTTAACCATTTTATAATCTATAAACTTGCTCAATGTTGTATTTAGATTGATTCATGCATGTTTGAGTAATCCCGTATTGTCCGGCATTGGAAATGGTGAGCGCTGCTTTCATCTACCCTGATAACCTATACTGCCATCTGGCCTTTATCCAGGACTTGGATTGACACAAAATGTACACTGGGCTTTTGGTAGTAAAACATAACATTTTTGCCTTTTTTTGCAACTGAAGGTGAAGAGGCAGGCGTGGATAGACATTGTATGTATATGTTGAGGTCCTAAATGTTATATAATCTTCACCTGCAATTTATGTTTTGGAAATGGACTTCAAAAACACAGCAGAAGCAATTGTTTCAGCATAAGCATTCATCAAAATGTAATTGATATGCGTTAGAACCAGAGAAGTTTCAAAGAACATCAAATAATCTCTAGTGACGAGCCACGGCTTGATCAAACAGCATTTTATTAACTATAATTTAATCAATTCTGTCTGACAACAACAAAGATATTCTAATTGTATCTGTTGTCTAAAGATCTGCCCGCCTTGTACTCAAAGTTATTTGGACAGACTTCCCCTATGCAAGTAAGTCAGCCACAATGTGTTAGAGTTAGATCCCCACATGGGTAACAATAGGCCAGCTCTCCAATCACAGGCATGAGTAATGATGCAAGGACGCTTGACGTGATTTAGGCTGCACTTTTATCTCAAAATGCAAGCCGTGCTCCTCTCATCACACCACCAGTCTAGGCCTACAAAAAGACAACTCAGAATGTGTCAGGTCCAAAGAATATGGAGTATGTGATGAGGTTAAAAATAGCACAATTGCACAAAAAAGCTGTTAATGAATCATGTGAGATTGAATGGGGGAAGGGAGGTGGGAAGAGCAGGAGGAGAGGTGAGAGAAGCGACTCAAAAGGAAAGCACAGGAGCCATTAGAAAGCAGGGCTGGCACACTATAAATAGGGCAGAGCCAGCGCCTGACTGTGGCTGGCTGTGAAGGGGTGACAATCAAATCTTTAGGAGTCATGCTGGAGCTCGCTGACAGCTTTCTCAACCCTGTCATGGTGTAAAACCCAAAAACACAAGACTGAGTGATTAAAATATCCAGGGACTATATTGCTTTCCTTTCGGTTCGCAGGGTAATCACTGCAAACCAGCGGCCTCATAAAGTACGTTGCATTTGAGTATTGATTAGGTTTAGGTCAACGTGATCTGATTCAGTGTTTAAAATGTTCTGATTTATGAAATAGAAAAAGCCTTTTAGCTGTGAAGAGTTCATTTTAACTAATAAATATGGCTGTATATTAATAGCATAATGTCCTCTGCAAACAATACAATCTCTATAAAGTATAAAACCTTCTGCCTGTAACTTAAAACTCTACAATGATTGTGATTCTGAATAAACATAATATGATATCTCGTTATTTAAACAGCTACTTCCAATTGATAGAATTGCCGCCATCTAAATTATTCAGCACTAGTTGCAAATCTTGGGCCCAAAAAAGTTATCTGTAGGGTTAATCCTTCATGAACCTTTGAACCTTGTTATATCCTGCTTTTCAGCTCCCATACATTTATTGTTCTTGGTATTATATTCTCAAATACTATCACCATCACCCTAAATCCCAGCCTCATGCACTTTAACAAAGCTTTTTAGCCCCGTTACTGTACCTGAGTGTAGAAGTCCTCCACCAGTGAAGAATAGTGCTGCTCTCCATCTGAGTTTAGGCTCGGCTGGTATTCAGGCTGAACGACGTGAATGGCGTTCAGCACCATGTCTCTCTCATCTTGTCTGAACAGACACCGACTGAACAAATGGTCCACATAAACTCCATCTTCCTCCATCTGGTTCAGGCACCTGGACGAAACACCACAGACAAGTTCTAAATTAGATGATACAGTCGTGGTCATGAGTCTTGGTTAGTGTGAGGAGAAATTGAACTAAAAATCTAGAACACTGGGCCAGGTGGGTAGTAGTATATTAAATGACAGAACACATATACAAACAACACTTGGGAGTTAAGGCAGGCATTCAAAAAAAGACTACTTTAATTGCAAAAGCTAAGGACTGAAAAAAACATGGTCACGAGTTGGCATGATCAAATAATTAGGATTCTCACATGTGTGCAGAATTCAGAATAGCTTATTAGAGACGCTTTGATTTGCATCACAGATAAGATCCACCATGGAACTGGAGCACAATTCTCTGACCTCTGACCTTTTGGGAGATGTGGGATTTCAGGCACATACCATCTGAAAAAAACTGCATATCTGAGCTATGGATTGAAGGAGCAGTGTGCTTTAATTGAAATATGCATTCATATATTTACACAAACTTTATTCATTGTTTATATCGACTGATATATAAACTGATTTTAAACATGTCATGTTAGTACATTCATGCAGACTGACTTTTTTTCTGGATTTTGTCAAATTGATCTCATTTCCTGCTATGATCAAATTGCACACTGTCAACAGGATACGCCCAGACAACAATTATGTTGAATATTGTATGAACTCAGTACTTGTAAGAAAGCTAAACCAATAACTTGGGACCTGTTTGTTGTTCTCTAGCCACATTTATGACAAGGAAACAAACAGTTCAAACCCCACAAACAGTACAGAAAATAAACAAATAAAAATAAATGGCAGACAAAGAGGAAAATGCTCTTAGTACTTCAGGATAAACCACCGTTTTGCTAAAACATCACTGGTATTGGAGGTGAACATCACAAGTTATCTACCAGTTTAGTGAAACTCCCATTTGTCATCAGAGACCTCCACTTTACCTTGTTCTCCTTTTCATAATAATTATAGCAGCGTGCTAATTATGCTGAGGAGGAAACCCTGGCTCAGCAGCTTCCTCAGACTTAGTTAAATCAGACACAAGCAGAGCTTTGCAGAAGCATCAAGAAGAATGAATGCATTAAAAGGGAAATTGTTTCAGGAAATTGTTTCAGGAAATTATTTCAGGAAATTATTTCAGGAAATAGACAGGCCTAAGCTGCATCTGTAATTCAATATGTGGGGTAAATATGCCTTTGCATTGGCAAGAATCAGGTGATAGTATTTTACTATATACTACTCATCAGCATCAAATGTGTAACATCAGACACTGCACATTCTCATGTGACTTTCTTAAATCAAATATATTTTACCATTTACACCAACTACAGAACTACATTTTATTCGTATATGGAAGAAGTGTTTGTGGCAACTGCATCATTTAAAATATTATGCATTGCCACTTAAAAAAATCATTTCAACAGCAAAGCTTATAGGCACACTTCAGAGGAAAAACATATGCATCATTTCAGGGTCTCCAAAAAGCAATATAGCAGTTTTGAATTTGACAAAGCCTTGCAAAGTAAAATTACCTCATGATAAACGCATGAAAGTATACATTTGATAGTCTTAGCAGTAAATAGTAACATGTAGACAAATATTTACAGCCGAGCGAATCTTGTTTCCTTCACTCTGCCTTGGAGTCAAGTGTGATGCCATGTGCAATTCGGGTTGAAGTAAAAGAGAAGCTTGAACAAAAGGAGGATTAGTGTGGGTGCTGGCAGTGTGGTCCAAATGAACAGAAAGGGCAAAAAGGTTGAATGATGGAGCATAATCAGCCTGGTGAGTGCTCAGCAGTGCACTGGGGAGGAGGGAGCTGTGGGAGAGGCAGCACTTACAAAAGCAAAACTTCAAGGGATAATGGGTTGAAAAGACTGAGGACAGATTGGGAAAATAATGTCCAAGAGAAATGGCCAGGCAACACTATATTCAGCGAGCCAATGCAGATAAGAGGTACACGAGTAGTATTTAAGTCCACCTTTGTCACAAGATCATCTTTTTACAGTAATCAATGGAGCTATATTCCTGCTCTACAACTGCCCAGTCCAACGTGCTGCTGTAGCTCATGCTGCACAGGAGGAAATGTTTGTGAAATGTTCACAAAAAATGGCCAAAGAATGCACACCCAGAGATACAATAAATATAAGTTAAGTCAAATTCTTATTTCTATTGTACATAGAGACTTTTTAAAACATTATCAACCAGATAAAGGTTTAAATATGGTGACAGAAGAGTTGTAGAGAGAAAATGTTAACAAATAAAGTGAATTATGGATGAAAATCAGACATGATTTATTATTTTGTGACATTTTGGTTTAATAATGTTGGGTGTGATGCGATAAAAGATCTTTTCGTACGTGTTTTAGAATTTGTATGGTCCGAATAACAATTAGACTTGAG
The DNA here is from genome assembly GCA_015082035.1 of Chaenogobius annularis. Taxonomy (NCBI): domain Eukaryota; kingdom Metazoa; phylum Chordata; class Actinopteri; order Gobiiformes; family Gobiidae; genus Chaenogobius; species Chaenogobius annularis. The sequence continues at coordinate 1,059,471 of BJKM01000124.1, read as the reverse complement.
ATTACGATATATTTATAGTTATTAATAGTTGCAGCTCTACAAATCACGTTCAATGTATTTTTGCTTCACTGTCTCTCTTAAAGTTACCTCAAGTCAACTTCCTCAAGAAAGTGGACTTGAGCATCATACCTCTGCATCATTTTTGGTTAATAGCATCAATAAATTCCAGAGTACACTTGCAGCTCTTGATGATATAATTTGTCAAGGTGCCCTAGATGCAGCAAAACTGGGGTGCTGCCGCAGTCATGGTAGTTCCTGATGAAGAAATGCACTTGCACAAATATATTAAACCCAGGACAAAGTGTGTCAGAGGGCTCGGCTACTTTTTAATTACACCAGTCTCTTGTTGTCGACCTCTAGTGAGCCTTATTAACTCTTGGTCGTCTGTTCAGGAGCTTGCTCAAAAAAACATAATTAAATTTTACAGGAATCAGCGTATTATAGTTGCTATGGAAACAAAAATGAAAAAAATGTGAAGAGGAAAGTGGTGTTGTTGTTGTTGTTTTCCGTCCTAGTACATTTACATTACCTCGGAGTTTTAATTCATATTTATATCAGCAAATAGTTTAATTGAGTATATATATTTTAAAAGAAAAATCTGCTTTCGGAGTAAAAAAGGCTACAATGGATTTGCAGAAACAAGGATGTGAACAGAGTTTGGGAACATAAAAGTTGCCTAGTCACACTGGTCAGCTTCCTTTGAATAGGAAAAAAGTTAGCCTGGTTCATAAGGCTAAGGCTTATTGTCATTTTGTTGAAAAATAAGACTAAACCTAAATTTAAGGATTAATATGGGATAGGCCTATGGTAAAATAAAGTAAGGCATACATTTTATTTGTAGTGCTACTGTCAATAACTATATAAATGGAACTACAATACGTTATCCTGTTGACTAAATAAGATGTTGGATTCTAGAAAAGTAAACTATAAAGCCAATAGAAAAGTCCAGGAGACAATGGAAAAAAAATAAGTAAAAGAAAAAATATTATGAAAGGGCGCCCCCTGCTGGTCTGACCAAATCATTACACACAGCAGATACCTGTAATGTTTGCAGCAACACCAAACTAAAAAGAAGTGTTTCAAACTTGCCTGGTAATAACTCGTGGTGAGCAGCTTGGATTGCGTCCCATGCATTCCAACGCCGCGCAGTACGATCCCAGGTTTGGCTTTAGCCCTGCCTCTTCCAGCAAGATAAATATGCGGCCGATGTGATTCAGCGTGCCCTACGGCGCAAGCACACACGTTTCAATCATGATTACGCTTCCTGGAAATATGATGTAAAGAATAAACTGCTAACTCACTTTCTTGGCCCAGACCCTCATCATGATGTTGTAGATGTCTGTGTTGAGATGCCGCCGCCTGCTCATGACTCGGTGTTGGCTGAGCAGGAAGCAGTGTGCACGGTCGATATCCCCCACAAACACACAGGCCTCCAGGTACGAGTGGATGCTCTGCTGAAGTTCTGCGGCTGATGTGCCGTCGGCCTGGACTGGCAGATCTGGTGTGTGTGTTGTATTTGAGGAAGAGCATTGCCTTAACTGTTCATTCAGTCTTTTCTCCAGCTCTTCAGCATCTGCCAACACTTTGGCTCTCCCCTTTTTCTCAGTTATTGTGTTGGTTGAACCTTCTTCATTCAAACTTATATTTAATAAACGATTTGTGTGTCCTTTCGAGACCTTCCGAGACAATGCAGCGTTTCCAGCTATAGTAGCAGAGGTTGAAGCCACCGCCGCACGAATTTCATCAGACAGTTTCACACAATTTTTCTTTTTCTTCTTTGAGGGTGCAGTCCTTTTAGCTGTGGTAGAAATCATTTTAAGAGACGTACCAGGAAGCATTTGGCTGCCTTTGCTCCCTTTAGTGTCCTTAGCCTTCTTCTGGATTTTCTGTTGTAGATGTTGCTCTTTCTTAAATGTGTTCTTCTTTTCCTGCGAGAGTTTTTCCATCCAACGACTGGGCTGGGACTTTGAG